>JASDDO010000031.1:71219247-71819247 GCA_030015575.1 Agapanthus africanus
AACGCAACTATATGCATCCAATCAAATTAAAGATTCAGAGGTCATTTATCTATGGAAAATCTCGGGTTTGGAAAGATTTCCCCCTTAAATCTAACCAAAATAAAAAGGGAGAATCTCTGGATTCGAAATCCAACGGTGAATAAAATTCACCTAATAATCCAAAGGTCCAGAACGAATGAAGGATGCAAATCAAATCTCTCAATGAAGATTCGTCACAAAACTAACTGATTCAGCTGCTTCTCCTATAAATAGGAGCCAAGAGATACAAAAGAAAAGGAGAGATACACGCGCAGAAAAAAGGAAAAAGGAGAAAAGCTTTGATACTTGGAAAAGACTTGGATCTTCTGCAAAAACCCTAGGTAAGAAAGGGAAGGCCTTTTGAAAGAGGGGGAATTTAATTCCCAACAGAGTTTAACTCTGATACATAAAACAGAAGAGCACATTTCTTCTCTCTTTGATAGAGGATCTGCAAAGTGCACATCTCCCCTTTAGGTTGAGAATTTAATTCTCAATGGGTCGAGATCCTGCCATGCAGATCCAAAACATAGAGAGGGAACGCAAGCATGAGAATTTAATTCTCGCAGAACTATAGGAATTCAATTCCTTCAAAAATAAAATTAGGGCTCGACCCTGTATCATGGGAATTTAATTCCTTCGAAACAAAAGAAACAGGGTTGAACCCTAATTAAGAATGTGGTTCTGTGGAAATAACGGGAATTTAATTCCCTTAATTATAATTCTTTAAAATGGGAAATATAATTCCTTGAAAGCTTTTATTAAGGGTTGAACCCTCTTCAGTTCTCCACATAAACGAGGAATTTAATTCCTACAGAAAATTCAGAGTTCAACTCTACAAGTCTTCAAAAGGAAATAGGAATTTAATTCCTCTGAAAATTAAAGCCCGAGGAATTTAATTCCTGAAAAGAAAGATCAACAGATTCTCTAAACTACATACATGGAGGTAGGGTCACGTGTCACCACGTGACCCTCTCAAAAGAGCTACAGAAGTCCCTTTGAGGCAGCACCCCACGTGATCCACGTGACCTTGGCAGAAACTCTAATACACAAGCATTTGAATGCCCATCACGTGATGGCACGTGATGCTTTGAAAGAAGTGATAATTTCAGCAGAACAACTGAAGGGAGGGCGCTCTCACGTGCTGCCACGTGACCCTTCTTGCCTTAGTGTTTAACACTAAAATTAAAACTCTCAAGCCCAGTGTTAAAACACTGTCGGGCCTTAGCATTCAACGCCGGTTAAAAAGCCTTATCGGCAGTGTTCAACACTGATCTGTTTTAGTGTTTAACACTAATTTGAAAAAGCCTTATTACTGGTGTTTAACACCAATTATCTCTTAGTGTTGAGCACTAACTCATCAATCTTATTCCCAGTGTTCAACACTGATTGCTCTGAAGTATTTAACACCAGGCTTTGGCCCAATTGGCTAAAGGGATAGAGGCAAACATTCTCCCTCAATGGAACAACAAAGAGTCAATATTCCAGACCTGACTGGACTTAGCCCAAGCTGGCCATAAGTCCTCAATCTGTGATTAACTGGGCCGATGGGCTCATAACATAATCGATCAATTTTGACCCAAATTGGGCCAAAGACTATCTAATCCACCCCGGTTCTAGGGTACATCTCTTCACTCCTTTGATATTTGGCATTGTAATCCCTCAATGTCTTCAAAGAGGTGACGGGTCCCGAAGACCACTCATGACATGGACTGTGGGGTCCTTAAACCCATGCATGATACAAAATTCCTGGTTACGTGGAACGTGGATAACGTCACTCTTTGACCCCGCGGGAAACGTCCAGAGCGGATCCTGGTCCTCGCAGAGCACGGCAGTGAACCCGTGTGAAGCATCCAGAGCGGAGCCTGGTCCTCGCCTAGCACGGCAGTGAACCCGTGTGAAGCATCCAGAGCACATACCGGACTGTGGAGTCCTTAAACCCATGGACTATGACGTCCTTAACCTTGACCGAGATGTCTTAAAACTACCAATGGACCGCAATGTCCTTAAACTACCCACGGACCGCAATGTCCTTAAACTACCCACGGACCGCAATGTCCTTAAACTAGAACAATAGAGCCCCTATATGCTCTTTTATCGGATCTAAACGGTCCTGTTTAAGTTGATCTTAGCCTCAAAGATGGCTAACGCGTCCTTAAACCTTCAAGCAGACTGGACTATGAATCCCCCTAATTAACTCTGGCTCGAGGGTACATCTCTGAACTCCTCTGACATCCGCCGTTGTAATCCTTCAACGTCGTCAGAGAGGTGACGGGTCCCGACGGCCACATATACGATGGACCGCCACGTCCCTAAACTGGAACATTAGAGTCCAAACACTCTTTTGTAGGATCTAAACGATCCCGTTAAGTTGATCTTAGTCACAAATTTAGACTAACGTATCCTTAACAAACGTTTGAGTTGATCTTAGCCCCAAGCATGGCTGACGTATCCTCAAACCAAACCCCCAAACCCAAATTTAAGATAATGCGGATTTGGACTAGTCCATGCCCTACGGGCGACGACATAACTCAGTCTCCGTAGACGATCCACGGGCAGTAAAACATAAAACAAAACCCACGACACGAAGTGACCATCTGGAGAAGGAGAAAGTTGTTACCGCGATGCGGTAGCGTAATTAACTGCAGGGGCTTGCGCCTGCAGGGAAGAGCGTCCCCACAATCAAAAACCCCTCGGACGAGGGGGAATCTGACGAAGTCTGCTACATCGGTCGCATCCGCTCAAACCTTCAATACATGGTGCCATAAACCAACTTGGCATCCTCGGAGAGGTGAACGGATAGCATCAATTAGCATCTGCCCCGAATCTCAGCGCCAAGACATCGCGGCCTTGCGCGCCGTCTTTCGGAGGGGAACAGATTCTGGCACGCCCGGTGGGACCTTTTCCTCTTTCCACTCCACACTTCGTGCGTCGTGATTCGCGAACCAATCGCGGTTCGCCAATGATTGCCCTTGGGTTTCAAGATACTAAGAATTGGCGTCTTGCCTATTGCAGAAAAACAAAGGATCGATGGCTGCTACTTCCGCGAAATCCTCCAACTGCTCAAACTGCAATTGCGACCAACGCTCTACCTCGCCAGGAGGTATAGCCTATGGACCCCAAGCTGCTTCGTTGTTCACAATGCCGGCAGACCAAGTGACTCAGGCCACTACCGGATTGTTCTTTGGGACTATGCTCCCCTCATCAAGCTTCGTGGCGCCAGTGCTGACAAAGGAAACTCTCAGGAAGTCGGTCTTTGATCGTCTTACCCCTGCCGCGGTTCCTCTTAACGAGTCGCCCAACGTTAACGCCTCGGTCTTCTCTAGATTGGGCCAGAAATCTTGCGAACTCATCATGAGGCCTACAATCCCAGAGAAGATTGCTTCTAAGAAGGAGGCCGCTCCTGCCTCCGAAATCGCCAAGGCGGTTTCCCCAGTCAAGAAATCGATCTTCACGAGATTAACAGCTTCGACCCCCGCTCCCGCTGTATAAAGGACATCGGTCTTTGACAGGCTAACACCAACAACGACCCCCCACCCACACAGGGGGCAAGATGAAACCATTCTTATATCTGACTCTACGCCGTCTGCTCGACGCGCTCGACGTCGGCATTGGCGTCGAATAAGGAAGGCTGGGGGCAACTCCCCCTCTGGATTGACTCCACCAGCCCCGGCGGTAGAAGTTAATGCTGCTGTTCCAACTGGAAACAGCTTTGAAATGCTAAATAAGGTGCGAAGGAATTCCCCTACCGCAGTGCTGAAGAGGTCTCCTCCCCCATCAGAAAGGGTTGTGGAAATAGAATCAGAACAGCCCCGATCTCCTCAACGGCTGTCTTCCAAAATCTATAAGGTTTGGCGGCAAGCCCGAGACTCGATCATCGATCCAAACTTCTCCCACCAGCACAAGAAGCCGAAAATCCAACCGAAAGCTGGTCACCAGGCGAGAACCCAAAAGGCTGTTTGGATGCCCGCCTCGACGGCCCCCTCAACCTCCATAGCTCATAAAAGGAGGGAGCCCGAGAAGATCCCTCGACGTGCAACGACGGCTAAAAGCAACAAGCCCGGACACCCTAAGTCTGGGGGCATGATGGTCCACACCGTATACATGGCCTCTGGAAAGGAGGAGAGCCGCACTTCTACAGGCCACCGACCGCTAACCCGATCCGTAACGAAATCCCAGGAGCAGCAACAAAAGCTCCAAGAAATGATGAATGCTATGGCCGCGCTCACCGGGCCGAAGGAAAACCCAGAAGCGTCCTCAGACGCACGCCGGGAGGAAGAAACCGACGCTGAATTCCTTCGCCGGACACTGGAGAAAAGGGACAAAGAGGCTGCTGAACAAGCGGCCAACATACAACGGATGGGCCTTCTCTTTCAAGATGTGATAGGAATGATGATCCAGCAAGACTTACCCGCCGAAGATCCTCCGATTATTCTGGAGGACGACCGAGGAGAGACGTCAAACCCACCACCAGCCCTCTCAACGGCCAAGGAAGAGACGATCTCTAAGGCTGACTTGGCTGACTATATAGCCCAGCAAATCCGGGTCCATCATACAACTGAGGCAGCTGGTCAAGTCGTGAAAACGGGGCGGCCGTATCCAAGCTGGTACGATCAAATCAAATACCCGCAAGGCTATACGATACCGAAATTCCATGTGTATAAGGGGACCGGCAATCCTCATCAACACGTCGCCCAGTTCCGGGCCCTCTGCGGTAACACCGGCGGTGACGATAAACTGTTACTCCGTCAGTTCGTTGGCAGCTTATCAGAAACAGCATTCGAATGGTATTCAGAACTTCCGAACGATTCCATCAAAACGTTCGCTGAAATGGAGTTGTTGTTCACTCAGCGGTTCGCAAGCGCCAGCGAGCGCACTCCAATTACTGCTTTGATTAACGCCAGGGTAAAGCCAGGCGAAACCTGGGTCCAGTACGCTATACGCTGGCGGAATTTGTGGTCGAGATGCGAGCAACGCATTGAGGAAGCACCCGCAGTGGGTATGTTCGTGGGAACCTTGGACCCCCACGCAACCATCTCTCAGTTTATGATGTTTTTTAAGCCAACCACATTCCAGGCTTTAATCGACAAGTTGGCTCAGATGGACCAGATGGGTCATAGGCCACCTCCCCCGAAGTCGGAACCTCGGAATGATAAGGGTAAAGGAAGGGCCACCTTTGTCGCAAATGCCCAACAGCAACCTGACGCCCCAAAATCGGCAGATCAACTGGAAGAAAGACGCCGGTATTATAATGAAAAGATGAAGCGTCCCTACTCGTTCCCACGAGACAAGACGAGACGGTTATTTGAGCTGGCAATACGCAACAGACTTATTAACCTCCCAAATCCAAGGCGACCGCCACAACCCACCGAGGTGAATAACTCCAACTACTGCCCTTACCATCAAACGGTAAGCCATCCGATTGAAGATTGCTTCGTCTTCAAAGGATGGATCGAAGATCAATACCTCCAGGGGAAGTTTGTACTGTCCGAAAAGTGGAAGGTGAACCCGCCACAACCACATACTCCTAAAAAGGCAGACACACCGGGGGAAACCTGCTCCTTCATCGAAGAAGTTCCATGGGAAGTCGCGCTATCAACGAAGACCAAAAGGATGCTGAGAGACCTTCATGCGTGCCCTGCAATCGAATGGAAGGACCCTCTTGAACCTCGAATTATCGAAGGAGCAGTGAAGCCCCGCGCAACTACGAAGACTGCTGATAAGGGCCCAAATACTCACGCCCAACCGTCAAAAGCTTCGAAGAAAAAGAAGAAGAAATCCAAGAAGCTCGCGAAGCTTGGAGACGAGCAAACAAACTTGCAGAAGCAAATCGACGCGCTAGAAGAATATAATCAGAAGGCGCGAACTCCTGTCACACTGCAAGAGTTCCTCAGCCACATCTTTCAAGAGGACGATGATGGAGAAAACTCGTCGGACGAATCCGAGGGATATGCGGCAAATTGCAACATGATCTCCCACTCGTTTACCGATGATGAGAAAACTCCTATCACTAAGAAGCCGAAGGCAGAGCCCGAACCAGAGCGTGCGGGGCTGACAACTGATATGATCAATGCCTTCCTAGACGAGATTCGTCTAAAAAGTAAAGCGGATCAGGAGCGCGAGATGGCAGCATCAGGAGGAACCAAATGTGGGCGACTGAACGAAAGAGTTGAGCTACCCCTGCCAGAGCGAAAGGCATCCGAAATGGACAAAAAAATATTCAAGATGAGGAAAAGGTTCGCCAAAGCCATGTCAATGGGAATGAGGCTACCCCCCTCGGAAGGAGACACGCACGATGGGGCGGAGAAACACCCCGATTACTGCGCATATCATCGGAAAGTCTCACACCCCACAGAGGAGTGCGACGCCTTCAAGATATGGTGGCAAGGATATGTTGCTCGCCGGCAACATTTCAAACGCATGAAACGCAAGAGCCGTCGGGAGCGAAGAAGCGCTGTTGACGGACCCAACAGAATTACTGGCAACTGCTATATGGCTCATACCGAGGGATCGCAAGTCCTCACCTTTGGGAGCGACTCTGATGAAGAAGTGACTCTGGGCCCTCTCTTTGAAGAATCCGCACTAGGGAGAGATGAGGAATCAGAAGCCTGCGGAAACACTCAGCTACGCAATCGCACACTCCCGGAAAAGAATCTCGGGCCTACGAACAGAAAAGATAAGGGAAAGGAAAAGGTCACTGAAGATATCACTTTGGATGACCAAGTCGCGAAGGAACTGGCGACTAAAGACCTTCCTAGGAGGAGTAAAGTGGACTATAACATCCTCGCGCATCTAAGGAAGCTACCTTCCCAGCTTAGCATTCTCGACGCCCTCCTATTATCAAAAGAAGCACGGGACTCACTAATTAAAGCACTGCAGGAACCTGAGCGATTCCAAGCCTTTCTCGCCACCCAAAAGATGAGAGACGAACTGGAAGAAGTGCATACGGCCGACGTCACTTTCGGTGATGAAGACCTCCTTCTCGGGACGTGCGACCATAACCGTCCCCTGTATGTCTCCGGATACTGCCATGATATCAAGATAGGCAAGATCTTGGTGGATAATGGATCCTCTGTCAATCTCCTTAATGTTCGGGTGTTGAAGGAAATCTGCATGAGTGTGCAACATCTCGCTCGTGACAAAATCACTATTTCCGGTTTCGATTCACAATCGTCACGGACTCTCGGGTCCGTGATATTAACGTTACGCTTCGGGCTTCTCGTCACAGACATCAAATTCCATGTCATTGACGCCAAGACCTGTTACAACGCCTTGCTCGGCCGTCCTTGGTTACACGAGTACAACATCGTCCCTTCTACACAACATCAGTGTATGAAGTACTTTAAAGATGGTTTCGAGTACACTGTAACGGGTGAGCTGAACCCATTTTCCGTGAACGAAGTCCGCAAATACGAAGATGCGAAATACTTCTTGCCAGACTTTGAAGATACAGAAAGGTGTCACGACTCGGAGAACAAGGCCGCCGCCACCATCCCTGTTTTCGGAAGCGATACCGAAGAAGAAGAAGAGATAGTTTATACGGGGCCAGCTCAACGCAACAACCAGAGGACGCCCATCCCCATACTGGTCTTCGGAAGTGATTCGGAGGATGAGGTCAATGCCGTATTCTCCAATCGGCTTTCAATACAAGCACCTCCGTGCGATGACCATAACTTGCAAATCACCATGGTACCGCAAGAACACTACAAGGACCTTGACACGCTTCAAGCTCACAGTGTGCAAGAGCTGCAAACGTTTTGCGTCCCCCCCAGGCGAAAGGGTGAGAAGATGATCCTATTCTATCAATCCTCAGAGTCGAAAGTAGAGAAAGAGATCTGGCATGGCGCAGATGCTGCATGCGACAGACTCCAACCCATCCGTTTGCCCAGATACTATACAGATGGACTAAAGAAGCTATTGAAGCGCCAACGAGTACCCTTAAAACAAACTGTTCGACAGGCTCGGTTCTACAACAAGATTTGGGATGTCCCTGGAACCCAACGCAAATTGCCCAACGGAAAAATGGAGACACTCGGGCTTGGATACGCGAGAACCGGAAAACGAGAGCGGGCCCACAGCAGCTACGCTATATATACCTTTGATGAAGAAGAGGACGCCCCGTCAGGAGATACCGATCCCTCATCAAAACCAGACCCTGCGATTGAAGCGCCAGGTCCGTCGTTTGAAGAACGAATGAGCAAGCCTATCAGGAAAGTGGGTCAGAAAGCTCGGGAAGACCACAGCCGCGAAATGGCCATCTACGAGAAGGCCAGGACGCAACGTCTATTTCAACAGGCTGCGAAAGGCAAGAATGCTCATCCTTGTCAACCCATCATGCGAAAGGCCCGATGCGGAGACGGAAATAAGTCGAGAAGCGGAAAAAAGAGCCGACAACAACGACGCAGGATTAGAGGGTTACGTGATCGGGTACTGCACAGCTCGGATTCGTCCTTCATAGAAAAGATGAGTCGAGCGTACTCCTTCCCCCGAGACAAGACGGAAAGGGTACTCAAGCTCGCTTTAAAACATCAAATGATCGCGCTTCCAGAGTCTAGACACCCTGAGCAAGCTAACAAGGCCTCTCGCTCGGGCTATTGCTCTTATCACCGAGCCATAGGACATCCTACCGAAGACTGCTTCACCTTTAAGAACTGGGTCGAGGACCAGTACCGAAGGGGCAGATTCGCTTTATCCAACGGTTGGAGGGTAACGCCGCCGCAAAAGCATGAACCCAAGGCCGCAAGAGCAAAACCGGATCCACCTCAGTCCTGGGAGCGGATTCGCACCTGTTATACGATTACGATATTAAAAGAAGAGCGCGAGAACATGGATGACTTTCCCCAGTGCTTTGAGAACAGCGACGACGAGGTGATCTCAGAATTTCCACCAGCTCCGAGAGAACTGGAAGATGGTATACATACTACGGCGGATAACCTCAGGAAGATTGAGTTGGGATCGGCAGATGACCCGCGACCGACATTTGTCAGTGAGCTACTCTCTGAAGAGAGGGTGGCCGCGTTAAAGAACGTGCTTCTACGGCATAAAGACTGCTTCGCGTGGAACTACTCTGAGATGCCAGGATTAGATCCGGAGGTCGCTGTGCACAGATTAGCAATATCCCCAGACATCAGGCCAGTCAAGCAGGCACCAAGAAGGATGCGACTCGAGCTTGAGATGAGCATCAACGCCGAAGTCAAGAAACTGATCGATTCTGGATTTATTCAAGAAGTCCAATATCCCGATTGGATCGCCAATATCGTCCCGGTGATGAAGAAGAATGGGACGGTGCGTATATGCGTGGATTTCAGGGATCTCAACAAGGCCTGTCCAAAAGATGATTTCCCAGTGCCGGTAACCGAGCTAATGATAGATAACACGTCCACTCACGAGATCTTCTCCTTTATGGACGGTTCCTCAGGATACAATCAGATAAAAATGCATCCCGAAGACCAGAAGCACACCGCTTTCCGGACCCCTTTGGGTGTATTTTGCTACAGGGTTATGCCCTTCGGTCTAAAGAACGCCGGCGCTACCTATCAAAGGGCCATGACAAAGATCTTCGATGACCTCATACATGACATCGTCGAGTGCTATATCGACGACCTCGTAGTAAAGAGCATGTCATATGAAGATCACTTAAAGCACCTAGAGACTGTATTTCAACGCCTTCGGCAATATAATTTGAAGATGAATCCCCTCAAATGCGCGTTTGGAGTCTCCTCCGGAAAATTCTTGGGATTCGTCATCCGACACCGAGGTATTGAGATAGATCCGTCAAAGATTAAAGCGATCATGGAAATGCCCCCGCCAAGAACCCTCAAACAGTTGCGGTCTCTCCAAGGGAAGCTCGCATACATCCGGCGATTTATCGCAAATCTTTCAGGCAAATGCCGCCCCTACAGTCACCTGATGAAGAAGGGAACCCCATTCGTCTGGGATCAAAAATGCCAAGGCGCACTAGACGAGATCAAGCAGTACCTGCAGAACCCGCCGGTATTAGCTGCGCCGGTCAAGGGAAAACCCCTCATTCTTTATACAACCGCCCTCGAAGGTTCCTTGGGCGCACTATGGGCGCAAGAGAACGATCAGGGGAAAGAGAGAGCACTCTACTACTTAAGTCGAGTCCTACTGGGGGCAGAAAGCAATTACTCTCCCATTGAAAAACATTGCTTGGCGTTAATCTTCGCGATAACAAAGCTCAGGCACTATGCGTTGGCACACGAAGTCTGCCTCATCTCGAAAGTGGATCCTCTTAAATACTTAATGTCAAAAGCCATATTGACGGGACGACTCGCTAAATGGGCCCTGCTCTTGATGGAGTTCTCGATAACATATCAACCTCTCAAGGCAGTGAAAGGCCAGGCCATTGCCGATTTCCTCGCCGAGCACCCGATACCGGCCGATTCCCCTTTGAATTGTGACTTGCCGGACGAGCATGCATTTGATGCGATTAGCGGTGGAAGCACCCGATGGGAACTCTATTTCGATGGAGCGCCCTCTATAAAGAAACAAAAGCAAGGTATCCCAATGATCAAGTCAGGGATAGGCCTCATCTTTGCGACTCCACAAGGAGGGATAATGCGCTTCGCCTTCTCCTTAACAGAGCCGAGGACAAACAATGAAGCTGAATACGAAGCCCTGATAGCAGGTCTCGAGCTTGCCATTGACATGGGAATTGAAGACCTCCTTATATATGGGGATTCTCAGCTGGTCGTTAGCCAAGTTAATGGTGACTACCAAACGTGCAAACCGGAGTTGGTGAGATACGGCGAAAAGGTGCAACAACTGTTGGCCCAAATTCCCTCCTATACTTTGGAGAACATACCGCGCGCGGAAAACAGCAAAGCAGACGCGTTGGCCAAACTCGCTAAAGAACTGGCTGACGAGAACCTCGATGACGTCAGAATCGTGGTACAGAGCCGTCGAGTGCTCGCCCCGGCAGAAATATCTCCGGAATCATGCAAAGAAAAGGGAGCGACTGAGCAGATGACCCTACAAATAAAGGACCATGAGAAGGCCGAAGACTGGAGGGAAGTCTTCATAGACTACTTTAAGTCCCGCCGAATGCCCGAAGAAGCGTCTTCAAGACATCAGCTCATGAAACGAGCTCTATCTTTCGCTTTTGTCAACAATACCCTATACAAGAGATCGCTCGATTCTCTATGGCTGAGATGCTTAGGACCTGACGAAGCAGAAAAAGTCGTTCAGGAAGTTCATGACGGACTTTGCGGTTCTCACCAAGCAGGCCCAAAGATGAAGTTAAAGATTAAACGAATGGGCTACTACTGGCCCACAATGATCCAGGACTGCCTCGAGTATGCGAAGCAATGCCACTCGTGCCAGATTAATGGAGATTTCATCCATCAACATCCAAATCCGCTACACCCAACGGTGGCCAGCTGGCCATTCGAGATGTGGGGGACTGACATAGTCGGCCCCATTGAACCAGCATCATCTCGGGGACACCGTTTTATCCTGGCGACGACTGATTACTTCTCCAAATGGGCAGAAGCAGTACCACTGAGGGAAGTGAAGACGGAGAATATCCTCCATTTCTTCAAAACGCACGTCATCTATCGGTTTGGAACCCCACGTCGGATTATCTCCGATAATGGGCCGGCCTACCGAAGCCATAAGATTAGCCGCTTCGCACAGCAGCACAATATAGACTGGAGATATTCTTCAGTTTACAATCCACGAGCTAACGGTCTGGCCGAGGCCTTCAATAAGACCTTGACAAAGATCATAAAAAAGACCGTTTCCCGGAATAAGAGAGACTGGCATGAGAGGCTGCAAGAAGCCCTTTGGGCTTATCGAACTACATTCAAGACGGCCACAAACGCAACGCCATACGCGTTGGTATTTGGGACGGAAGCAGTACTCCCCCTCGAGATAGAGTTACCCTCTCTACGAGTGGCAGTCCACCACGAACTGACCGACGAAGAAAATGCCCACCTTCGACTTGAGGAGCTTGATGCCCTCGACGAAACCCGACTCATAGCGCAACAACATCTAGAAGCCTACAAAGCAAAGATGACGCGCTCGTACGAAAAATTGACCAGGCCGAGGACATTCCACCAAGGCGAACTCGTATTAGTGGTCAAAAGACCCATGATTCCCAATCGTGCCAAGCGGGGAAAATTCGAGCCAAACTATGAAGGCCCGTACATCATAGACCAGGTTTACCAGGGTGGAGCCTATCTACTCGTGGACATGCACGGTGAGAGGCCTTTCAGGCCAATAAATGGCCGCTTCTTGAAGAAATACTATGCCTAGTGAGCCACAGCCTGGGTCAACGATAGATGACGACGACTATGTCCGCTCGCTATCTTCCTAGGCTCAGACTTTACAAGCAGCAGCTGGCCCTCCCCTAACGATGGACCGAAACGTCCTTAAACTAACAACAGACCGAAACGTCTTTAAACTAACAATGGACCGAAACGTCCTTAAACTAACAACAGACCGAAACGTCTTTAAACTAACGACGGACCGAAACGTCCTTAAAACTATCAACAGACCGAAACGTCTTTAAACTAACGACGGACCGAAATGTCCTTAAACTAACAAGGGACCGAAACGTCCTTAAACTATCAACGGACCGAAACGTCCTTAAACTAACGACGGACCGAAACGTCCCTAAACTACTGCCGCAGCATCTTTAGGCTGGCAAGATGATGATGATAAAAAAAAAGGGGGGGGGGTATGCCCATAAAGCAAAATGGGCACGGATGAAAACCCGAAAGGGCTCCGTGAGTAAAAACAGCAGGGCTACCGGCGAGTGTTTGTGAAAACCCGAAAGGGCGCAGCCTCGTTAAAAGACACTTACAGGGTCCTCTCGACCTTGTAAGGAGAAACCACCCGCGTGAGATCCTTACGACTCATAAGGGAGAAACACACTTAGGGATCCCCACGATTCCTAAGGAGAAATTACACTTGCGAGATCCTCACGACTCGTAAGGAGAATTCTCTTATGGGACCCTCACGGCTCATAAGATTTGAAAGTCTTAAGTTACAGAAACCTTAACCTGTTCTTAAGCAACTCCCACAACCTTCGATATTGCCCTACAAGCGGCTCGGACTGACCCTTGTATACAATCCACGGGCGCGAATAGACATTTCCCTAACAAAGTCCCACCCGTGACTAGGGATATATCTACATGGTGAACAACCCTCGCAAGTCCTCTCGACTTATAAGGGGAAAATCCTCTTTGTAAGATCCTTACGACTTACAAGAGAACATGCACTTAAGAATCCCCACGATTCTTAAGGAGAAAACACACCTGCAAGATCCTCACGACTTGTAGGGAGAAACACCTTTGTGAGACCCTTACGGCTCATGAGGTCAAAAGCCTTGGTCGACAGGACCCTTAACCCTGTTTGCTAAGCCACCTTTGTTCAAACGTCGACAGAGGCAAATGATGATCCGCTCCTGGCAACATTCCAGTTGTAGCGGTGCTGATGCCGAAACCCGTATCCAAGAAATCCGAGCTTGCCGCAAAAAGCTAGCAAGCCACACATGCATGACAAAATGGCCGAAATGATGGGACAACTTGCAAAATCTCAGCGGTTCACAGATAACTTAGTGTTCATCACCGTGGCATTCGTCTCGATACAGCAGACGCGATACAAGCAAATGAAGCGAAGGCCAAATTCCTAGCTTCATTGTCTCGACGACACAACATCAAGCGAAACGGAACAGCGGCAACCCCAAGTTCCATGACTCGGCGACACATATCGCCAAGAGTCAACCCCCATCCCGGGAAATGCGGATACAATCAGCAAACTTCCTGGTTACGTAGAAAACGGATAACGTCACTCTTTGACCCTGTGGAAAACGTCCAGAGCGGATCCTGGTCCTCGCAGAGCATGGCAGTGAACCCATGTGAAGCATCCAGAGCGGAGCCTAGTCCTTGCCTAACACGGCAGTGAACCCGTGTGAAGCATCTAGTGCAAACTTCCTGGTTACGTAGAAAGCGGATAACGTCACTCTTTGACCCCGTGGAAAACGTCCAGAGCGGATCCTGGTCCTCGCCTAACACGGCAGTGAACCCGTGTGAAGCATCTAGTGCAAACTTCCTGGTTACGTGGAAAGCGGATAACGTCACTCTTCGACCCCGTGGAAAACGTCCAGAGCGGATCCTGGTCCTCGCAGAGCATGGCAGTGAACCCATGTGAAGCATCCAGAGCGGAGCCTAGTCCTCGCCTAACACGGCAGTGAACCCGTGTGAAGCATCTAGTGCAAACTTCCTGGTTACGTGGAAAGCGGATAACGTCACTCTTTGACCCCGTGGAAAACGTCCAGAGCGGATCCTGGTCCTCGCAGAGCATGGCAGTGAACCCATGTGAAGCATCCAGAGCGGAGCCTAGTCCTCGCCTAACACGGCAGTGAACCCGTGTGAAGCATCTAGTGCAAACTTCCTGGTTACGTGGAAAGCGGATAACGTCACTCTTTGACCCCGTGGAAAACGTCCAGAGCGGATCCTGGTCCTCGCAGAGCATGGCAGTGAACCCATGTGAAGCATCCAGAGCGGAGCCTAGTCCTCGCCTAACACGGCAGTGAACCCGTGTGAAGCATCTAGTGCAAACTTCCTGGTTACGTAGAAAGCGGATAACGTCACTCTTTGACCCCGTGGAAAACGTCCAGAGCGGATCCTGGTCCTCGCAGAGCATGGCAGTGAACCCATGTGAAGCATCCAGAGCGGAGCCTAGTCCTCGCCTAACACGGCAGTGAACCCGTGTGAAGCATCTAGTGCAAACTTCCTGGTTACGTGGAAAGCGGATAACGTCACTCTTTGACCCCGTGGAAAACGTCCAGAGCGGATCCTGGTCCTCGCAGAGCATGGCAGTGAACCCATGTGAAGCATCCAGAGCGGAGCCTAGTCCTCGCCTAACGCGGCAGTGAACCCGTGTGAAGCATCTAGTGCAAAATTCCTGGTTACGTGGAACGTGGATAACGTCACTCTTTGACCCCACGGAAAACGCCCAGAGCAGAGCCTGGTCCTCGCCAAACACGGCAGTGAACCCGTGTGAAGCATCCAGAGCAAACACCGGACTGTGGAGTCCCTAAAATCCACGGACTATGACGTCCTTAACCTCGACCGCGATGTCTTAAAACTAACAACCAACCACCCCTATTCCTCGCAGATTTTTGCCTCGGTTTAAGGGTACATCTCTTCACTCCTTTGATGCCCGGCGTTGTAATTCCTCAACGTCTTCAAAGAGGTGACGGGTCCCTGTAACCAAACATCGGACTGTGGAGTCCCTAAATCCACGGACTATGAGGTCCTTAACCTTGACCGTGATGTCTTAAAACTAACATCGGACTGTGGAGTCCTTAAATCCACGGACTATGAGGTCCTTAACCTTGACCGCGACGTCTTTAAACTACAATATCTGGAGAAACCCCTGACTCCGTAGAACACGGGCGAGGGTAACCGCATCCGGCACTCGCAAATCCTCACGGCTGGGGAGAGAAAACTCTTTATGAGACCCTCGTGGCTCGTAAAATGCAGAAGTCTCAGGAAGCATATCTTAAACCTGAATCCTGAGTCATCCCTGTCCTGCAAGGAGATCGAAATAGAATATCCGCAGAATGCATTCAATGAAAAGGGGACACATCATTGAGAGGAAAATTGTATCTTTTATTCATAAACCAAAATGGATACAAAATACAATTCATGAAAAAAACAAAAAAAGGAAGATACCCTTATTCATGAGTATGTACAAAAAATAGAAGAAAAGATACAAGTCCTTAAGCCGGCGGGCGGTGCAGTAATTTCACCAGCTCGTCATTCTGTTGTCGAGCCACAGCTTCATGATGCAGGATCTCCAGAAGACGAGCCTCCGCCTGAGCTTGCTGGGCCTGATATAAAGCAAGCCGGGCTTCAAGCTCTTTTTCAGTGGCCTTGTGAGCCTCAACCCTCTCGCGAGTAAACGTGGCGGCTCTATCAAGAGCCACCACCTCCTTAATGGACTCCTGAAGCACCCGCCACAGCTCATGCGCTTTGTCGGCTTTGGCTGTAAGACTGGCCTGAAGCTCGCCCAACGCCTTGGAGGCTAGCTCCCTCTCCGAGAACTTACGGCCAAGTCTCTTCTCGCACGACGTCATGTTGGCCGCATGTCGTGCTATCAGATCTCGTAACTCCGCCTTTGCAGCCACGGCCTCCGAGGAAAGGCGAGAACACTCGAGAGCATACAAACAGGCCTCCACCTTCCTACAGAAATCCACCCAGACCCGCACCACCTCCTCACTGTGATAGGTGGCGAGAAAAGGAAGGGAGCCGTTAGCTTCAGCGGCGAACGCTTCGGCCGTGGTTGCACTACCAGCACGAAGCTCCTCGATGAAGGAAGATAAGGAGACCAGGCTCAATTGGGCCAAGCGCTCTGAAGCCCGCAAAGCGTAGGGGCCGGACGGCATCACAATGCGTGATTCCAAAGCCATGGAGACTGGCAAGGCTGTTCAGATTTGGCAGATGTTAGTAAAACTTTTAAACGCAGGATGAACAGGACTTTGATGAGATGTCACTCACCGACAGTCATGCACGAGGGAGTTGAAGGTTCCCCTGGCCCTTCAACGACCTCGACCTCATCATCGGCTTCTAAAACTATAAGAGACATTAACGTCATTTCACAAAATAGTGACAATGCTATGATGAAAAATGGCGAATGACACTAACCCTGTCCGGAGGAAAGGACAATACGCTGAGGGGGAATCGCCTGCGGGGCTGCCATCTCCAATAGACGCTGAAATGATTGGCGAGGCGATAGATCCGCGATCGTGGCTGCCAAACCGCGTAATTCTGGAAAAGATAAAAGATTTTAGACCATGAAAGGGTTACTAAATTAAAACGCAGAAGGATACCTTCGACACTCCTCCCATTTTGAGCCAGGGGGATAGCAGCCTCGACGGTCTCCGCCATAGCCTCAGGCTCCAACAAAGGGAGAGTAGTCCCGACTACCTCACTTCCAGCCTTTGGGCCACCTTCAGCAAGAGTCATTGGGGTGGCGGCCTCCATAAGAGCATTCCCCGAAGGGGCAAGTACTCCCTGATCAGGAGTCGCCGCTGGAGGTTCTATCACGAGAGGAGCAGCCTCATCAGCCCCCTCCACACCTAGCAAGGCCTCGTTGAGAATTTCGGCGGGCTTTAGCTTTAAGGGGCCAGTAGGAAGCTCCCTCAGCATTGAAGATTCTGCACGGTTCAAATGAAAATAATGATACATACCCATGAGCATAAATAATCAGAAAGACTACAAAAGAAGCACAGCGTACCTATACGCAAAGAAGCCCTTAACATGGCTTCTTCAAGCCGCTTTTCCTTCTCAAGGAGATAAGCTCGCCGAGGTTCAAGGGTAGACTCATGACCACCGGTCCATAGAGAAAGTGCATCAGCCGCATCCTCTGAAGCGACCTGCTTCAAAGCCCTTTCCCCCCATTCCTCCAAAGGGCCGATAAATCGCCGCCGAATCCACGAAGGGTCCTCGTAAAAAATTACAGCGGGATAAGACTTCTTCGGAACCTTGGCATCATGGGACGGGTCTTGCGAACGCCGTAAGGCCTCAGCCAGTTGTGCGGCCTCCTCGTCAGCCGAACTCGGAAAGAGGAGTACAGTATCAGACGCTGGCAAGGCCAAGGGGTCGTCGTCAAGGATAGGCTCAGATTCCATCACAGAGTCAAGCGGAGTAGTAGCCATTTTCTTCTGTCGCTTAGACCCAGAGCCGATCGCTGAAGATGGCCGCTTCCTCCCTCGCGAAGCCTTAGGGCGACGCTGGCCCACATCGCCTTCGACGCCTTCGTCCCTGGAAGACGTCGGCGTCGTCGACGCTGCGGGAGGCGGCGCCGCCACCGGCAGAGGTGCTACCACTGGAGCCCGTCTACCTCGCGATCGAGAACCCAAGGGCATACCAGCGGTCGGAGTGAGGTCTACCCCTGACTCCCCCGGAATGAGGGCAACGCCAATTTCCCTCAGAGGAAAGCGAACTGGAACCCTCGGTCGCAACTCAACTCGCGAGACCTGAGGAGGAGCGTCATGACCAAGAAGAACCCTTCTTTCTTCAGCAATAATCGGGGTGACCCGATGAAGATACCAACCTGTGAATGCACCCACACATCGAGGGATGTACTCGGCTTCAGGGACCATGAAATGAGAGCCGGTGTTCAGCCTCATGAAATGATGAGCTGCGTCACGAACAGCGTCGAGCGAAGGAACTGGAGCAATCATAAAAGCCTCAAAAGGAATGCCCTGGTCATATCCGAGCTGCCGAGCAAATCGATGAGGATTATACCGCATAAAAAGGGCTGCACTATCCTGGCGAAACACCAAGTAGCCCGGTCTAATTGAATACAAGTAGATGGCCTCTCGGGGCTTCAGAGAAGGTGCGTTGTCCTTTGACTGGTCCCAAAGTTGCTGAACAGGACCCGAAGAAGAAGACAGAACCCGATCATTAAAAGATAACCCGCCGGCGGTAGCGTGAGGGGAAATCAGCACCCTAATAGCCCCAAATTGAGTTGGATCGACAGCGGAAGCACCTACCAGTCGCATAAGTCGCGGGAAGGTATAGGCGTCGTAAAAAGCGGGCCTTTGATGCATGGCAAAAGACCCCAGCACATGCATTTCGATCCACGACGTGAAGTAATGAAGCGAAAAGTTCACTACGTCTACGCCAGGCATGGAGGTATTAGCCGCAGTACCCAATCCATTATAGAGGTGTGCCAGGGCTGGGATGCCAATGGCCAACCGCGTCCCCTCCGCGATACGATGCGCCGGGTAGATGACCGAAGCCCTCATGAAGCGGCGATGCATGGGGATGACGAACCAACTGAGCCAGACGCTAATAAACCCCACAAAGAACGTCTCCTCGTCCATACCAGGTGCCGCAATGGACTCAAAAGACATTGGCGATATAATAGGGATGTAATACTGAGGTAGATCTGATTCGTTGGCCGGCAACCTTTTCGGACCAAACCCAAAAGGGTCCCCAATGTTGGCAAACTTTGGGGCTGTCTTCGGTAAGGCGTCCTCACGAATGAAACAAGCAATGAAGCTCTTGAAAGTAACGCCTTGCTCCTCAGACTCGGTGAATAATCGATCAAAAATGCCTAGGGCCCTAATTAGACTAGGGCGCTTGTGTCGAACAGCATTCTCAGCAGATAAGCCGTCAACTGGGGCGGGCTCAGGTTCAAAAATGTACTCGTCAGGGGGCAGCAACTCCTCGTACATGTTACCCCTTATCGGCAATCCCGAAATTTCATAAAACTCGGCTAAAGAAATCGAAACCTCGCGATCTCCCAGAAGAAAGGTATTAGTGGGAAGATTCCACTGGTTCAGAAACGCCTTAACCCACCAAGCATGCGGGGACTTGTAATGGAACATCGACGCGTATACGGCCTGATAAAGCCCGACTTTCTGCAATCGCGCCCGATGGGCAGAAAGGATGTAGCGAGCCCAAAGAAGGTAGCCCGTAGGATGCCTGGGAGTGAGCCCTATCTTATAAATCTGCCCCCACGGGTGGGCCTCACCCTGGCAAATGCACCGTCCCAAGATGTCTATAGCCGGGATCGGATGGTTCGGAATGCCGGTCGTCGAAGGCTCCAGTCTCCCCGTTGGAGTCCAATTGGGCATTTCCACGGCGAAAGCTGTCCTTGGAGGATCCATCGGTAAAAATGGGAAAGTAGGCTCCGTTGGCACTGCGCAAAGAAAACTCCTGCGACCTTGAATAATCTGACTGTACCAAGGTCCCCATTGAAGAAGGTTGGTGCAGTTCGGGTCATGGGCTCTAATCATCGCCATCGCCTCTTCATCAGACGGTGACTGAGGAAAGGCCGCCTCCGAGCGAGAGAAAGGAAAGCGTGGAGCAGAAGTCATCGCACCTGAAAACCAATAAAGGAAGACCGTTAGAAGAAAAGTCGGCAACGTGCATTCATGCATGAACATGAAGACTAAGTAAAGAAAGCAAAAACAAAGCTTCCTGGGACCATTGGCTACAAAACACATGGGCCCCACAGAATCCAGATGACGGCACATCAATAAGAAGGCCAAAACGCTACAATAAGACAAAGGGAATGTCCGCATTTAATAAAAGGTGGTAACCATGCATATTGCCCTCAACAAGATCTGGCTAGGGCGCTACAGCGAACCCAATAAAATCAAGGGAATTAAGTTCCCACAGAAGGCATCATTACAAAATCCCCATCGCATTAATTGCAGAAGAACCGCCTCGAGCCAAGAGACCCCAGAGATTCTCTGTGTGAAGAAATCGAGTTCTTCGCTGGAATTTAATTCCTTACTAAGGAAAGGGAATTAAATTCCCAGAAACATTTTGAATGGAATTAAAATTCCATGAGTTTGAACCGCCATCATCATCTCCCTAAGGGATCATCTGAACCCTAAGTGATCTACTGCGGGAAGTCAAGTGGTCTCATATTTTGGTTAAATTACTTGAAGAAAAATGAGTTCTTCGGGAAACCCTCGATCTGGATTTTAAATCCAGAGAGTTTTGTCAAAACAAAGGTGCTTCGATTACCATTACCTGAGGAAAAAGGATCCTTTTCGAACAGAGTTAAACTCTGGAAAATCTTAAAACAGAGAACTAAGCTCTGGAAGAAGAGAATTAAATTCTCAAAGAAAAGTTCTCAGAGGAAGAAGACGAGCAGAGTGAAGGCTCCTATGAAGAAACAGCGGTATTTATAGAAAACAGTGGAAACGCTTCATCTCCCAAATCCCTAAATGAATCCAACGGTCGCAAGAGATGACAGCGTTGCACTCACGTGCAGACACGTGAGAACAACGCTGTGGGGGCATTTGTTTCCTGATTTAAAATCAGGAAAGCTTCTGTGGAAAGCTTCAGAAGAGGGTCACGTGCTTACACGTGACTAGCGGTCACGTGTTGGCACGTGACACCTAAAAACGTCATTAAGGCAAGTTCAATTCCCTGACTACGAAGAAGAAAAAGAAAAGCTTCAAGGAGAGTCACGTGCTCCCACGTGACCAGGGTCACGTGTTGGCACGTGACGTTTAAGGCAGCAAACGCATTCTTCAGAACAACCAAAGAAAGAAAGTTCAAACAAGGGTCACGTGCTCACACGTGACCAGGGGTCACGTGGTAACACGTGACGTTTAAGCAGCAATCAGAAGATACAGCGCAGAAAGCTCATTCCAAAGGGGGGTCACGTGCTCACACGTGACCATGGGTCACGTGGTCACACGTGACCGGCTTTCAAAGCCCATTTTATCAACAGAATTAAATTCTGAAAGAAATTCAGATCTTTCCAAAGGAACGCAACTATATGCATCCAATCAAATTAAAGATTCAGAGGTCATTTATCTATGGAAAATCTCGGGTTTGGAAAGATTTCCCCCTTAAATCTAACCAAAATAAAAAGGGAGAATCTCTGGATTCGAAATCCAACGGTGAATAAAATTCACCTAATAATCCAAAGGTCCAGAACGAATGAAGGATGCAAATCAAATCTCTCAATGAAGATTCGTCACAAAACTAACTGATTCAGCTGCTTCTCCTATAAATAGGAGCCAAGAGATACAAAAGAAAAGGAGAGATACACGCGCAGAAAAAAGGAAAAAGGAGAAAAGCTTTGATACTTGGAAAAGACTTGGATCTTCTGCAAAAACCCTAGGTAAGAAAGGGAAGGCCTTTTGAAAGAGGGGGAATTTAATTCCCAACAGAGTTTAACTCTGATACATAAAACAGAAGAGCACATTTCTTCTCTCTTTGATAGAGGATCTGCAAAGTGCACATCTCCCCTTTAGGTTGAGAATTTAATTCTCAATGGGTCGAGATCCTGCCATGCAGATCCAAAACATAGAGAGGGAACGCAAGCATGAGAATTTAATTCTCGCAGAACTATAGGAATTCAATTCCTTCAAAAATAAAATTAGGGCTCGACCCTGTATCATGGGAATTTAATTCCTTCGAAACAAAAGAAACAGGGTTGAACCCTAATTAAGAATGTGGTTCTGTGGAAATAACGGGAATTTAATTCCCTTAATTATAATTCTTTAAAATGGGAAATATAATTCCTTGAAAGCTTTTATTAAGGGTTGAACCCTCTTCAGTTCTCCACATAAACGAGGAATTTAATTCCTACAGAAAATTCAGAGTTCAACTCTACAAGTCTTCAAAAGGAAATAGGAATTTAATTCCTCTGAAAATTAAAGCCCGAGGAATTTAATTCCTGAAAAGAAAGATCAACAGATTCTCTAAACTACATACATGGAGGTAGGGTCACGTGTCACCACGTGACCCTCTCAAAAGAGCTACAGAAGTCCCTTTGAGGCAGCACCCCACGTGATCCACGTGACCTTGGCAGAAACTCTAATACACAAGCATTTGAATGCCCATCACGTGATGGCACGTGATGCTTTGAAAGAAGTGATAATTTCAGCAGAACAACTGAAGGGAGGGCGCTCTCACGTGCTGCCACGTGACCCTTCTTGCCTTAGTGTTTAACACTAAAATTAAAACTCTCAAGCCCAGTGTTAAAACACTGTCGGGCCTTAGCATTCAACGCCGGTTAAAAAGCCTTATCGGCAGTGTTCAACACTGATCTGTTTTAGTGTTTAACACTAATTTGAAAAAGCCTTATTACTGGTGTTTAACACCAATTATCTCTTAGTGTTGAGCACTAACTCATCAATCTTATTCCCAGTGTTCAACACTGATTGCTCTGAAGTATTTAACACCAGGCTTTGGCCCAATTGGCTAAAGGGATAGAGGCAAACATTCTCCCTCAATGGAACAACAAAGAGTCAATATTCCAGACCTGACTGGACTTAGCCCAAGCTGGCCATAAGTCCTCAATCTGTGATTAACTGGGCCGATGGGCTCATAACATAATCGATCAATTTTGACCCAAATTGGGCCAAAGACTATCTAATCCACCCCGGTTCTAGGGTACATCTCTTCACTCCTTTGATATTTGGCATTGTAATCCCTCAATGTCTTCAAAGAGGTGACGGGTCCCGAAGACCACTCATGACATGGACTGTGGGGTCCTTAAACCCATGCATGATACAAAATTCCTGGTTACGTGGAACGTGGATAACGTCACTCTTTGACCCCGCGGGAAACGTCCAGAGCGGATCCTGGTCCTCGCAGAGCACGGCAGTGAACCCGTGTGAAGCATCCAGAGCGGAGCCTGGTCCTCGCCTAGCACGGCAGTGAACCCGTGTGAAGCATCCAGAGCACATACCGGACTGTGGAGTCCTTAAACCCATGGACTATGACGTCCTTAACCTTGACCGAGATGTCTTAAAACTACCAATGGACCGCAATGTCCTTAAACTACCCACGGACCGCAATGTCCTTAAACTACCCACGGACCGCAATGTCCTTAAACTAGAACAATAGAGCCCCTATATGCTCTTTTATCGGATCTAAACGGTCCTGTTTAAGTTGATCTTAGCCTCAAAGATGGCTAACGCGTCCTTAAACCTTCAAGCAGACTGGACTATGAATCCCCCTAATTAACTCTGGCTCGAGGGTACATCTCTGAACTCCTCTGACATCCGCCGTTGTAATCCTTCAACGTCGTCAGAGAGGTGACGGGTCCCGATGGCCACATATACGATGGACCGCCACGTCCCTAAACTGGAACATTAGAGTCCAAACACTCTTTTGTAGGATCTAAACGATCCCGTTAAGTTGATCTTAGTCACAAATTTAGACTAACGTATCCTTAACAAACGTTTGAGTTGATCTTAGCCCCAAGCATGGCTGACGTATCCTCAAACCAAACCCCCAAACCCAAATTTAAGATAATGCGGATTTGGACTAGTCCATGCCCTACGGGCGACGACATAACTCAGTCTCCGTAGACGATCCACGGGCAGTAAAACATAAAACAAAACCCACGACACGAAGTGACCATCTGGAGAAGGAGAAAGTTGTTACCGCGATGCGGTAGCGTAATTAACTGCAGGGGCTTGCGCCTGCAGGGAAGAGCGTCCCCACAATCAAAAACCCCTCGGACGAGGGGGAATCTGACGAAGTCTGCTACATCGGTCGCATCCGCTCAAACCTTCAATACATGGTGCCATAAACCAACTTGGCATCCTCGGAGAGGTGAACGGATAGCATCAATTAGCATCTGCCCCGAATCTCAGCGCCAAGACATCGCGGCCTTGCGCGCCGTCTTTCGGAGGGGAACAGGATAGAAGCCTTAACCTCGACAGCCGGAATACACACATACAACAAGAATACACAACAAACACATAATTAGAGAGTGATTCAAGATGTTCAAGTTAAAACCAATATATGATACTCGATGATAATATGAAACCTTCACATTCTCATCGATACTCATATATGAAACTAAAAGCGCCACTTAGTCCCCGTCTATCGGTTAACATACGTTCAATAATTTATTCTTTTCAACGACAAACGCACACACAAAGTATATACACGGATTTTCTCTTTTGTCAGTAACTATTCTGTTCTTAGATTTCTCAATATAATCACCATAACTTACAATTTATATGTTATACAGTCTAACATGGCCCATGAGTACGTCAGAGTTAAGGACTGGATGTATGTGGATTGGCAACAACGTATGCAACCTAAGTTTGTCACAGGAGTTGCTGCTTTTATTGAATTTGCACGCGCACATAATAAGATCATAATAGAGAAGATTCTCTGCCCGTGCGATAGATGTGGCAATAGTACTGGCAGAAGGTAGAATTGGCAGAGCTTCATATTGTAAAATATGGGTTTACTAGACTTTATACAACTTGGAAATATCACGGGGAAGGAGAAGAATGCAGTAATGCGGCAGAAGAAGAAGGAGAACACGATAATGCGGCAGGAGAAGAAGGAGAATTCGGTAATGCGGCAGAAGGAGAAGACGGTAATTTATTTTCATCAGAAGAAATGGAGGATATGGTAGAGCCTGCCCTAGGTGAATCTATTCGTACCGAAGATGACATTCCTTCCGGTCAAGGACCGCGTGCGGATAAATATGAAAATTTCATGAATGATGCTAGAAAACCAATTTATGAGAATGCGAAGTATTCCACCCTCTCATGGTTCGTCCAACTTTTCCAGATTAAGTGCCTAAATGGATGGAGCAACAAGTCATTCACAATACTTCTTTCGTTCTTGAAACATTCTATGCCCCCGGGAAATAACGTGCCCGACAGCTGGTACGGAGCCCAGAAGATGATGTCTGATTTTGGTCTAAAGTGCGAGAAGATTCAAGCATGTCCTAAAAATTGCGTGTTGTACCGGAAAGAGAATTCAGATTTGAAAGAGTGTCCAACATACGGAGAGGCCAGGTATAAGCCGAAAGATTCTGATATGAAGCCTGATATACCTGTCAAGATAGCACGATACTTTCCCATAACACAGAGGCTACAGAGGCTATTCAGGTGCAAGAAAACAGCCGAGGCAATGATTTGGCATCACCGTGCTCCTCCAAGTGAAGATGGAAAAATGAGCCATCCAAGAGATTCACCGGCAAGGAAGGATTTCGATATGAGGCACGCAATATTCAGTAGCGATCCTCGCAATGTCCGGCTCGGACTGGCTAGTGATGGCTTCTGCCCATTCAACTATATGGCTGGAAGTCACAGCACATGGCCCGTTGTAATGATAATTTATAATCTGTCGCCTTGGTTGGCTATGGACCAATCATACTTTATGATGCCTCTTCTTATCGACGGACCAAACTCACCGGGAAACAATATCGACGTTTATCTCCGACCTCTGATCGAGGATTTGAAATCTTTGTTCATTGATGGTGTAGAGACATACGATGCAAACACAAATACAACCTTCATACTGCGTGCGGCTTTAATGTGGACAATTAATGACTTTCCTGCATATGAAATGCTATCAGGTTGGTCCGTACATGGTCACAAAGCATGTCCTCATTGCCATCAACACACAACATCGAAATTCTTGAATTTTAGCAGGAAGGTTTGTTATTGCGGCCATCGACGTTTCCTGCCTCCAGACCACCCCTATAGGTTAGACACGGTTCACTTTAATGATCATCAGGAGCTTCTTGGACCTCCATCCCCATTGTCCGGAGAGGACGTGACTGCTCAATGGGATGGTTACAATAATGTGACCTTCGGGATGGATCCGACGAAACAGGTCAAACCACAATTTTGGAACAAGTTAAGCATTTTCTTCGAGCTTCCGTACTGGTCAACAAATTTAGTGCGTCATTGTCTGGACGTCATGCATATAGAGAAGGGAGTATCAGAGCACATACTCAACTTGCTTTTTTGTAAAGACGCGAAATCGAAAGACAACCTGAATGCTCGGATGGATCTACAGGAGTGGGGAATAAGAAGTGAATTGCACCCTAGACCGGTAGCGGGTAAACCAGACAAGTTTGTACTTCCTAATGCCGCTTATCATATGTCACAACCGGAGAAGAAAAGATTCCTGCAGGTGTTGCATGATTTGAAAGTTCCCACAGGTTTCTCAGGGTCATTCAGCAAGAAAATAAAAATTGTGAAAGGCAAGATCGATGGGCTGAAAAGTCATGATCACCATGTTATCGTGGAGCACCTTCTTCTATTAGCCCTCAGGACTTCTCTCCCCGAATTGGTTAGTCTAGTAATCAACGACCTATGTTGTTTTTTCAGAGAGTTGTGTGCTAAAACACTGGAGGTTATGACGCTGGATAAACTAGAAAATTCTATTGCGTTGATACTTTGCAAGTTTGAGCGTATTTTCCTACCGTCATTCTTCGATATCATAATACACTTGACGGTTCATCTTGCAACTGAGGTTAAGTTAGCCGGACCGGTACAATATCGATGGATGTATCCCGTCGAGAGGCACGTGTAATTTTTCGTTTCGCGCAATTTTTAAAATTATTGTTGTCCTGTATGCCCGTATTTATTTATTCAACATATTTTCATTAGGTACCTCTACACTCTTAAAAAGTATATACGCAATAAAAATCGACCAGAGGGTTCTATCATGCAAGGTTATCTTCTTGATGAAGCAACCACATTTTGTTCCCACTATCTGGACGAGAACATTGAGACGAGACTTAACCGGCCTCGAAGAATTCAAGACGGGCCATATGGTAAAGCCGATTATAAGAGGGTAGACACTATGTTTATTAACAAGATATACCGGTTTATCTTTCTTAATTGCGCATGTCTTGAATAAATTAGAGAGTACGTTTTTTTGGATTAATTATTATATTTGTGTTTGTGTGTGTATGAAATGATATAATATTAATGTCACAATTATTTGTCGAAAACAGAATTCATTTTAACGAGGTACGTGAGGGGCATCCTGATTGGAACGAAGAACGATTGGAACAATATTATCAGGATAATTTTTGTGATTGGGTCACAGATCATGTAAGTTATTCGATTAACATTTTATTGCTATCAGTTTTAATCTAAACTTGTATCGTTATGTATTTGTCGTAAAATTTGTTTTGTTAGATCCACGATCTGAACTTTTCTGCATCATTTGAGAGTGATTCAAGATGTTTAGCTCAATTTCCTAGTATGGAGGTTGCATATTACAAAGGATTTGGTGTCCTTGAATACAAATTCGAAGTTAAGGACATAGAAACATCTAGAACCACTCAGAATAGTGGGATTGCGACGGTAGGATCGGACGGTATGATTTATTATGGGTGCTTAAATTGTATACTCGGCATCCACTATCCCGGACGATCAGAACCCTTTTATATATTCCAGTGTACTTGGTACGATACGCGAACCGATATGGATAAGTGGAGAAGCAATCTTGGGACTTGGAAAAATGAATATGGATTGACCAGTATGAACACACTTCGATTTTACGGCCAGGAAGATCCGTTTATCTTTCTGAACCAAGCGTTCCAAGTATACTATTCACAGTGTTTGAAGCATCCGGGATGGAGTGTTGTATGCCGTTGGAAACCCAGGGATGTCTACGATGTCTCAGAATTCGAGGACAGCGATGAGGATGAAGAAGAGAGAAGGCTTAGAGTGCTCCGACCGTCTGTTTCGAAGGACGGGTTGTCTTCGGCCGATCATGAAGTTACGTGGGTTAGAAATGATATCGACGATGAAATCTAAGTAGATATGTATAATGCGCCCACGAAACGAAAAAGGTTATCAGTAATGTTATATTATTACTTCACATTTTACGATCTATACATATATAGTCAATACTTTTAATGATTGTCTAATGCGTCCACGAACCATTTATCTAGATTTGATGACGATGACGGGAGCAGCGAGGGGCGGCAGGAGCTCCAGCTGCGGCACCGGCAGAGGCATAGACAGAGCGGTTCTGCCGCCCGGAAAGCTGCGTAGGGAGCTTCAGAGGGCCGGTCTTGCACCCAGATCGGAGACCCCTTCGGATGCCTCCTTCTGTGTGGACTTTGCCACACCTCCAGGTATATTGCACGCATATCCATTTTGAATGTAATATTATAGATATTCATGCCTGTTTATATCAAAATTACTTATATTGTCAATGTTTGATTGTCTAGTTGTTGGTGATGCGTCCACATCAGGGACAGAGGCCACTCCCGCTCCTCCAGGTATGTTTATATATCATATAGTGCATGTATATTGATTTAGAATGCTATATAATAAATACACACACATTCCTTTTGCTCTTACTTAGATAGTAACTTTTATTATTGTCTAGCTGTAGGTGGTGACACCACCGCACCTGCGGGTATATTTATATATCCTATAGTGTATGCATATTGATTTAGAATGTTATATTATTAATCTACACATTCTTTTTGCAATTACTTATATAATCTATTTTTAATTGTCTAATTATAGGTGGTGCGTCCACATCTGACGCAGGGGCCACTCCTGCCACTTCCGTACCCTCCGCATCGTCTGTAGATTAGCATGAATAAATATAAAATATTTATTCATTTTACATATCCTCTATAGAATAAATATGAACTTCATGGAAATTTAGCGTCAATGTTTATTTTCTAGTTGGAAGGGATGCGTCCACATCCGGGACACCGGCTGTTCCTCACCGGAGGAACTATCGTCCCGCTCGTGCTGCTGCCCGGGCCCAGGCTCGTGCTTTAGTCACCGGAGGTATATATCACACTTTAATTTTCGTTTAACCTTGATTTCTTAATACAGCTTTGTCTTAATATTGATTGTCTTGATATTTCTTGCAGACGCAGGGCCTTCCCATCCCCAGAGGGGCACTCGAGGCCCGAATCAGTCCCATAGGCTGAGGCCTGACAGAGCTAGGGGGAGGCAGCATTCCCCCTCTTTTTTACCCTTGATTATCGCTATACCGGTCCTCATGCCGAGAGGTTCGGCCGGTATATGGGGGATGAGAGCCGGCTCGTGAAGAACTATCCACTTCACGTTGAGTGGGGCGACCAGCACCGGCGCTCATTCGCCCTCTTCTTTGATCAGGCTCGGGTATTAATATATATTTTCATTTGATTTATCCAATATATTTATTATTAACACTTGCAATCTAATAACAATGTTTTTTTTGTATTTTCAGTTGGATTACGATTTTCAGCCTGTACCCGACCCTGATCACCCTGGGAGGGTGCTCGACCTTCATGCTTTGTACAATGGCTTGATGAAGAACATGCAGACCAAGGTCCGATACAACAAGAATGAGCTGAAGGCCGACTGCTACTCCCTGTGGATGGCGACCCACGAGGCAGAGAGAGCGGCCCTCCTATCTATTCCGGCCTTTGCGAGAGTTGACGTAGAGACATGGCTTCTATTGTGCGAATATTTCGACTCTCAATGCAAACAGGTATGTATTTTAAATGTAATTCATTGTTTAGTATATAATTTATTTTTTTGTGTTCCTTAATTAGAAAACTAAATGTGAATGTGTTGTGCAGAAATAGGCCGCTCAAAATATAGAGAATAGGAAGTCGGCGAAGAGTGGTCGCCCCACTTATACACGTGACTCGAGAAATATTACTCGAGCCATGGAGTTATCGGTAAATTACAATAGACCGGCCTTTGTGATATAATGCAATATTAAGAGTTATTTTCTAATATATCTAATATATCTAATATTAAGAGTTATTTTCTAATATTGCAGACAGCTCAGACCCTGCGCAAGGTGGTACACCGAGCGTGCTGTCCGCATATCTTTCCGTCCACGGCACCTCGACAGATCCCGCCACGGACGAGCTTCGATACCCCGACGTCGCTACCCAGGAGTATTGCGTAAGTGTTAATATTTATTCAACCCCTATTTGAAATTTTAGTTTTGGAAGGTTCAAATTTAAATGATATACTTATATTTTACTGGTTAATGTGGGTGTAGGAGCGCGTGGTTGAGCAGGCCGAGGCATCGGGGATCGATTTTACCGGACAGAGCGATCCGAGGCTGCTGACCCCAGTCTTGGACGCCGCACACGGAGGGCACCACGGAGGTTGGGAGAGAGGCCAGGGACTGGGCCCTAGCAGAGCCCATATGAGGTTGGACTCCACCCCGGCGGTTACTTCCTCCGTCTCCAGTGAGCGACGTGTCCAGCAGGAACTGGAGAGCTTGAAGGCCACCGTTCAGGAGTTGAAGGAGATGCTGGTATGTATACTACTTAATAGTAAAATATCATGTCATATTATAGATATCAACATATCCAATATTAGTACGTAGCCTGAGCTTATTTGGTTGTAGACTTAGCTTTGATTAATCATACATATATATCTAAGTAAAATAAATTACGGTTTTCCAAACTAGATATCCAAATGGGGTTTCGAAATAACTTGATAATGATACGAATTCGAATAATACACAGTTCTTACTCGCTTATTACACACGTTAGGTCCAGACGCGACAGGGTATATCGACCGAGCCTCCACATGCATCTCCTTCGGCTGCGGCTCCGCAAGCCACTACATCAGCTGCGGTTCCGTAGACAGCTCCTATAGCTCCACCGCCCGCTCAGACTCCCCCAGCCGCGGCTCCGCAAGCCACTACCTCGACGGCGGCTGCGCAGACCACATCGCCAGCTCCACAGCCCGCTCAGACTCCCGCACGCTCCGCATTACATGATTTATTGACCGAGGAGCAGGCGCGCCAGATTCTGGCGTTTATCAGAGGTGGAGCTGGACCGAGCTAGGGTAGCTTTTTGATTCTTATATTTTAAACATGTATTTATTTATATAATACATATTGTACTACATTTTGGACGATATTGATATTGGTGGTGTTTGCGTGCTTATATTTATATCATATTCTGCTTTTTGGTTTCTTTTGTATATTATATACGTGAGATGTGATTATGAATACTGCGATATATGTTCTGTGTGATGATTAATTTTATATTTGATCGATGTATATATTATTGTGCACAGGGCGAGAAAAAAATAAGCAACCCTTTTTAAAAAAAAACCCCTGATAATATGTACCTACGGATTAATCCGTAGGGCCCAACGTTGCCCCTATGGATTAATCCGTAGGGGCAAGATATCAGGATAACTGATATTTTCCCCCTATGATCTTAGTATCAGGGGTTAAGCTTGCCCCTACGGATATGTCCGTAGGGACAAACAAATGCCCCTACACAGTTATCCGTAGGGAAAAATATCAGGATTCCTGATATTTTGCCCCTACGGATATGTACCTACGCATTTATCCGTAGGGGCCACTACTTGGCCCTACGGATTCATCCGTAGGTACACCTAATCTATTTTATAAAACCATAAATAAAATAAAATTTTTCCCCTATGGCCTATTCCGTAGGGCAAACTGGACCTACACATAACTCCGTAGAGGCAAATTTTAGTCCGTAGGGGCAAGTTCAAGGCTTCGACTTGCACCTACGGCGTTTGTACCTACAGGGTATTTTCTTGTCCCTACGGATATATCCGTAGGGGCAGTGGTTTGCTCCTGCAGATAAATCCGTAGGGGCAACCCTTATTTGTGGTAGAGGTCCCGCCGTTTGGACGCGGATCAGCGCCTCCAAGAAGGATGCGAGTCGGTCTACCCGGCCGGTGAGGACGTTGATGGCATTCGGCGGAGGAGGCTCGTCTGTGCCTCCGTTGAGAGGGAGGCGGCGGTTGGCGCTTGAATCGTCTTGATGATCACTCGCCATTGGAGTGAGATCGGGAGGCGAACTTTTGTTTTTGTGGAATCAAAGTTTTTCCCACAGACGGCACCAGCTGATGGAGGGCTTAATCTCCTTCAAATGTTGCTTCCCGTTGATCTGCTGATGGCTGTGATGGGTAGCTAAGATTGGATCTGGAGGCTGTCGCTCCTGAAGCGTGTGGATCTCTATAGGTTGAGGTTGTGGTTGCTGAGCTACCTGCAAGGAAGTCCCGGGGTGGTTGTACCACTGAGGACCCTCCGACGATCAAGTTAGTCTAGATATCCGAGCAGAGTAATGGCTTAGTGGAGTAGAATTGGCTTCTCTTGACCGTCTGAAAGAGGGGTTTAAGTAGTGGTGGCAGCAGGTGCAGCAGGCGCGAGAATCACGCCAGCCGTTACGCTCCCGACGTCACGCCCGCTTGATGAGCGGGACCTCCCATTAATGGCGAGACAGGCTCGTTAATGGGGGATCGTGGTGGCGTGGAACGTGGGATGTGGCCGGCGGAGATCTCATGCATGGCGAGATTCGCGGGATGGCGGTTACGCCTGCAAGCGGCGCTGTCGGTCGGTCGATAAGACCGAGGAAGATGATCTCGGCGGGAGAGCTCGCGGACGAGCGGGAGAGCCGAGGTATCTTGGTTGTGCGGTAGCCCGGAGACGAGCCGGGAGAGCCGGGGAGGCTCGAGCCCGTCTAGCTCGGAGTAGAGCAAAGGGACACTTGGCTTGGCTGCTGAGGTGCTCGGGGGTAAGGAGTGGGGTGCAACTTCGGAGACAGAGTTTGAGGGAAGACCCCACTGTAGCACACTCGTTCCCCCTCCGTGACCTAACTGGTTTACGCATGTGACACATCATCCGCCACGTGTCACGATATAGGGAATTACCGTTATTGAGCATCATCAGTATCTAAGACATAATTCCAATAAACAAAATAAAATTTTCAATTGTTAAGAATATGTTAAAAGAAAAATGTATTTAATATAGTAGGCCAAGGGATAAAGGAGCTTGCCTGCCAATCTCTTATTTTCCGTACAAAATACATTAGATGGAATCAGGTCCACTTATATATAAGTAGAGGGACAAAAGCTGCCTTTAGGATCATTAAATTATAGCACTTATTATTCTTTAAAGAAAAAGAAAAGAAAAGAAGGGAAAAAAAACATCACTTAAATCTCACTGTTTCATTCCTTTTGGATTTAAAACAGAGCCCACTCTTTGCCTTTCTCGTCTGTTCGTGGCTATCATAATGATTAACTTTTGGAGATATATTTTATTTTTATCCTGGCTTTCTCTATCAAGTTGAAAACAATTTTCTTTAACATATATCATAGCTCATCTATCACGGTAAAACTACGAACAGCGAGACACGTTTAAGAAGAGACTTGTTTTACCTCTGGGTTGTTTCTACTACCGTAGAGACCGGGTACATAGACTAATGCAGGCGCAATAACCCCATAACTTATTTCTATTTTGAAGCTTCGCAAATGAAGTAATCTAATCATTTTGTTTAGGATTAGGCTAATTTTCACTGAAACACCAGGAACTATCAGCATATTTCAAATGGAAACGGTATACTTAATTGCAAAGGAGATGCCATAAACTTTGGGTATTTTTCCAATTAACATCAGGGCCTTTTAAATTTACGGTAAATTGTTGAAAAACGCCCGTCCCAAGTAAAATCTGTCACATTTTGAACATGTTAAAAAAGTTATAGACCCATCACTTTTTCCATCACATACTCACAGCAAAGGGTATTTTAGTATATTCCAAAAATACCCTTAGAAACCCATGCGCCCAAGTACAGATTGACATCTAGGAATTTTTGCGCAAAAATTCTAATGTTGTAATTGCTTGTAACTTTTATTAGGTTGCCTGTAACTTTTATCCTGAGTTGAATTTTAAATACTCCAACCAAACTATTTTCCCTCTAAATTCACTACTTTCATCCCTAACAGAGGGTAATTATCTCTTTCATTTTCTTCATTATTCTTATCTCATTTACTCCAATTTCATTTAACTTCTAATAACCTGCTGCCTCTAAATTCTAATAAACTGTATGTAAGTTCTAATAACTTGTTTGTAATTTCTAATAAATTGTATGTAAGACTAAGTAGTTGTCTGTAACTTCGAATAAGTTGCCTGTAACTTATATAATCTGCCTGTAATTTCTAATAAATTGCATGTAACTTTTAATAACTTCCCTTCCTGCAAAGTTTATGATTAATAATGTTTTGAGACAGCTTTTAATACTAATTGCTTGCAGTATTTGTTGTAATGATTTAATTACAAATTAAAACAGTTATTTCTTTGATGCTGCACACATTTGTAGTTGTATGGATGACATTATGAGCAATTCAAAGCCTAAATGTTATATCATCAAAATTTAAATTGTTATGTCACCAAAATTTGCAATTTCTCCATTATCCTTCTCTCAATTTCTCTTTTATCTTTCTTTCATTTATTCCAATTTCATTCAACCTCTAATTGCTTGCCTGTAATTTCTAATAAGCTGCATGCATGTAAGCAGTTGCTTTTAACTTCTAATAGGTTGCATATAACTTCTAAATAGCTGCATGTAATTTCTAATAACTTATCTTTAACTTCTAATAAGCTGCATGTAATTTCTAAGTAGTTGCATGTAAAGTATAATAACTTCCCTTCTTACAAAGTTTGTGATTGATAATGTTTTTGAGATATCTTTTAATACTAATTGCTTGCAATATTTGTTGTAATGATTTAATTAAAACTTAAAACAGTTATTTCATTGGTGTTGCACACATTTGTGGTTCTATGAATGACATTATGAACAATTCAAAGCCTAAATGTTATATCACAAAAACCAGCAATTTCTCTATTATCCTTCTCTCATCTTCTCCATCTCTCATCTTCTCCATCTCTCATTTGCTCCATTTTCATTTAAGTTCTAATAACCTGCTTGTAATTTCTAATAAGCCGCATGTAATTTCTAAGCAGTTGTCTGTAATTTCTAATAACTTGCATGTAAGTTCTAATAAACTGCATGTAAGTTTTAATAACTTTCTTGTAATTTCTAATAAACTGTATGTAATTTCCAAGCAGTTGTCTGTAATTTTTAATAAGTTGTCTGTAATTTCTAAACAGTTGATCTTGAAGTCGGATTTTGATCATATTAGATCTTCATTAAGAACTTGCAAAATTAGATTTTGGTAAAGAAAAAGAAAATTTGCAAAATTAGACAACTACAATTTTTACGCAGTTCCAAAAACTACAAACGCAATATCTCCAAAATCATCTAAAAGTAGATTATGCAAGAGGAAAAAGAAATGGAATGGAGATTAGAATCATGACAGAACAATTCAAAACTTGCCAAAAATCACAAACTCACAACTCCTTTCACTGCCTTCCTCCTTCATCACCCGTCACATTTACATTCTTAAAAAAGAAAACGAAAAAAGGAATGATACCGATCTTGAAGTCGATCGCTGCAAGGCGTGAGATTTTTTAAGGCTTCGGCAGTGAGGAAGCTGATGCCGACCTTAGCATCGCTGTCAGCAGAAGATTTTCTGGAGTTTTTGAACGCGAAAAAGTTAATGCTGAACATCGCTGCCGGCGAGGGAGTTTCTAGAGGCTTCGGCAGCGAGAAAGCTGGCTCGATCTTGGCATCGTTGTGGGTGAGGGCCTTTTAGAAGCTTCGGCAGCGAAGAAGGTTTAGCGACGGGAGTCGTCGACAGTGATGGCGGTGATGAGGAGGGTACGAAGGACGTAAGAGAGATCTTTGAGTGCCAGATTGAGATTTGTTGATTTGAGAAGAAAGGTAATTTGGTAGCCTCATCTAATTTGTAATGCTAGAACTAATTCAAATACAGCCCAAACCGTTTCTCACAAAGATTTGTGAATAGTAGGCCCTTCCTTACCATTTCGAAAATACAAAGGTCTTTTGAAAGGTTTTTTTGGGCCGGGGGCTTTTCAAAAATTTGCCCTTAAATTTAATATCATGTTTATTTAGTTGCAGTTGTTCATACGGTACTAAATTATATGCTAGTTTAAAACTGGTGTGTTATTAATTTAAAAGAAGCCTAAAATTTGTTGTACTAATTTGTAACCAACTAAGTTTTACCATATTTATTTGAAATTAATATTAAAAAACAAAGTTATCTTATGGTATTTGAGTTAAATGTATCTTTAGGTTTATAACACATGGTTAGAATACACCCAGGATTTCGGAGATTGAATCAATTATTGTTATGCTAAAATACCAAAGAATCTAAATAATTAATAACTATAAATACAAATTTTAAACTCGTTTATTTAATTATAATAACAGCATTAACTCCTTACTCTTATAATATTGAGAATTGCTAGGATGTTTTTTATGTATTGATATAATTATTTATAGTTTTTTTCCTAGATTATAGATAGGCTCGATAAAGCTTGAAGCTCGTTCGGGCTTTATGAAGGCTCGGCTCGGGCTCACTTGATAAATAAATGAGTCAGGCTTTAACAAGTTTTTAAGCCCGTTTAAATAATTGAGCCAAGCAGAACAACCTCAAGCTCGGCTCGTTTGGCTCGTTTAGCAGCCCTACCTATAACCCTTGTAATATCTATATAAATAGTAAATATCTCGAGTTCAAAGCCTAAGCAAATCGTAGGGAAACGATATCATATATCATATATGAATCTAGCATTGAAATAACATAAGACATAGCGGAAAAACTTACACAACCTACAAACAATTAACAAAAGAATTACAGAGATTTTCGAGCCCACAACGTAGCATCAAATGCATAGACTGATTAAAGAACCATAGACAAACCCTTCTTATGTTTGTTCATGCTTTTCTTGAGTAGAAATGTTAAAATGTAAATTTTAAAGAAAGTTGGTTTAAGAAGTTCATGGATCTTTCATGACAAGGCTAGCTTGGAAAAAACCTTTGATGACAACGATCATTCACAATATAAAGATCTATAAAATGAAGATAAAGTTCACAATTAATGATCATACACATGATAATATAAAGATTTCTGAAATGAGATAAAGGTGCAGTTGTCATATAAAAGTGAAACGATAATGTCATGACTTGTTCTGTAAGACACTATTTTCTATAGTATTCAGCAAAAGAAATTCCACAGAATAAAACAGAAAGAAAGAAATGAAGTGCCATGGTGTCTCAAGTCCTTTTACCAACCCAGGATTTTTACTCTTGATGCATAATAAATTTACATACATTTGTTCAGTACATATATAATAACATAACACTACAAGGATTACCTCTCTTTCAGTCAACCAAGAGGGGAACGGTCAAGCAAGCTAGCTTTTTGACTGACTAAATTGGTCGAGATAGGCCGAGTCGGCCAAGCACTTGATTGACTGAGGGGTTTTGCATGATAGATTGTTTGCTCGCTCGACCGAATAATCCAGTCGAACAAAGGTATTTTTTTTGGATTTGGGACTTACTCTACCATAATATTCGGTCGACCTGGTACTTATTTGGCTGAAATATTCAGTCGACCAAGTACACATATTTAAAAAAAAAAAGGCCTTGGTCTACTGAATATTTCAGTTGAGCAATTACTTGCTCCACTGACAAATTCAGTTGTCCAAGTAAACACATTGTTTTTTAAAAAAAAATAGGCCTTGCTCAACTGAAATTATCAATCGAACTAGTTTTTAGTCGACTGAATTATTCGCCAAGCAAGGCCACAATTTTCTTAAAATTTAATTTAGTAATTCACATTGCATATAAATAAATTGCATACAATAATCAACAACTTTCACAACAATCAATAAAAATATATTTTCCCAATATAGTCAAAACAATCACAAACTACAACTCTCAATGACTCATAAGTCTTGAGCAAACACTATAACTTAATAAAATTCAAAAAGCCATACACACAATAATATTCAACACATGAATCTAAACAATAGCTATCACAAATCTACGAATATATAAATCTCAACCACTATACAAGTTGAAGCAAACACTATAAACATACGGCTAAATAAAATTCATTGAGATAAGAGAATTTCATGAAATCCGAACCATGCATGAAGGTCTAGAGCGCTTTGTTGAAAACTTGGTGTAGAATCCGACATTCAAGGTGTATTCGTACATTGAACGATGACTAAGATCTATGCTTTTTATAAACGCATGTGATGAAAAGAAGAAAAAAGGATTTTAGTAAAGAAAAAAAATATTTATCATTAAGCATACATATAAGCATGTTAAATGCAATAAAGGTTAATTAAACATACCGGATCTACATGACCGTCCGTACTCGAGATTACATGCAACAGTTTGATTCCATAAACTCATCGACACAATCTTTGTATCCAGGCAAAAACTTGCTCATATATATATCCAAGACTTGTCCATTATCTTCGAATATATGAAACCTACAAATAACGGTATTCAATTATTTTATATTAAGTCTAATTCGATTCATTTACCATTCAAATACAGCTATTTTGTGTTTTTAAGGATACCATGTTCGAATTATTTTGGTGACTTATGTTTAGTTTCATAATTAAAAGTCAATTATAATTTGATTAATTTAAGGAGCAAGTATCACTAATAACCATCATACGGCGTTGTATCGACATGTTAAAATCTTTGTTCTTAACAAAATCACACTGTTAACGATGTCATAATGACTATCGGGAGTAAGGCTTCTATCCCATTAAAAATATATGACGCATACTTCCATATTCTTATACTTTTATTCGTTTAGAGAAAATTTCGGCAGTATCTTTCCGTAGTTCTCCGAGTACACTGCAATAGAAAGGATAACGACCTCAATGCTATCAACATTAAAATGACCATCCGTCTATATTTGTACACGGAGAAGAAACAAAGAGATACAAACGAAAACTTATCTCGAAACGAATAAAACTACAAGTGTAGGGGATGTATGCGTTATACATTCTTAATTTGTCCAACACTGAAAAAATCTATCGGTTTTAGTGCGACTAGTCTTTTCATCGCATAATCTACGAGATGGTTGTCAGCTATGAACGATTAACGCTCGATATTGACAATTTTCACATGGTTTTATGTCACGACGAAAACCGTATACATATAACTGATAGACAGGGACAATTTTGATTTTTACATACATTATCGATGAGAACATGAAAATTTCATATCATCATCGAATATCATACACTTAGTTTAATATATATATATATATATATATATATATATATATATATATATATATATAATGGAGGAAAGAGGCCATAGGAGGAGATTTCCTTCCTTGGCGTCGAAAAGATACAACCTCCACCAATTTTTCCGACGATCGGTATCCATCATCATCATCGTTATTGTCTAAGTTGTGCATACACCAAATTTCATGCGAGTCCACCACTTTTTCACAGTTGAATTAGCAATGCAAAAAGTTCTATTGTCCGTAAACCATTAATTTTGCACTAACTAAATCAACGGTAAAAAAATGGTATAATCATATAAATTTTGGTGTATCTACATCTTAGATGATAAAGATGGAGGTGATGTATACTGATCGTCGAAAAAAATTATGGAGGGTGAAATTTTCCGACGCCATAGAAGGAAATTCCGTCGTATGCCACTTTTCCTCCATTAAAAAAACCCCCTCTGTCTCTTTCTATATATATATATATATGGATTTTCGTTTACTCCTTAATTTCACAGGTTTTGAAGTTTTTAGTTTAGGCTAAAGTTTTTTAAGTTAGGATTTTTTTAATCCAGTTAAAGGTTTTGGATTTAGGTTTTGGGTTTTGTTGTTAAGTTAGGGTTTGAATAAATTCGTCGGGTTTGCATCGCACCATAGGAGTTTTCAACAAATCTGCAAATTATAGGAATCCCCTTCCAACTCCAAACATGTATGATAGCATCCGAATTGAAGAATCCACCTCCATCCAAGACTCAACTCCTCTATAAACATCCACCCTACCACATGTTAAATTAAACCAATTAAAGCATCATCTTCATCATGTCCACCCCTTAACAAATATCAACACCATCACAACAGGCCCCTCCCAATCTCAAGATCTTCATCATCTTCTTAAATTAAGCTGCTTAACTCATTATCATCTTCATCATCAACAAATTAAACTTAACATTCTAAAATCTCCTCATCAACAAATTAAACTGAACAACCCAAAACTAGGCGATGATGATTTGCTAAAGGTTTGGCTGTTGAAACACAAGTTCATGTGACCATTGTGTGTTTTTCTCTGATCGAACCAGGAATGTAGGCACGATTATGATTGCAAGACAATCTTGGATGGGTTGGGGAGGGGGGGGGGGGGGTTTGCAAATTCCACTCATATCAATAACTGGTCTTTTATTTAAAAAAATAAAAAGGGGGGAAATTATTGCAGGTGTGTCACTTATTAGATTGCTTAATGAAATGGCAATTCTCAGCCATATATACTTCCATTTACCGAGCAGTTCCAATTGACCAGCCTAGTTTAAACATTGCTGCTTGTTGTTACTCTCATTGCTTTGGGAAACAAAAAGGCGTGGTTTCGAAAAACTGTTGCCAAACTAGCAAGAATATAGTGAAGTTTATGTGTTGAGCATCTCAAAGCCATTGAGATTCATCATTAGGATTCTGCCTTCCTATTCTAATGGCACGGCAATGTTGGGCAGTATGCTCCTCTGCAGGTAACCAATTATCATAACCACATTAAATTCATAGATCCTGAACAAATCAAGTTGCAGGTGAGTTCTAGGGGAACACTACATAAAATTCTCTAGTTGAACAAATAAATGCTAGTTCTATGAAATCAATTGGCTGTTTAATATCCTGTTTCCAAGTAAATAACCCTTTTCTTTCATCAATACACCACATTAGAATCATAGATCCTAAACAAATCAAGTTGCAGGTGAGGGACACAAGCATAAATCAGTTACAAATAAAATGCTGCAAGGTTCAACAAGCATATATATATATATATATATATATATATATATATATATATATATTGGCAATGATGGAAATATCTCAACATATAATAAAATCAAATCTTCTGGAAACATTACATTACTGTGGATCGGTCCCGAGGTAAGAATCCAAAATGTTCCCTAATGACGCGTTCGATGATTACCTTTTCCTTTTCGTCCGGTTCGATACTTGATGATGAATTTGATCACGATTGCCACTTTGTTTGAAGGCAACTAGCCACCTTTGAAAATTTGATCACGTGCCTAGTGTAAATGTGTAGTGCAAGGTCGCAACACTTGCGAAGCAAGGTGGAATAGAAAACAAGATTTTTCATGCAACCACCACAAACTAAAACTCAAAAATCATTCAAGAACTAATAATTGTGTATAAACAAGAGAGCTATACTATGCTAAACAAGGGTTTAAAGAGGCAACAACCTTTGAAGCATGTCCACACACAAGTGGAAGACCCGTGCTAAGCTCCTTGGTTGCGGGATCGAGCTTGATCGCGGACTTCAAGATGATCTGCGAAGAAAACCCCAACCAAGCTTCAACTCCACAAAGAACACTTCTTTTGTGAAGCAACTTGCTCTCAAAATTTTGCTTAGATGGAGAGGAAGAAGATGTAGAGCTTTCTCTTTATTTTTTTTCTCGAGCTTTCTCTTTTTAGATCTCAACTCATGAGAGAGAAAGACAAATAGGAAATGAGATGGATGGATCCCCTTTTCTCTCTCTTCTATCATATATTAAAGAGAAGGAATCAATCTTATCACTCCAAGTGGTCCCCACTTGCCCACATCCCTCCACATGCAAGCATAGGACTGCAAGACAAGGATGCATATGTATCATATACATATATTAGTATATCTTATACAACATACTAGAGAGAGGGAAAGAGTAATACTAGCAAACCCTAATCATATCTCATATGGTTTTAAGTCAATGCGACTTAAATTTCGGGCTCTAAAATAACCGGCTAGTATTATCATATGTCCGATTAATGTAAGTGTATTATATACATGTGTTTAATCGAACTTATGCACGTATCACCATACGTACACTACATCGTTCCTCCTGAGCAGGGAAAACCTCTGTGTGGAACTATAAAGACCCAACAATATGCTGACGTGAATTACTGGATCATGTCTATAACCCATAAGCACGTCAACAGCACTAGCTGTAAGTAATGGCTACCCAGGTATACGTAAAAAAAGGTCGATAAGCAAACTCATCATACCCAACAGAGCCTATCAGTGACAATCATTATACAGTCCGGTCTTTTCGTCAGAGAGTGTCGCATACTGGATCGGGGGGTAGAAACAGTCAGATCCTCAATAACCTCATAAGTCATGCCAATGTTAAACTCATAACCATTCGAGATACAACTGATAACCCTTATCAGTTTATCTCAACCGTCCTGGTCAGGGACTTATGGTTATAGTCTATCATGCACATCACGCTATCAACTCCCTATCTCAGGAGAGACGAATCCCATCTCGATCGCTCACTACCTCTATGTTTTTCAGGACTATACTTAACTAAAATCTGTATGCACGGCTCTTTAAAGACGTGGTTGGATAGTAATCAAAGTACAGTGGAAACACACAAAAGACACAATGACGATCTCATGTTAAAAGACTATTCTACGATTGTTACCAGAGAACCGCTATCTGACAATATGTATAATACTACCTAGGAGTTCTCAGTGAGTCCGTTCAGTGCACTCATTCTCCAAATGAGCAAATGTATACAATCTTTGGTATCAAAGATCAATAGCTGTGGGACCAACCATCATCCCGGTCGGGGTCAGAAAATGTATACACTAGTGTACTTTAGAGTATCGATACCCAGTCTCGATACTCTCACCCTACTAGTATGATCACATCATAATTCTGGCAGTCAAGCAAAGATCTTATGGGCTTTATCAATATGTATTAACGATACGTAATATCAAGTAAAACATATACATATGAAAGGTAAATTAAACCAGATAGTATACTACTATATTGAGCAAGAATGTTATGTACATATAGATCCAAATACAATAATAATCGTCTCTAGGGAACCTATATCTAATAATCTCCCACTTGCACTAAGGCCAATTATTGCAGTATCTCATACCCAACATTTCAAATAGTCTCTCAAACTGCGCCTATGTTATGGCCTTGATGAGTGTATCCGTTGTGTTTTCCTTTGTGTCTACTTTCCGAACCTCGATCTCACGGCGGTATACTATCTCCCGGATCAGGTGATACCGCCTCAAAATGTGTCTGGATCGTTGATGGGATCAGGCTTCCTTTGCTAATGCCATAGCTCCATTGTTATCACAATACAAGGGTATTGGATCAACAATGGTTGGAACCACACCAAGGTCTGAAATGAACTTCCGCATCCAGACCGCTTCTTTAGAATCATCGTTGGCAGTTATTTACTCAGCTTCCATCATCGAGGCTGCGGCGGTATTTTGTTTGGAACTCTTCCAACATACTGCCCCTTCGTAGAGGGTAAACACATAACCCGAGACAGACTTGCTGTCATCGATGTCACTTTGAATGTTCGAATCGGTAAAGCCTTCCATTTGGAAGCCGTTGTTATGAAGAACTAAAAAAATTTCTTTAGTTCTTCGCAGGCATTTAAGAATGTTCTTCACAGCTGCCCAATATTTCTCCACTGGGTTTGATTGATACATACTTACCACACTAAGTGTGTAAGCTACATCTGATCTAGTACATAATATCGCATACATGATAGATCCTACCGCCGAAGCGTAGGGTATAACACTTGTGCGGGCCGTCTCTTCATCAGTCATGGGACGCATCTCTTTAGAGACGGTGATTCCGCGACAAGTGGGTAAATTACTACACTTGGAATCTTCCATACTAAAACTCTTTAGTATGGTGTCAATGTATCTGGACTAGGACAATCTCAACATTCTTTTAGATATATCTCTATAGATCTTAATTCCCAGAATGCAGGAAGCATCACTCGTTTTTTTATAGAGAACTTTTGTGACAAGAAAATTTTGACCGATTATAGCATAGGAATATCATTTCGTAACAGGAGAATATCATCCACATAAAATATGAGGAATGTGACAACATTCCCTACAATCTTTTTATAAATACAAGGTTCATCTATGTTTTTAATAAAGTCAAACTCTTTGACTGTCTAATCAAAGCAGATGTTCCAACTACGCGATACATGCTTTAATCTATAAATGGATTTAAGCAACTTACACATCTTTCTATTGCTCCCACTGTCTACGAAGCCCTCCGGCTGAGTCATATACACACACTCTTCTAAATCACCATTTATAAAATTCGTTTTAACGTCCATCTGCTAGATTTCATAGTCATGGAAGGCAGCAGTGGCAAGTAAGATCCAGATAGATTTGAGCATAGCTACTGGAGACACCGATTTTCTTTTTGAAGATCCATTTGCTTCTAATGGGTTTTACCCATTCAGGAGCAAGCTCTAAAGTCCATACTTCGTTGGTGTGCATAGATTCTATCTCGGATCTCATAGCATCCAGCCACTTCACTGAGTCCCCACTTGTGATAGCCTGCTGAAAACTAGTAGGGTCATCATCTTCTATGATGCAGTCCTCCGTATCATCGTCTATGAGAAAACCGTAGTATCTTTCGAGTGGATGAGGATGCCTACTAGATCTGCGGAGCGGGTAAAGTTCGTCAGGCGCTATTGAAATCTCAGGTTCGACCAAATCTTCAATGGTAGTTTGTGGTTCTGAAACTTCTTCTAGTTCTACCGTGCCTCCACTAATTTCTTTTGCAAGAAATTATTTTTCTAAAAAGGTGGCATTCCGAGAAACCACAATCTTTTGTTCCTCGGCATGGTAGAAGAGATATCCTCGTGACTATTTGGAATATCCCATAAACTTGCACATCACCAAACGTGTCTTGAGTTTGTCCGGATTTTGCTTTTTAACATAAGCCGGACAACCACATATCTTAACAAACTTAAGACATGGTCTTTTTCTACTCTATATCTCATACGGCGTTTTAAGAATGGATTTGGATGGAACTTGATTCAATAAATATGCTGCTGTCTCAAGAGCATAACCCCATAATAAAAGAAGTAACTCAGCGCTACTCATCATAGAATGCACCATATCTAATAGGGTGCAGTTTCTTCTATAAGTTCGTTGTGCTCATGCCGCAACACTCGCAGCCAAGGAGGAATGAAAAATAATAAATTTTATGCAAGCACAACCAATTACAACCCAAGAAATCATCCAGACACTACAACATGCAAAACCAAGAGAGCTAAGTAAGGGTTTATAGGGGGCTAGCTACCTTTGTAGTGTGTTTACTGCCTGTAGAAGACCCTAGATAGGCTCCAAGTCTTCCAGAATGTGCTTGAGAGTCGACCCTTCTTGCCGAAAATGATCCATACGAAGGAATCCAGACTCAAGCTCTAGCTCCACTCGAAGTGTGAGCTTTGATGAATCAACTTGCTACTAAATCTTGATAGGAATCAATAACAAGTGATGTAAGAATTTTACTATATCTTTTTCTTTCTCTTTTTCATCTCAAGAGTGCTCAATCTCAAGAGAAAGAAGGAGGATGAGGGAGAATAGAGAGAGAGAGTAGGAATGAGAGAATGAGAGAATGAGAGGACAGAGAATCAAGCATACAATAATAGCGAAAATCATTTTCCAATAAAATAAATGCCCATCCTTCTCATACCATACCTCTTTCCACCTCATCTTTTTCTAAAAAAGAAAATAACAAATGGGATGTCCTCCTTCTAAAAGTATTTTGTATAAATAGAAAATACAACCCTTATATATGTATCGTATACAAATACGTGTATCCGTATAAAAATATGAATAGCAAAGGAGAGAGAAATAGAAAGTGATCATAATACCAGAATATATATATATATATATATATATATATATATATATATATATATATTATTAAATCAATACTTGATTTAATAACCCGACTTAAACATAAGCCGACTGATATTATCAAACGTCCGATTAAAGTCCGTGTATCCTAATCGGATTCCTGCACGTATCATCATACGACCTCTACATCGTTTCGCCTAAATCGGAAAACTCTGCGTGGGACTCTAAAGATTTGACAATACGCTGACAGTGAGTTACTGGATCAAATCCATAACCACAAGCACACCAGTGGCACTATCTGTATGTAACGGCTACCCAGGTATTTGTCGAAAGGGAGATCGATAATCAAGCTCGTCCGTACTCTACAGAGCCTATAAGTGACTATCTCCATACAGTTCGGTCTCTTCATTTGAGAGTGTCTCATACTAGGTCTGGAGGGTAGAATCCGTCAGGCCCCAATAACCCGATAAGTCATGCCGATATCAAGCTCATAACCAACCGAGAAACTATTGATAACTCTTACCAGTAAATCTCATCTCCCTTGACCAGGGACTTATGGTTATAGCCAATCGTGTACTGCACGACATCAACTCCCTATATTGGGAGAGACGAATCCCTTCCAATCATTCACTACTCCATGTGGCTCAGGACTGTACCCAACTAAAACTTGTTTGCACAGCTTTTTAAAGCCGTGGTAAGGTAGTAATCAAAGCATAGAGGGAACCAAATAAGACACTATGACGATCTCAGGTGTACAGACTACCCTGTACTCATGTTACCAGAGAACTGCTATTTGACGATATGTATGATACCATCTAGGAGTTCTCGGCAAGCCCGTTCAGTGTACTTATTCTCCAATGAGCACCTGTATACAATCTTTGGTGTCAAACACCAATGGTTGTGGGATCAACTATCACCCCTGTCGGGGTCAAGAAATGTATACACTAGTCTACTCTGGAATATCAATGTCCAGTCTTGATACTCCCACGACTAGGACTACCCAGGCCCCATTAGTATGAACCCCATCATAATCCTGGTAGTCAACTAAGGATCTTACGGGCTTTATCATTTTGTATTAGCGACACGTAATAAAAAGTAAAACGTATACACATGAATGATAAAGACAAACTAGATAGCATACTATCATCTTGAGCAAGACTGTTCTATCTGTATAAGTCCTCCTTCAATTACCATAATTGCCTTTCTGCAATTACAATAATTGCTTTGAGGGAACCTATATCCAACAATCTCTTATTTGCACTTAAGGCCAGTTATTGCGGTATCGCATACCCATATCTCATGTCTTATTGCATACCTAACTTCTCTACCAACAGTTTCACAAACCGTGTTCGAGAAACAATTCAGTGAGTGGATCCGCTACAATGTTTCTAACTTTATCTCTCTATATCTCAACTTTGCGGAAATCAAATATCTCCTTATACTTACCTTAGAATTTGTCTGGTTAAATGATGGGAGAAAATTCATAAATGAACAATTTTATCCAACAAATTCTTGAGATGTATCCTTTGTTGAGTCATAATCAACACCCAACGCCATGTCCACCTCAGTATCCCGTTTGGAACCCTTTCCAATATACTGCTCCTTAAAAGTGGGTAAACTTATAACTCACGACAGATACTCTATCATCCATGTCATCTTGGAAGCTGAAATTCGTAATCGCCTCCTGTAGGAGGCTTTCATTACCATACACTTGTAGGGTTACTAGGCACTCTCACATGGGTATACAAGGCATCAACCATGCCCGATTTAAAATTTAGACGTGCTGAACAACCCTAACCAAGATCTTTACTAGAGATTAGGTGAAAACAATAAGCAAGTAAACAACTTTACTTCTAAGAGTTTGGGATTACAGCCTTTGTAGTCCGGTCCTTCGCTTCATAAGCTCCGAGTAGAAGTCCCTTCGCTGCGATCATCAAGTTCCCAGACTCTAGAGAGGCTCTACGAAGAGAAAGATGCAAGCTTGCTTCCGATCTTCGATAACAAAGATGATCTACCTTGAAGTTTCTTTAACACAAGCTCTCACTCACTAAATGAAGTGAACACCCTAATCTAATTGGCAAGAATAAATTAGGATGATGAAGTAGGAATTTATCTCTCATTTGTTTTCTTAATCTCACTCAAAATCATCACTAATGAAAAAGCTGGAAAGCTTTTCCATCCAAAAGAAGAAGGAAGAAGAAGAAACATTCTCTTTGTGATGAATAATGAATCCATGTGAGGTTAGAAATGCAACCATGGGTTAAGTATGATAACTTAACCCATGTAGAGAATGAACCATGGTTAAAGAGTTGGGTTGGGTTAACTAAATATCTACAAAAATATCATAACAAAATATCTTTGCAAAAACAAAACAAAAAGCTTCTAGAAGTTTCTAGAAAAATTAACCCAAATCAAATCTTAACCATGTTTAATCTCCACTAATCATGTTGCATTAGTAACCTTAACTTGTTACAATATTATATATCACATATACAATATTTATTGTAACAAAATAAAATAATACAATTAATATATATCGCATATATATCAATGTATTACCCGAGTGGGAAAAAGAATCTTTTAGTGAGCTTATACTAGTTAATGTAATTTAATATATCAAATATATAATTATACATTAAATTATCGAATCAACACTTGATCCGATAATCCGGCTATTTCATAAATAACCGACTAATATAATCTGTATCAGTTTATCGAATCAACACTTGATCCGATGACCCGGCTATATCACATATACCCGGCCGATATCACATATAGTGAGAATCTAGTACGGTATCACATACACGTATTGTTCTCGGTCCCGCACATATCACATATGTGCTCCTACTCCGTTTTGCCTGAGCCAGGAAACCTCTGTGTAGGACTCTAAAGAATCGTCAATACGCCGGCAGTAGGTGATGATCATATTAAACACCCACAAGCTGCAAGCGGTCAGCTAAACGTAACAGCCACCCAGGTATTGAGCGATCAGAAGATCAACAAGCAAGCCTGTACTTTCTCCCGTGAATCCAACCAGTAACACTCCCGTACAGTCCGGTCTCTTCGTCTGATATGTCGCATATCTCGCCTAGGGGTGGTAAACGTCAGACCCCAGTAGCTTGATAAGTCGTGTCGATATGAGGTATATAACAGTTCGAGAAACTACTGATAACACTTACCAGTAAATCTAAGCAACCCTGGCCAGGGATTTCCAGTTATAGCTAATCGAACACTGCGCAACATCAACTCCCTATACCGGGAGAGACGAATCCCCTCCTATCGCTCATTGCCTCCATGTGATTCGGGACTGTACCCAAAAGCCACCTTTTTGCACGCCCTCTTGGATGTGGTATGATGGAAATCAAAGCACAGTGGGAATCACACAAGACTCTATGACGATCTCGGATCTACAGACTAATCTGTACCAGTGTCACCAGAGAACTGCCATCTGACGTGAGGTATAATACCATCTGGGAGTTCTCGGCGAGTCCGTTCAGTGTACCCAGTCTCCACTGAGCACCCGCATACCATCTCTGATGTCAAACACCAATGGATATGGGATCATCCATCGCCCATCATATGGGTCGAGAAGATATACGCTAGTCTACTTTGGAATATCGATGCCCCGTCTCGATATTCCCACGACTAGGAACATTGAAGGATGTACTCATGGACTACCCAGGCCCCACTAGTATGATCTACATCATAGTCCTGGAAGTCGAGCACACATCCTAAGGGCTTTATCAACATGTTACATAGAGACAATCAGAGTACATGTTAAGATAAAGAGTAACCGGATAGCATACTATCATGTCGAGCAAGAAAGTCCTGCCTATATATGTCCCAGCATCGACTACAATATACAACGCATGTACAGTAATGGCCTCTAGGGCATACATATAACTAACAATCTCCCACTTGCACTAGGGCCATCTGTTGTGGTATCACATACCCAACAATTAGCTGTGGTTGAAGTATCTCATACTCAACCATCCCATAAAATTCTTTACTGGGAAAAAGGCCTTTGTGAGTGGATCCGCGCTGTTGTCCTCTGTGTCTACTCTCCTAACCTCGATCTACCTGGAGATCAACCATCTCCATGATCAGGTGATACTGTCTAAGAATTATATTTGGATTTCAGATGGGACGGGGGTTCCTTGGCATAAGCCACAACTCCATTGTCACACAATGGTAGGAACGAAGTCCATCTTATGAACTTATATATATATCCAGACTGCCTCTTTGGTAGAATCCTTGGTAACGACGTATCTTGCCTTTAATCGTCTAGTAAGTCACGGTATCTAGCTTGGAACTCTTCCAACATACCGTTCCTCCATTGAGGGTAAAGACAATGCCTGCGACTGACATTCAGTCGTCCTTATCACCCTGGAACCTTTCCAGTGATTCTCCCCAGGATCGATTGATACCATCTCACTATAACTATTGAGAATCCTAACATCCAATTAGATCTATCTCATAGATATAAAATCTAGGATTTAGGAGGTATCACCTTGATCCTTTATGGAGAATCCTTGTGATAAGCGGAGATTGACTGAGCGTAGCATAGGAAACTCCTTCCCTATCAAGAGTATGTCATCCACGTACTCTACGAGGATCACCACCATACTCCTTACTACCTTTTTGTATATACAAGGTTTATCTACCATTTTGATGAAGTCAAACTCTTTGACTACCACATCAAAACAGATGTTCCAACTCCGCGATGCCTGATTTATCATATAAAACATCTTGCACACGTTTCCGCTACTCCCACTGTCTACGAAGCCCTCTGGCTGTGTACTTATAGATGCTCTCTTCCAAATCAACATTTAGAAAAGAAGTCATGACACCCAACCGCCAGATATCGTAGTCATGGTATGTAGCCGTGGCAAGTAGGATCTGGACGGACTTAAGCATAGCTTTGAAAGTCTTAACTTTTCCATGTACACCAAGTAATCTTCTCAAGATATACTTGCTCCTGATGGGGATTTAACCCTTCAGATAAAGCAACCAAAGTCCATACTTTGTTGGTGTATAAGGATTCCATCTCAGATCGCTAAGCATCCAGCCATTCTTACAGAGTCCCACTCCTGATGGCCTGCTCGAAACTAGTTGGGTCATCATCTCATGATGCAATCCTTGCTCCCACTGTCATAGAGAAAACCGAAGTATCTCTCAGGTGGGTGAGGAACCCTACTAGATCGGCGGAGAGGCTGAGGTTCGTTGGAAACTATTGAATCATTTGGTTCTACCAAATCATCAGCTGCAGTTTGTATAGCTGGAACTCTTTCCAGTTCTACCTCATGACCACAAATTTTTTCACAAGAAATTCCCTTTCACAAAGGTGGCATGCTGAGAAACAAAACATCTTTTGTCCCTCGATGTGGTAGAAGATATTCCCTTGCTAATGCTTGGGATATCTAACAAACTTCTACAGAACTGACTTTGCCTCGAGCTTGTCCGGATTATGCTTTTAGACATAGGCTGGACAACCCCAAATCTTAACATACTTAAGATATGGGCTCTTCCTATTCCATATCACATATGAAGTGGTAGGCAACTGATTTGATTAGAACCCTATTCAATAGGTATGCAGCTTCACAAGTGCATAACTCCCAAAAGGAAAATAGGCAACTCAGTAGTACTCATCATAGAGCACACCATATCATATAGGGTGTGATTGCTCTGCCCCGATACACCGATGTGCTGTGGTGTATACGGAGGAGTAATGCTAAGAGAGAATCTCATTCTCCTTTAGAATAGTCCAGGAATCCCGTGCTCAAGTATTCTCCTCCCTGATCACATCAAAGGACATAATACTTATACCCGTTTTGGTTATCTACTTCTAACTTATATTCTGTTATTATCTCAAAAGTTTCGAACTTGTGTTTCAACAGGAACACATGTGCGAATCTTGAGAGACTATCAGTGAATATAATAAATTACAAAGAACCATTCTTGGCATGTGTAGACAGGGGACCTTACATACATCATCATGTATCAATCCCAAGAGTTCATTAACTCTTTCTCTGTTTCCAATAAACAGAGGTGTGGTCATCCTATCTTTGTGACATGAACGACAAGTTTCATAAGATGTAAATTTAAACTAATTTAAATATGCATCTATATGTAACTTCAGCAAGTCGGGTCGTATTGATATGACCTAGTCTACAATACCTCAAGAAGGATTTGTTCATTTCTGAACTCTTCCTCTTGTGTGTGTTCTGTACACTAAGAACTGTGGTTTGATTTAAAACGTCTATGCTTTTAGATAACGTGCCTGAACCGATCAACTCTTGATATAGGAAATGTTCAAAACATTATCCAACAATACAAAATTATATCCTTCTTTACTAATAAAGAGACTGATATGATGTTGTATATCAGGTTCGGTATCTAATAACATTTGTTCAGAATCAATGTATTCTGATAATACAGGGCGATAACTACCAACAGACTTGGCTGAAACACTTGCACCATTTTCAACTCTTGAAACTTATCACCCGTTCTCAGTTCTCTACCTATCAGTAGCCCATGTAACAAATTACATTTGCGGGATCCTGATCCGGTATCTCATACCCAGGACGTAAAGGATACCGAGAAACAGTTCTCGGTAATGAACACACCCGAAGATGATGCATCAACATTCACTTTTTTCGTTTGGGTGGCACGGGAATTCTGGTAATCCCCTATTTCCTGTTCTGTCTTATAACAATTATAAGTTGGAGCGGGACCAACGTTCCTTAGCGCAGTATAACAAGCGGGTTCGGTCAATACATCCGTATTATTATCTTGATTAAGGCGTGACATAGTCGTAACCAGGAGAGAGAGAGAAGAAAAACACTCAGCGTGCGCTTTTACAAGATTAGATTGGTTATCAATTTATCTAATCAGGATGTCTCCCACTGTTTTAGTCAAATCTTCCTTCAAACCCTAAAAGGAAAGACTAGCCGGGATTAATTACACCCTACAAGTTCACCAATCTTTCAGCCAGGCCAGTGCCGGTACTTTGAAGGAGGTTCCCCGTGCTTTCGCATGGACCTAATTAAAGTAAACCTCGTTTTCCCAGGGGCGTAACCTCATTAACACCTTTCTAGACACCTACTCGATCGGCTAATTGTAATGTGTAAAACTCTCCCAGGAGTAACTCTTACTCGCAGCGGGTATCGGGATCCAACTATCTCATAGAAGGTATGCAATCTCATTGCAAATTTCAACACTTGAAATTCCCAATAATATTTTACCCCTAGCATCCTATGACCTTGATGAAAGCCAACAAACCATAGGCTACTAGTCAAGTTCAACCCATCATTTCCAGATTGAATTAAACCCACCCGCACGACCCTTGACGAAAGCCAACAAAGCCGCACGACTACCCTAACTCAATCGCATCATATGCTTATACAGATAAGCATAAAATAGCTACCGCACACTACGCCTTGACGAAAGCCAACAAACGTAGTACGAATACTAAATACTACTTATCTGAAATGACGGAGGGCTACGACAGGTTTTTAAGAAAACCCTTTGAGTAATGAACTTGATATCGTTGTAGAATCGAGTGATTTTAGATGGAATGTTTTTGAGGCCTTTTCTAGTTTTGCTAAAGAGGTCACTCCCGGTGAAGGGATCTCAGCTCTTTCCTCATCGAATAAGGTGCAGGATATTTCGCAAATACCACTATGCAAAGCAAAAACTATAAAAACAATCAAAAGACAAACCGAGTTTGTAGCATCTGCTAGTTTCGCTAAAGAGGTCACTCCCGGTGAAGGGATCTCGGCTCTTTCCTTATCGAATAAGGTGCTGGATGTTCGAAAAAGGAACACCGTTATGCAAAACAAGAACTAGAGCTACCAGTTTTTAAACAAGTTTCTACAACATTTTAGGTTTCTTTTATTTCATTAATCTCATTAATGAAGTCCTATTTTATTATGGTTCACAAGCATCACATTTGAAACGAAATCTGCAATATAACATATATCTCATATATATAATATAAACATTCGTCACAGGCAGTAATATGATCTCATCACAGAACATTGCAGCAGAAGAACATATATGAAATATTGGATATACTAGGAGGCCCCTGTTTTAATATGAGCCTGTATAAAACACGGATTCCACGGTCGCGACGAATAGCCAAACCCACATCCCTAGATCCCTACGAGAGCGGCAAGCAACACTGCCAATTCTAGGGTTAGGAGACCCGGTCTCGACTCCTCGAGATGGTCTCCCACTGGACCCTAGAACCCGGTTACTTGTGCTCCCCGCCTTGGTTCTACCTAATGCGGAAAAGTAAATAATATACAATGGTGACATCATCCTCATCCCGAAAGTGCCCCAATAAAAGAATATTACATACAAATGAATTTTACATGAATGAAAATAAAAACCCTCATCTCACATAAAACCCCCGGCTATTCAAAACACGACGATACAATATAACATATCACAGCAACACATAATATCTTATATCATCAACGTAAGCAAGTATGCGTATCCCGATTGTCGTTGATGTATAGCAACGAAGCCGGCGATACACCATATACTACGCTTACGGTCACAGAAAAGAAAGTGTAAAACTACAACAGTTGGAATCCGCAACCTCCTTAGACATCGCATGCCTAACCAAATGAATTCCTTAGACATCTCATGCCTAACAATTATAAACCCCGCATTTTAGTCTCATTTTTGAAAACTCTTTTCAATATCAAGTCGGGCAATTCAACAAAATTCCCGACATTGTGATCGAATGCTCGTCGCAAACTTTAATAGACGGCCACACCCCCGGATGCCGTCGACGAAGTGCACTAAGGCGGAACACCGCTGCCGCAAGCACCCGAACGGATGCTTTTGGCGACGGGGTTCTTCTACAGTCACTTGGTCGGGGCTATGGGGCATGGCTATCTATTAAGTTTACCCGGCGAGTATCCGCGTACGCTACGTGATTGCGACGGACTTTTGATCATATCAAAATCCCGTGGCAACCGATCAGCTGAGACTAAACTGCTAGATTTACATCATTCAAATTAGTTATCTCATAACTACTTGTGGATTCCAAATATTGTATCACATTCCAGATAAATAGACAATGTTAAACTTTTCGATCGAATGAACAAACACCCAAGATTTCCCAAATAGCTAAACACTTGAGCGGAGTTCAAAAAATATCCATCACATGCCACAGTACCAATGGTCCAGCCGTAGAAGGGTCAAACCAACGCCTCACATGTGCCAACGCCATACTGCCCCAAACCCTAAGGTTTAGAGGCAGTTCAGACGGTCATATAATCGAGTTAAGGTTTGTGTTCTTCTAGAGGGTCCACCGCGTTACTTGCACGACTTAGAACGTTCTTAAACTACGGAAAAATCCAACACTTGGAAATTTTCCGGCAGGGGAAAAAGTGAGTTATTGATATCCAGTCGAACTTTTTAACACGTTCTAAAATTACCCGGAAAAAAACTTAAACGAAGTTAAACTTTCCGATCGAATCAACGAGTTCCCAATACAATCCAGAAAACTCAACACTTGAGTAGAATTAAAAATTCCCAGAAACAGGCAAAAGTACCTACGGATGTTACTGTGCAAAAATTTACCCATTATGCCCCTGTACGGCCGCGGAACCGCGGCGCAAGGCAGGGTATTGCCGCGGTTCCGCGGCGCAATGAGGGTATTAGAGTATCGTTTTTCACAGTAATTCCTAAAATACCCTGCTTAATTTTCTGAGTATTTTAATATAGAAAAAATCAACATTTAAAAAAATTTCCAGAGAAGGGGTTCGTGTCGGGGTTTCGGGGTTCGATCGGATTTTAAACTTCGCCTAGACTTCGCCTGAAGCTCTAGCTTGGCTCTGAAGAGAAAGATGCAAGTTTGCTTCCGATCTTCGATAACAAAGATGATCTACCTTGAAGTTTCTTTAACAAAAGCTCTCACTCACTAAATGAAGTGAACACCCTAATCTAATTGGCAAGAATAGATTAGGATGATGAAGTAGGAATTTAGCTCTTATTTGTTTTCTTAATCTCACTCAAAATCATCACTAATGAAAAAGCTAAAAAGCTTTTCCATCCAAAAGAAGAAGAAGGAAGAAGAAGAAGTATTCTCTTTGTGATGAATAATAAATCCATGTGAGGTAGAAATGCAACCATGGGTTAAGTATGATAACTTAACCCATGTAGAGAATGAACCATGGTTAAAGAGTTAGGTTGGGTTAACTAAATATCTACAAAAATATCATAACAAAATATCTTTGCAAAAACAAAACAAAAAGCTTCTAGAAGCTTCTAGAAAAATTAACCAAAATCAAATCTTAACCATGTTTAATCTCCACTAATCATGTTGCATTAGTAAACTTAACTTGTTATAATATTATATATCACATATACAATATTTATTGTAACAAAATAAAATAATACAATTAACATATATCGCATATATATTAATGTATTACCCGAGTGAGAAAAAGAATCTTTTAGTGAGCTTATACTAGTTAATGTAATTTAATATATCAAATATATAATTATACAATAAATTATCGAATCAACACTTGATCCGATAATCCGGCTATTTCACAAATAACCGACTAAAATAATCTATATCAGTTCATCGAATCAACACTTGATCCGATGACCCGGCTATATCACATATACCCGGCCGATATCATATATCGTGAGAATCTAGTACGGTATCACATACACATATTTTTCTCGGTCCCGCACATATCACATATGTGCTCCTACTCCGTTTTGCCTGAGTCAGGAAACCTCTGTGTAGAACTCTAAAGAATCGTCAATACGCCGGCAGTAGGTGATGATCATATCAAACATCCACAAGCTGCAAGCGGTCGGCTAAACGTAACAGCCACCCAGGTATTGAGCGATCAGAAGATCAACAAGCAAGCCTGTACTTTCTCCCGTGAATCCAACCAGTAACACTCCCGTACAGTCCGGTCTCTTCGTCTGATATGTCGCATATCTCGCCTAGGGGTGGTAAACATCAGACCCCAGTAGCTTTATAAGTCATGTCTATATGAGGTCTATAACAAATCGAGAAACTACTGATAACACTTACTAGTAAATCTCAGCAACCCTGGCCAGGGATTTCCAGTTATAGCCAATCGAACACTGCGCAACATCAACTTCCTATACCGGGAGAGACGAATCCCCTCCTATCGGTCATTGCCTCCATGTGATTCGGGACTGTACCCAAAAGCCACCTTTTTGCAAGCCCTCTTGGACGTGGTATGATGGAAATCAAAGCACAGTGGGAATCACACAAGACTCTATGACGATCTCGGGTCTACAGATTAATCTGTACCAGTGTCACCAGAGAACTACCATCTGATGTGAGGTATAATACCATCTGGGAGTTCTCGGCGAGTCCGTCCAGTGTACCCAGTCTCCACTGAGCACCCGTATACCTTCTCTGATGTCAAACACCAATGGATATGGGATCATCCATCGCCCATCATATGGGTCAAGAAGCGCATACGCTAGTCTACTTTGGTATATCGATGCCCTATCTCGATACACCTACGACTAGGATCATTTGAAGGATGTGTTGTGCCACGGCAGCGCCCCGGCCGTCTACTCGAGGCCAAAATGCGGAATCAAAAATTTTCTTAACTTTAAACCGGCGCTACCGCGGAAAATAGACCCGGATCGTAACCATTAACCTAATGCTAGCAAACGAGAGATGGGGTATAATGCTATACCGAGCGATCCGTGTCCTTCGGTCTTCGTCTCCACTCCGATCTCCTCGCGGAATCTCCGGTCGTCGCCTCCTCGTCGAAACGGGCACCACATCGCCGGGTTCTTTTACGGGCTCCCACCTCTGGACCGAGGCAACTCGGGCGCGAAGTTGGCGAGCCGACGCGTCCAAGAGATGCTGTAGATGTAGTGTAGAAAACATTGTCTCATTTTGGGGTGAAGTTGCCTGTGGTGATGGAGGAATGAACAAGATATGAACTTGGGAATTTTGGTGGCAAGCTAAAATGAGATGAATGATAATTTTTCCCACACCAAAAATCATATGAACCTCTCTCTCCTTTTCCTAATGTGGCCGGCCCCCCTTATCACAAAATGGTGGAGGGAAAAACAAAACAAGAAGGAAGGTAAGTGTAGTAAAAGCAAAGGGGTGACCACACCCAAAAGGAATGATAACAAGGTCATATCAATTTCTAATCAACTCTAATCTCATTAATGCTAAACCATCATGAAAAAGCAAATATGCTAAATCTATCATAATGCCACAAATACAAAGAACCCCTCCACAAATGCTAATTTGCGAACTTGCAAATTAGCCCCTCCATCAGAAAAATCCGGCCGTGAAGGAACAAAGGGAAACTGGCCGGAACGGAATGCAAACTGGCAACTTCGGAAAACTGATCCCGTAATAAATTACAGGAAAACCCCGCGACTGCATATACATGCCCGTATTTGTATTACCACTGAATACAAATGCAAAGAGACAAAATCTACACTGTCAAATACTAGGATCCGGCTTAAACCAAAGCCGGCTAGTAAAAACCGTCCGATCACGATCCGTACAATACCACACGTATCTGATCGAACCCTGCCATATCTCCATACGGCCTCTACAACGTTTCGCCCGAAACTTGAGTAACTGTGTGTGGTGGACTCTAAAGACTCGTCAATACTATGGCTGTGGATTTAACCACAAGCACGCCAGAGGTATTAGCCATACGTGACGGGCTACCAGCTATTGACCAAAATGGACGTCGATGAGCGAACTCATCCTGACACCCTACTGAGCCTGTCAGTGACAATATCCATACAGTCCGGTCCATTCGTCTATGAGTATCGCATGGCGGGCCTAGGGGGTTGGTAAAAGTCAGACCCCCAAAAGCGGTACAAGTCGTGTCAGAGTGAAGCCCAGAACACCCTGAGATACTACTGGAATACCTACCAGTAAATCTCCTGTCTCGGCCGAGGGCTTTGTGTAATGGCTCTCCTAGACACAGCGCGACCTCACCCCCAATACCGGGAGAGACGAACCCCTGCAGATCCGCTCACTGCCTCCATGTGGCTCGGGACTGTACCCAACTAAAACCTGTTTGCACGACTCCTTTGAGTCGTGGTAGGGTAGTAATCAAAGTACAGTGGGAACTCACACGAGACAAATGACGATCTCAGGTCGATGAACTAACCTGTACACATGTCACCAAGGAACTGCTATCTGACGTCTGGTATAATCCCAACTAGTAGGTTCCCGGCGAGTCCTGTCCGGTGTACTCATAACCCAATGAGCACCTGTATACATCTTAGGTGAACTAACTGACACCAGTGGCTTGTGAGACCGGCCACCGCCCCTCGTCGGGGTCTCGACTGTATACACTAGTCTACTAATGGAGTATCGATGCCCAGTCTCGAAACTCCCACGACTGGGGACCTTTTACGGATGTGCTTATAGACCCCAGCTCCCACGTATATGATCGCCATCATACTGCTGGCCGTCAAGGAAGAATCCTAGGGGCTCTATCAACGTGTAATAGTGATCAGTAATGTCACCTAAAGCAGTACACGATGATAAAGATAAACCAGATAGCATACTATCATCTTGAGTAAGACTGTCCTACTGGGACAGGTCCTCCCTCAATCATTGCAATCACGTGCCTGTGATCCAATAATTGACTCTGAGGGCACTATCTCCAACAATCTCCCACTTGCACTCAAGGATAATTATTACGATGTCGCATACTCACAGCCCGTGTGATACCGAACACCCAACTCCTCTACTAGTCAGTCTCACAAAGCTCGTTTGCGAAACTATTGCGTTCGAGGAATAGCCTCAGTGAGTGGATCCGCTGTGATGTTTCTTTCTATGTCTCTCTATATCTAAAGTTCGCGGAGAAAGCCATCTCCCGAAATGAGCAATACCTGTCTTAGAATGCGTCTGGATATCTGATGGGACCTAGCTCATAAATGAACTCCAAATCCAAACTTCTTAGACTGTATCGTCAACTGAACTCAATCAGTATCCTGCGCTATGCCTTCCCTCAGTATCTACCTGGACTACCTGTCCAAAATACTGCCCCCTCGTCAGAGGGAAAACTATAACTCTGACAGTCACTCTGCCATCCAGGTCACCTTGGAAGCCTGGAATGATAACCGTCTCCTAAAGGAGGATGCCGTTATCAATTCCCTAGAATATCCACTTATGTTCTAAAACTGCTTCCGAATGTTTCTCCAGGATTGGATCAATATCAACTTATTGCATCTCCTGCAAAAACAACATCTGGTGTGGTACTTGACATCTCATGATTGACTCAGTTGCCTAAGCAAGTGATCTGCCAATCATGCACATCCCTCTCCCCTTTAGTCTGTAAGACACCTTTAGAGAGGGTGAGTCCATCACCTGCAGGTACACTACCGTTCCAGGAGTCGTCCATTCTAAATACTCATAGAATGCTGTCTAAGTACCCAGATTGGGAAACTACCCAAATCTAGATCTAAAATTATAGATCTAGTAACCAGAATGTCTGATATAATATCCAAGTCCTACATGGAGAAACCACTGTGTGACAACCAAAGTATAACCGATCATAGTAAAGGAATTTCACTTCCTACTCCGTGTATGTCATCCAAATACCAGGACATCACACCCTACTACCTTCTTACCAGATCCATCCCCTATTCTGATGAAGTCAAACCTATGACTGTCACATCAGAAATAGATAATCTATCTCCGCTATATCTGCTTTAGTCTATAAATAGACATAAGCCACCTGTCCACCAATGCTTCCGCCGCTCCCACTGATTACGACAACCCTCTGGCAGAGTCATATAGACGTACACTTCTAAAACTAGTTCAGAATGACGCTATACTCATCCTCCTGCCGGGTCTCATAGTCTGGAACAACAGCAATGGCATGTCTGGGTAAACAAGAACCTCCCTGTCTCCGTCCTTGAGGCCACCGGAGTACCTCTCGGGTGCCTGAGGTTACCCATCATATCTGCGGAGTGGCTAATGGAATGTCAAGCCAGATTGAATCTTTAGGTTCTTATCAAATTTTCAGTAATCGTTTGCGGTTCTGGAATCACTTCCAGTTCTACCATACTCCCACTACTGTTTTCTGAAAAAATCCATTTTTATTTAAAACTGTGGCGAGTTAAGAACAATATCACTATTGATCTTCCAGATGGTAGAAAATCAACCCTCGTCATAGCCCGGGTCAACCCACAAACAGCCATTACAGAAACATGCCTTGAGTTATCCAGAGTCTGGTTTTAAGCATAAGCTGGACAACTCCCCGTACCTTAACATCGTTAAGATATGAACTGTTCTATATCCAATACAGAAACAGAGGCACTGATTTAATTGAACCAGATTCAAATCATGCAGCTGTCACCAGTGCATGTCAACTGAATGGAAGGAGGCCGATCGGCGTTACTCAACTTAGGAATGCTTCCAATTATGAGTAACCTGAAAGAGAAGCAAGGTCTCTTAATCATTACTATCAACTGAATACCATTCACAAGTATCTACATCTTCGATCACCTTGAAGAATCCCGATACTTGCAACACCTAGTTCTCTACTTTATCCACATACCGATAACTTCTCAAAACTTGGACCTTGTATTTCTATGAAACACATGTCTAAGAACTAGAGAAGTCACAAGTAAACAGAATATAGTACGAGAACCAACTCCTCTGTCCTAATGGACACTGGACAACATACACAAAACTCTGTATAAGTCCGCTGAGTCTAACAACTCATTCACTGTGTGTCGTAGGTTGAAAACTGTACTTATGGTTAAGAAGAATTACACCGCTGTTCAATGCTCCTTACCTAACCATCCACTGATATAGGTAAATGTCATAGACATAATTTCAAAAAGGTACATCTCACTCTATAAAAATAGACGTACAGATATATCAATTTGAAATTGGTGCATAACAAAGGATATTCAAAACCAAATATTTGCCGTCCGGCAAACAGCCCAGGTGATTTCCTCAAATATCACCAATTACATCGAATTCCGATATAATGAGGATAATCACCTAATTCCCAATAACTTACTCCCACTCATCATCTGTAAAACCATACAGATGTGAGAATCATACCTGGTAAATACATACCCTGGAGTAAGGACAATCGGGAAATCAGTTTTCTTTTAACAGTACACAGTGAAACTGAAACATTGAAATGTTTCGACGGGGTATCCCGGTATTCCTAGTAATGCCTCTTCCATTATCCAGATTCACAACTGTAACCGTATATTTCTTTGCCATCTCTCCAAATCCCTTTATATGTCTTTAGTCATTTTTTTCTGTACACCCCTTTAGGCCAAATGGTTTTCTTCCTTCCCTACCATTCGGCACCAGCCTATGGTTTGGAAGAAGACTATCCAATAAGCATAATGAGTGTACTATACTAATCCTAGGAGCACTTGCAATGCGAGAGAAGGTGAAGATAAAAGACAACTGAATAAAACCTTATTCGTATTTCTCCTGAACCAGAATCCATCCCCGAACTGGAACAAGTTCCTTTCGAGTTCGTATATAACCATACGATGGAGTATCCAAATAACTGTGGATCTTCGTAGTGATACGGAGTGTTCTGGAGAAATACAAAGGTGAGGTGGGAGTGGTAATGAAATACTTGGTTTGGTCGTGAATAGCAGTCGCAATTTACTTTGCCCTCCTTCTAATCCCTTTATTTGTCTTAACTTAATACCTTCTGCACACCATCGTTAGGCTAATTGGTTTTCTTCATTCCCCACCGTTCGGCACCTGCCTATGGTTTGGAAGAAGACTATCCAATTAGCGTAATAGGTGTACTGTCCTAATCCAAGGAACACTCGCAACCTGAGAGAAGGTAAAAGGAAAAGACAACTGAATAGTCCTATTCGTTTTCTCCAGAACCGGAAACCATCCTCGAATAAATTCCTTCGAGTTCGTATATAACCATACGATGGTTTTGTCCAATGGAAGTGGACGTTCGTAGTAATACGGGGTGTCCCGGAGAAAAGGGTAAAAGTAGGAGTGGCAAAGAGGTTTGCAACTCTGACAATCCAAAAGCCAGTGTTAAGAAAGTTCGGTTAATTTTGGTCCCTGAGTCATAGTCTAGGGTCGGGTCAATGGTCGCTGCCAAAGAGAGAGAGGAAAGAAACACTCAGCGTGCACTCTATCCTAGATCAGAATGGTTGCCACTTTATCTAATCAGGAAACCTCCCACTGTAACCTTAAATTCTCCTCCAAACCTGAAAGAAGAATTAGTCGGGATCACCCGAGGAGTAAACCAACTCATCAGTGGGAATCGGGATCCAACCATCATCGCATGACAACGTGACGGAATCCACTCACGTTATCACACTCCAGAAGGTATGCACATATCTGGCAAGTTTCAGTTTCTTTAGAAACTCCCGATTTGATTTTTACCCCTAGGACTCAAGTGACCTTGACGGAGTCAACAAATCAAAGAGTCCTAGTCAAGTTCAACCCGTCATTATCTGGATTGCATTAAACCCACCCGTACGTGCCCTTGACGGAGTCAACAAAGCCGCACGACTGTCCTAACCAATCCCATTTATGCTACAAACAAGCACCACTTAGCTACCGTACACTACGCCTTGACGGAGTCAACAAACGCAGCACGAATACTAAATAATACCCGTAAGAAATGACGGAGGGCTACGGCTGTTTTTTGGCGAAAAACCTTTAACGTAATGAACTTGATATCGTTGAAGGAACTGCACAGCTTTTTATAAAAATATAGTGGCGAAAACCCTTTGCTAAAGAGGTCACTCCCGGTGAAGGGATCTCGGCTCTTTCCCCGTAGAATGAGGTGCAGGATATTCCAACTGAATACCACGATGCAAAGCAAAAAGTAATCGGCTATAGTGAAGTTATTGCCCTGACGCAAACTTCTGTCCAAGGGGTCACTCCCGGTGAAGGGATCTCGGCCCTTGCTTCGTCGACTGAGGTGCTGGATATTCATAACCGAATACCACTGTGCAAAACAAAAGAGAACGCCCTTGGAATAACAGCTTTTTGAAAAGTGTTCCAACAACATCATAATAGGTTTGTTTAGCTTGCATTGATCCGAATCAACGCAGTCCCATCAATTGATCACACCACAAAGAACGAAAATAATGATGTACGTATATGCCATCCGCATTCGCCACTGGGTCCTGTCATCACCCGTTAGGTTACTTAACTAACGACAGAGCGGGGACTGGACTAGTGCGGATGCAAAACATATACAACATCTACTAGTATATATATCAATATATAATATTCGCTCAAGGCGTGATAAAATGCAACATCACAGAAATATAACCAGCATCATAGAATAATACAGATATCTGGAAGCCCCGGGTTTCACAGAGCCGTTGCTGAAAACCCGACGTTCCCCTGGTCGTGTGGATAGCCTGTGCAATGAAATCCTAGACCCCTACGGGCGCGGCAAGTAACCCTCCAAAACCTGAAGCGAGGAAGCCCCCTTCAGCAACGTGAATGGACCACCCAGCACTTCACGGAATCCGGTAACTTGGGCACCCCTCCTGGGTCAACCTGTACCCCCTACGAGTGCGGCGAATAGCCCGCCAATTCTAGAGTGAAGCCCCTCCGTCTCAATGCCATGAGATGCGGGCTTGTTTCCCTCTAGAACCCAGCTATCCGTGCACCCCACCTTGGGGTAATCCTAGTACAGAAAGTAAAATATACATACAATGGGTACATCGACCTCGACCCGGTCGTGCCCCAAAAGAATAATACAAACAGGCAGTGACGACAGTCCACATGTCGGACACTCGCCCCGCAATATCGAATGTATATATAAAACATAACTGTACTATCACTGCAACCAGGCTATCCCCCATGACCAATCCGCAACATCACAGCACAACACAGAACATCAACGTGAATGTCACGTTCGCAAATCCGTCTAACCGGGCTATAGCAGTTAGACATGATTTACCGATCAAATGACATTCACGGTCGCAAATATAATGTAAATACTGTGAACTAACATATTTAAAATTTTCGATCGATCAAATTTTACCAAGTGAGCCCCAAGCACTACTGTAGCACTCAAAGAAAATCTGGGCCCAAACAGAATATTCCAAAACCCCTATTTTCAAGTCAGAGAACTGCTGTAGAAATCTGGAGCAATGATGACACTTTTCGGCGGCGGAACCGCGGCCAAAAGAGGGTTAAGGCCGCGGTTCCGCGGCTCTATAGTGGCATCACGTGACCATTTTTCTACAGTGTTCTCCATATACCCTGCACACATTTCTGAAACACCCTGAAAAATTTTTAGAGCCCACAAAAATTTCGACAGAAACTGTGCATGTGAAAATACGGTTTTTTGGGATTTTTGATCAATCGAGTTTTAAACATACTAGATCAAGCTAGACCAGGTTAACGGCGTGGCTCTGATACCATGTTGTGCCACGGCAGCGCCCCGGCCGTCTACTCGAGGCCAAAATGCGGAATCAAAAATTTTCTTAACTTTAAACCGGCGCTACCGCGGACAATAGACCCGAATCGTAACCATTAACCTAATGCTAGCTAATGAGAGATGGGGTAGAATGCTATACCGAGCGATCCGTGTCCTTCGGTCTTCGTCTCCACTCCGACCTCCTCGCGGAATCTCCGGTCGTCGCCTCCTCGTCGAAACGGGCACCACATCGCCGGGTTCTTTTACGGGCTCCCACCTCTGGACCGAGGCAACTCGGGCGCGAAGTTGGCGAGCCGACGCGTCCAAGAGATGCTGTAGATGTAGTGTAGAAAACATTGTCTCATTTTGGGGTGAAGTTGCCTTTGGTGATGGAGGAATGAACAAGATATGAACTTGGGAATTTCGGTGGCAAGCTAAAATGAGATGAATGATAATTTTTCCCACACCAAAAATCATATGAACCTCTCTCTCCTTTTCCTAATGTGGCCGGCCCCCCTTATCATAAAATGGTGGAGGGAAAAACAAAACAAGAAGGAAGGTAAGTGTAGTAAAAGCAAAGGGGTGACCACACCCAAAAGGAATGATAACAAGGCCATATCAATTTCTAATCAACTCTAATCTCATTAATGCTAAACCATCATGAAAAAGCAAAGATGCTAAACCTATCATAATGCCACAAATACAAAGAACCCCTCCACAAATGCTAATTTGCGAACTTGCAAATTAGCCCCTCCATCAGAAAAATCCGGCCGTGAAGGAACAAAGGGAAACTGGCCGGAACGGAATGCAAACTGACAACTTCAGAAAACTGATCCCGTAATAAATTACAGGAAAACCTCGCTACTGCATATACATGCCCGCATTTGTATTCCCACTGAATACAAATGCAAAGAGACAAAATCTACACTGTCAAATACTAGGATCCGGCTTAAACCAAAGCCGGCTAGTAAAAACCGTCCGATCACGATCCGTGCAATACCGCACGTATCTGATTGAACCCTGCCATATCTCCATATGGCCTCTACAGCGTTTCGCCCGAAACTTGAGTAACTGTGTGTGGTGGACTCTAAAGACTCGTCAATACTATGGCTGTGGATTTAACCACAAGCACGTCAGAGGTATTAGCCATACGTGACGGGCTACCAGCTATTGACCAAAAGGGACGTCGATGAGCGAACTCATCCTGACACCCTACTGAGCCTGTCAGTGACAATATCCGTACAGTCCGGTCCGTTCGTCTATGAGTATCGCATGGCGGGCCTAGGGGGTTGGTAAAAGTCAGACCCCCAAAAGCGGTACAAGTCGTGTCGGAGTGAAGCCCAGAACACCCTGAGATACTACTGGAATACCTACCAGTAAATCTCCTGCCTCGGCCGAGGGCTTTGTGTAATGGCTCTCCTAGACATAGCGCGACCTCACCCCCAATACCGGGAGAGACGAACCCCTGCAGATCCGCTCACTGCCTCCATGTGGCTCGGGACTGTACCCAACTAAAACCTGTTTGCACGACTCCTTTGAGTCGTGGTAGGGTAGTAATCAAAGTACAGTGGGAACTCACACGAGACAAATGACGATCTCAGGTCGATGAACTAACCTGTACACATGTCACCAGGGAACTGCTATCTGACGTCTGGTATAATCCCAACTAGCAGGTTCCCGGCGAGTCCTGTCTGGTGTACTCATAACCCAATGAGCATCTGTATACATCTTAGGTGAACCAACTGACACCAGTGGCTTGTGAGACCGGCTACCGCCCCTCGTCGGGGTCTCGACTGTATACACTAGTCTACTAATGGAGTATCGATGCCCAGTCTCGAAACTCCCACGACTGGGGACCTTTTACGGATGTGCTTATAGACCCCAGCTCCCACGTATATGATCGCCATCATACTGCTGGCCGTCAATCAAGAATCCTAGGGGCTCTATCAACGTGTAATAGCGATCAGTAATGTCACCTAAAGCAGTACACGATGATAAAGATAAACCAGATAGTATACTATCATCTTGAGTAAGACTGTCCTACTGGGACAGGTCCTCCCTTAATCATTGCATTCACGTGCCTGTGATCCAATAATTGACTCTGAGGGCACTATCTCCAACAGGATGTACTTGGCGACTACACTGTCCCCACTAGTATGATCCGCATCATAGTCCTGGTAGTCAAGTACTCATCCTAAGGGCTTTATCAACATGTTACATAGAGACAATCAGAGTACATGTTAAGATAAAGAGTAACCAGATAGCATACTATCATGTCGAGCAAGAAAGTCCTGCCTATATATGTCCCAGCATCTACTACAATATACAACGCATGTACAGTAATGGACTCTAGGGCATACATATAACTAACAACACTAAGAACACTCATATGTTTTCACAGCTTCCCTTTGTTTTTTAGGATTGGATTAATATCCGCATACTACAGCAAGTGCAAAAGCAAAATCTGGTCTGGTACATGATATCGTATGATTGACCCAAGTGCTGAAACAAGTGGAATGTCATTCATGTGAGTCCCTTTCCTCATCAATCCAGAAGAAATTTCTTTAGAGAGGATGACTCCATCATATGTGGGTACACTACCGCGCTAGGAGTCATCCATTCTAAAGCCTTTTAGAATGGTGTTAGAGTACCCGGATTGGGACACTTCCTAAATCCTTCTAGATCCATCTCTATAGACCTAGTCACCAGAATCATTGATATGTTACCCAAATCCTTTATGGAGAAATATCTGTGACAACCATTGTTTGACCGAATTGTCGCATATGAACACCATTTCCTATTAGAAGAATGCCATCCATATACAATATGAGTTCCATAACATTATTCCCTACTTTTTTCTTACAAATACCAGGTTCATCTATCATTTTGATGAAGTCAAAACTTTGACCGCAACATCAAAACAGATGATCCATCTTCGCTATGCCCGCTTTAGTCTATAAATAGACTCAAGCTACTTGCACACGTTCCGCTTCTCCCACCGACTATGATAATCCTCTGGCAGAGTCATATACATGAACACTTCTAAATTCCTATTTAGAAAGACGTTATAGTCATCCACTTGCCAGATTTATGTTTACCGTTGAAAACCGGACTGAGGCGCGGGAGCACGTCTAGCCTGAATCTGGGGGTAGATACTGTATGGAACATATTCTTTCACCTCTCTGAAAATACCAAGTTGATTAATGGCACCGTATATCGAAGGTTTGGATGGATGTGACCGTTGTAGCAGACTTATCAGATTCCCCCTCATATATGAGGGTTTTTTTTTATTATGGGAATGCTTTTTCCTGCAGGCGCAATCCCCTGTAGTTAATTACGTTATCGCTAAGCGATAACAACTTTCTCTACTTCAATTTACTTCATGTGTCGTGTTATAGTTTGTTTATTTTGGGTTGCCTTGGATTGTATACGGAGACTAATGTTGTCGCCATAGGGCGCAAATCAGTCCAAATCCGTAAAACTCAGATTTTGGTTGAACCTTGGTGATATGTTCTATCAGTTCAAGATATATGTCTAAGGACCATTAGTCATATATGTGACTAAGATCGACTTAGAAAATATATTTAGGGACCGTTAATCTTGTTTTAGATTAATGTCAATTTAAAATATATGAGCATATGGGCTCAAGGGATATTATAGAAGTTTAAGCTTTATAACACATAGTCAATTTGGAGTAAGAATTGGCTCTGGAGTATATGTATAGGCACATAGAAGCTCTGGAGCATGCTACATGCCGCTCGTACAGACTAAGGTATATAAATTATTGGCACATCAGGGTTGTGACGCATGCCATGAGTACGATGGGGATTGGCGTATGCCATTAACTTTTTGGTCTCTGGCGCATTAAATATTGACACCCATAGGTTATGGTGCATGGCACATGGCTTAAGCCTACTGGTTCAGTTCTTTGGTGTATGGGGTTTTATGGCGCATCAATCATTGGCGCTTAGCACTGTGGCGCATGCCACGTGGCTTAAGCCTATTGGTGCATGACTATCGGTGCATATGCCTGTGACACATGGACCTCAGAGATTAATCTCTTTTTATTTTTTAAACTTAACTTTCAGAGAAGATTAAGCTTCTGTTAATGGTTTATATGGACCATTAACAATATCAAGATCTCAACTTTGATATCTTGAGCCTCTTTTTATCTCATGGGTATTGTAGGAATTGATTGAAGAATAAATTTCATCATCGTTGTCATCGTCATCATTTTATAATTGGTTTTCATATCGTTAGGGTTTTGTCCATTATCATCATCTTTTTCAATAAAAACTTAAGTTTTCCCTAAACCCTAAATCTTATGATAAAAAAGTTTCTCTTTTCAGAGAAGTTTTAACCCAAGGATCTTCAGATCCAAGAAGAATTTAAGTTTTGTATATGAAGGTTAACTTTCTTATCAATGTGGCTTAAGCTTTCTATCACAGAGATTAGTCACTTATTTTACCTCGGTTTATGAAAGGAGGAGGAAGAAGCTTGTAGAGAACAAAGAAAAATTAAACTTTTTTGATCTCAAGTTTATGGGGAGGGTTGGCTTTTTTTTTTAAGAACTGATCTCATGGGTTTTTTTATATAGGGGTATGAATTTGTTGGGAAAGTAGAGAAAATCTATCATTTAGTTTCTCTAATTGATCTTAAGATTAGCCCGGATGCTTAAGCATTGTTGGATTTTGATCCAAGGGTTTTTATTAACCTAATTGGTATTTTCTTTGTTTAGAAAAATACCTGATTGATTTATTTGTTTAGAAAGATGTGAAAAGAGCTAATTACATATTATTGATATCAACTCAGGTGCTTAAATACCGTTGGATTATATATCTAAGGGCCTTTATTAACCCATTATATATTTTCATTTGTTTAAGAAATTATATGATTGATTTCTTGTTAACAAGATTGGTATCTTTCTATTTAGAAAGATAGGGGAAACCAATTTCCTATATATAAAGCTTAAGTTTTAAGTAAAAGAAAATTTTCCCTTTTGGGGATCTCTGGCGCGGGCATTTAACGTGCACCTGAGATCAAAAAATTAAGGTTAAGCTTGTAATATTTTCGGTCAGAACAAATGCCCCCCACCATTGGCGCCACGTGTCTTGCACATGATGGCAATGGTGTAAGATCTGGGTCGTTGGATTTTTCTCGTGATTTGAGAAAATCCAATCGACCCTACTATCCTATAAATAGGTCTTGAGCCCTTGGGTTTTATGCGCCGCTCATTTTCTTTCACTTTCAGAAAACTTAAGTTTTCTATTCCTCTGAGGTTAAGTTCTTGTTTCGAAGTCGAAGCTTCATCTTATTCCTTGCTCAAACACGGGAAGTTCTACCATTTTTTTTTAACTGTAACATCATCACTTTGGTAAAAATAAAAACCTTTTTCAAATTCAAGTTTGATCTTAAATTTTTTTTTGAAAACCTTTTTGTGTTTTTCTGAGCTTAAGCTCTGGCGCATGTTGCCTTCCTTATATTGGGATTTAAAACTTAAGTTCTCATATAAAATATATTTATTTTCTATAGGCTGTCCATATGCTTGTGCCCATTTTTTTTAATAGGGCATGATCCAAACTTTTAGGATTAATGGGTTTTTTTTAATTTCGAAGCTAGAGACTCCATATTGTCTCAACTTACAATGGCCTTTTCCTTTGCTGACATTATTTTGTTTCCTCTTTCTTCAGCTATAATGGCTCCCTGCTTTCTGTATACATGCTCCGAGAATCTTCCTTCCCAAAGGCCTACAGACTTAGAAGTCTTTGAGATGCTTCATGAGCATGACCCGAATCGCAAGCATATTAGTTTATGGGCTGACTGGTATAACCAGATCATTGCAGGGCGATTCAGTTTCACAAGCGAAAGGTCATCTCGTCCCATCCCTCCAATTTGCTATGTAGGATTACCGCCATTCCATTATGCGTAGCAGATTACCGATTGGACTGCTTACGGTATTCTCCAACCTGCTATGGAAACGGCCTAAAGATTGATAATAGTGGATACCCTTGCACGCCGTATATGTCAAGGGGAAGCTTAGCCTATGTCACATATCTAATTTCCTTATTGGCGGGATTCCCAGATACCCGTGTGGTTATATTACCTGGGCCCGGTACATGTTGGCTGCTGAGAAAAAAGTACTAGTGGAAACCGGCATATATTTAGCCGTGTACGTGTCACGACCCGAAATATTAGCTCATGACCAGCACTTGAATCACGCAACGTCTAAAGGCGTAACAGAATTCAAGTAAGCTGAAACCCAGAAATCTAAACCTTTTTGAAAATTTTAAAAAGGTGAGATTTTGAAATAAAGGTATATGAAATCAAGTTTTCTTAATGCATAGAAAATGAACATGAATGATGCAAGTGAAATTTACTAGTTTGAAAACATGTTTCGTCTTTTAAAATTTTTGGCAGTACCTCCTTTATATATTTTGATCCAAAACCACAAATACATAATAAGAATAATGGCATCCCCAAGCGGGAGCTAGCTCTTCGCCAAACGACGGATCACAACCACGCAAGATAATAAAAATAAGTATACGACGCCCAACGGCGAAGTTCACCACAAAAGAAGTAAAGAAAAGCAAGACATATAACTCACAAGTAGCGGAAACCCCTCGCTCTAAGTCTCGCAACCACAATCCCACTGAGTCTCATCACTTATACAATTACAACTTTTGATTGATTGATTGAGTTAACTAGATACAATATGAAATATAATACAAGAGTGGGTACGATACAAATATCCCACCTACCAATGCAAAACATCTAAATGAAGCTGTGTGCCAGCGATGCCGCTACTGATCCAAGCGGTCAACCTGCAAGAACTGTGGCACAACGGGGCTGAGTTGCCAACTCGTGAATAGAAATATATCTACAAGTAGAAATCGAATAAACAACGACTCCTAGGTCAGCTATATCAAAAGGTAATACTATGATATCTAGGGTGACCGGGTCGTATATGTGCCAACAAGGTAGTCACTACCTATATGCAAGTGGATAACATTCAACAGTAATAATCAATGCATGTATATGGGTATCGTCCAACCATAATCAAGGTATGCAAATATGTGGATCTCGTCCACCCATGAATCAATGTCTATAAGCATGTGTATAACCTCCAATAGTAAAATCAATGTATGTATGTATGTATGTATGTGGATCCAGTCCATGCGTCAACCACTGACGCAACAAAATCATGCATGTAAACGTCATAAAAGAGTGTGCATGAAAGTATGAGGATGTATATCAACGGTGTCCCTCCCGACACATCGAAATCATGGAACCTGAGTGCCTAGCATCGACACTCGAAAACATCATGAAAACAGTGCCCAGCATCGGCACGTAAATCCTCATATATCGGGCTCCGTCAGTCTGGATCGGCCCACGGGCTCCGTCAGTCTAGATCGGCTCATATCATCTCTCGACTCCTGTAGGTATCCTCCGGATATCCGCCGAGCCTAAATACTATCACCGGTAGGTAGTGCTCCCCTGCCGGGCTCACCGTCTAACATATCCGAGTCTTCTTGCCCCGGGGTATCTCACCGGGTCCACCATGTACCCGCAATCGGTGCCTACCACTCCTCGAATCGGGTTTCACATGCCACTCTCAGAACCGAGAAAACGCATGGTGGATACACTGAAATATCATATCAAGAGAAACCGGGTTTTTAAAACAGTACATGCTTTCTTTTGAAATAGCCACGGTTCTCAAATCCAGAAATCTCATAAAAACAACATATCTCAATGCGTAAAATACGTAGAGCATGATGTATGCGACATATAAAAGAATTGTAAGCATATCAATATATCATGCAACCTGGAACAGTGATATGACATATTAAGGGGAAAACCGCTCTTTTAAAATGATTCCAGTTTTTAAAATATAACATGCGATTCCCAATCTCCCAATAAAATCAGTTATCTATGTAGGTACAATATGTATATGCGCAAGTATAGATGTACCAATGTATGTGTGCACAAATATGGAAACACAAATGTGTATATCCGCAAGTATGAATGTATCAATATATGTATGCACTGGTATGAATGTATCAATGTATATGTGCACGAATATGGATATACAAATGTATATATCCTCAAGTATGAATGTATCAATGTATATATGCATGAATATGGATATACAAATGTATATATCCGCAAGTATGAATGTATCAATGTATATATGTCATGATGCAGCAACCCTACTGTGTAGTGACATGGCAATTATCGATAAGGAAGTGTGTGAGCCGGCAAATATGTGTACGTGTAACATACGCATCATCGATAATGGTGCAGGTGTACTATCACAGGTATATGCGATGCCATAATAATATCATGAATGCAGCATAAGGTAAATCATCAGCTAAGAGCTATAAGGTATACGTAACTATCATATGTCCGAGTCGGTGTATCTATCAATCGGCATCCAGCCCAATAATATCGCGTACGGTATAATCCATCGTACGGCAACCTCTAGTCAAGGGTAAGGATCAATCATCAAGTCAAACTCATCACGCACGGAATATCATCGTGCGGCGACATTATACTAAAAGGGATCCTATCATCCTATACGACAAATGAGGGTACGGCCTAATATCACATACGGCCTATCATCCATGATTCACAACATTCTCTATATATATATATCTATGTACCTATGTCCCGGTTCATATCCGCAATAATCTCATATCAGGGGACTGGCAGGGTATAAATCATCTCGATCGACTTGCATCCGTATACTACATATCATCATATATTCTTTCATCGCATTTATATCTCATAACAAGTCGAGTTCCCTAACCATTCTATCTATACTATAAGTATAGGCATCTAATCTAGCATACACACCCGAACCATACAAGCAGATTTTTAAACGAAGCGAATCGTAGTTTTGAAAATAGGGGTTATGGTGTTTTTAAGAAAAAGATATCATTTGAAAATCCGTAACATCCCTCAAGATATACATTTAACAGATATATACGATTCTTTGGTTTATAAAAAGGTATGGTTCGGATGACGCATCTACATCGACTATCTAGTCCCACAGTACCCTAAGCGGTAATATCGCTAAACGTCATCCTACGACAGTAGTAACATATCACTTCTAACTATCCTCTAGTTCTAATATGGTTTCATAGCTATCTCATCCTAACCCTAGTTTCCTAATCTAGGTTTCCTAACCATATTCAATAGATCGGTTTTCCATCAAAAGTTTGCGGGGGTGCTATACGCCATCCACCCGACTTCCCGGGTAGAAATAAATCTACTCACCGTAGTCCTCGTTTGCCGAAGTCGATGACGCCTCGCTCCGTCGCTTCGGAATCCATGCGAAGGTACCTACAATAACAACACATATCGCAACGCTACTAAAATCAAGTTCAGAAATCCAAAGCGGCACGCGCGTTGCTCATAGGTTAGAACCTATAGCCCACGTATGCAAAACCAACAAGTTACACCTAGTCGTTGATGTACAAACAACCAACAACCAAATACAAAACCAAATATCAAGAATTAGAATTTCAAAATACGGAAAACATAGCTAAAATCACACTAAACTGCTTCCAGATTTTGACTCAGGTCAAATTAAACCAAGCAAACAAGTCCAGGGTGATGTATATGGGGTATTTGAGCTACTGGAACGACCTGGAACCCAAATGCCACCAAGTGGCCAGCCCTTGGCCTAAAATTCCGGCCTCCTCGGCCCCATGGACTCTGTTTGGGTCCGTGTGGTCGGGGTGGTCTCTTAGTACCCTAATTTGGTCCCTGGTATTGTTTGGTTTCCTCAAAAGTTCCCCGGGTTGCTCCAGATTTTCCTGCACACCTTTTATTTCCACAAAACCGACATGAACTCAAATCCCAAATCCGTATTTTTTTTCCCATACTCATTCTCAGGTATTATACAGTCACTCAAGCATCACCAATCCACAATTTCACTCAAACCCTCACTAGGGTTTTCCAATTTCCACAAATCACCACCAAACCATCTCTAAACTAAACTAGAATAGAAAGAAGCTTAAAACTAGCTAAAGGGAAGAAGCTATACCTCATTCAAGCCACTCTAGACCGCCCTAACTCCCCAATATCATCAAAATTCCATTTTTCTTGGTTCAATGTGTAAAGGAAGAGATGGGGTTTAATTTTTGTGAAGGGAGTGTAGGGTTTTGGGGAATGGTTGGAGATAGATCTAGGGTTTAAGTAGACGGTGGAGGAGTTGAGGAAGATGAAGAGGGTGATGGAAATGGTGGGGGATTTGGATTTAGGTAGCAGCTCCCCCTCTCTCTCACTAATACTCACTCTCTCTTCTCTCTCCAAAGTACACCTAACCACTCATTATGTGTCCCCTTTGACCTTTTCTTTTTCTCATTTCTTTTTCTCACCAAAATGAACACATACACCCATATAAAACCATAATGAAATAACATGTAACAAAATGAAACATGTCATGGTGCACTAACCATGAAAAGCTGTAGAAATGCGGATTTGGCTTAATCGCGATTAGAAGTGCACTAATCGGGTTTTTATCGAAACTGCGTATAATAAATTTTTAAAAATGCCAAATCCTTTAAATATATTTTTAAATGAATAAATAAATTTAATTTCTATTTATTTCACAATTATTGGTATATATTTATATCTTTTTTCGAAAACCCCAATTTCGCAAATCAGCAGTTTTCGGGAAATATATTATTTTAATATTAAATTCCCAAAAATAATATTTTATATTTTCTGAAATGTTACAATCTTCCCCCCTTAAATAAATTCGGTCCCCGAATTTAAATTTAAACCCCAAAAATCTAAAACATTTCAATAATCAGCTCAAATCAACGGGGCTTTGAAGTCATGGAAAACGCAGAAATAACACAGCACATCGCGTCAAGTGCGCATGAAATTGAGTAAAATCTCAAAATCGAACTCCATCAAGCGCCACGCAAATCATCGGATTTGCACACATATCCTCGGAGTTACAATAGAGATGCGGATCTCGAAATCCACTACTGAAATCCAATATACACTAGTCAAATACTATAATACGTGTATAATACGCATCTTTGAAAACTCCAAAATCTGAATAAAATACATGCAAAGATCTTTTCTAAATTGTGGTGTGATGCGTAACTCACGGCATAACTGACGGACGCTAATTTGAAAATAATAATATATGTCATATATATTTTTTTAAATATACGTTCCGTCGTTTTCAAAATATCCCAAAAGGTTTTCCTTTATAAACGTTCGCGTCGCTCACGGACACGTAGGAAATAGCGAGACTATAGCTCCTCTTGAAAACCCTTTTGGTAATCTTTTAATGCATGCAAGTATTCAGGTACTGTCCTCGGATCAGTCCTGTTTGGCTACTACACAATATAGTGTCCAACATGAAAACAAAGTGCTCAAAAGCAAAATCAGCCTCAAAAGGCGTATCCAATAATCGCATGTGTCTGGTGCGCATGGAAACCAAATCCCAATACAGGTGCCACAATATTCATAAAAGCCAAAACTACGTGCAACGGTTGTACACGAAAGCATCTGTCCAGTGCAACGGGTGTGCACGACCACAATACCAAGTGCATCTAAAGTGCACTAAAATCTTAATCTCATGCATCCGGTGTGCATAGAATTACATCTCATATCATGCGCCCAACATGCGCGAAAATCCAACTCAAGTGCATATGTCCCGCACGAATGAAATCGCATCCAATATGCACGGAAGAAAATCCAAATCAAGAGCATCCCACATGCACGAGTAAAATCTCACTCAAGTGCATTCGATGCGCACAAAATCCAAAATCAAGCGCCTAATATGCGCAAAATCCAACCAAAACGCGTCGGGTCCGTAAAAGCATATAGTGCAGTAACATGCAAGAAAACGAACGACAAGTGCCAACGCGCACGAAAATACAAATCTGGTAAAAAGAATGCTCAAGGATATAAATCGGGTGCAACCAAGGTACGGGGTATAAATCCAGTGCGACAACGCATAAATACCCGTCCGGTGCAACAAATGCAGAATGCAATCTAGTGCATAAAATACAAATACAAGGCATTCAGTACACGAAATACAAATACAGTGCATCCAGTGCACAAAATACAAATACGGTGCATCCTGTGCATGAAATACCGATCAATAACTCAAATGCATAAATAGCAACACCGAGTACACCAAGGTGTATAAAATCGTAAACGTGTGCAACTGCGTGCACAAAACGCATATCAATGCACTACAAGCACATATAAGCTATACCGAGTGCAAAAATCAACTCGAGTGCGTACCACACGCACAAAATAAAATCACGTTATGAAATCCATGAAATCATAGACATGTGCAACCAAGGCACAAAACCGATATCAAGTGCGATAAATATGCACAAATCAAAAACCAATATAATGGTGTATAAAAACATATCTCAAGTGCAATAACTATGCACAAAATGTAAATACCCAGTAGGTGCAGCCATGGTGCACGAAATCAATATCAGGAAACTCATCATCAAACTCAAATCCAAGCGATATAAGTGTGATACTTCGATCACAAACGCAAATCGCAACAAAGGACATTGAGGTACACCTCCTACAATGTCTAAAAATGAATCGGTGCGCCCAAAACTGCAGGGCAAGAACATCCGCTCTCCTTCTGCTCACGGTCTGGCGCCCTCTGTCTCTGGGTACTCATCTTCTCCTCGGATTACCAATCTCGCAATCCATCGGCTCATCGGCCCTGTCAGGTGTGCTAACGGGGACGATTCCGTTCCAGCACTTCTCTGATCATTTCTCGGTCAATCATCACGACCACCCGTAAGGTAGCACGTCATTGGCATCGGCCTCTGGCCCTCTAAATACTCGCGACACAACTGATCCTGGGTGCAAATCTCATTGCAGCAGTGTCCTGGAAGGAATCCTGCTCAAGGTCTCTTCCGATCTCGTCTATGCCGAACTGTACGGAGGTTGGTACTCTTGCATAATCTTCCCTCTTTTCTGGACATCTGCGTGTTCCGCACACCTTCCCTCAGGAACAGGCCGTATCCCAACGCCTCTGTGTACATATCAGGTCTCTGATCTCGATGGGGAGTAGCAACAGCTCGTCAGCATCTCGCATGAACCTCTGGCTCCACTCGCCTTTGTCATCGTCCGCTTCGACGTCACGTCATGCTATCTATGTACTGCAACTGTTCTCGCCCTCTGTCAATCCGGAGTCTCTCACACGGACTCAAGTCACGAACTCGGTATCTTCATCACTCGGTAGAAGATATTTGGCCGAACACGTCCTCGGGATTTCGTCCCTACCATCGGAGGAATATTCAATACTCGCCCGCTCTTGATCAACTCACAACGCATCAGGGTGAGGTCCTCTATCCGAAACTGGTCAGCTTACTGAACTCTTATCATATGGTATTTGGACGATGTCAAACTTTTCGATCGAGTCATCGAGGTCCCAAAATTTCCCAAAAGCTCAACACCTGAGCGCAGTCTAAAAATATCTGGTACGTACCACAACACCTCTGGACCAGCCGTAGAAGGGCAAACCCAAGCCTCACTGATGGCACCGCTAAACTGCCACAAACCCTAAGGTTCAAAGAGGTTCCATGGTCATCATGTCGAGTTAGGGTTTCATTCTTCTAGAGGGTCCACAGAATTACCTGCATGTTCCTCCGAACACTTTAAACTTAGGAAAAATGGGTTTCTGACACACGTTCGAATCTTTTAACTTCGCCTAGGCGACATGCGGATACCCTTCATTCGCACGCTAAACAATGCCTCCATCCTCCAGGAAAGGCGATCCATCGGTGGTCATCTCTGGATCGGTCTGCTCTAGATCTGAGTAAGATTCTTTCCACACTGGAAATCTTCAACTCAACTGGGCTTGCGTCGGTGCATTAATCTGACGAATCACCTTCGTCTCTCAAATCGGGATAGACTAGCTATCATTTGTCGCATTTTTGCCTGGAAGCTCTGGCGATCTTAGCTCGTAAGCTCTGGAAGCGACATCCCATCAATCTCAGCAACAGCTGGGTCACCTGTCTGCATGGCAGGCGACATCATAACTCTGAGGTATGATGTACATCAACAGTCCTCTCGCAACTGGCAACTCTAACAATGGCCCGATCATCCGGTGTAAAACCAAGCACCCGCCTCTATAAGAGGTCACAACATAAAATACTAACTCGAGACGTTCTCTTGTCACCAGAAAACACAATGGTCAGCCCTCGTACCAGACGAGCTCGTCCTGACCGCAACGCTAGCAGCAGCTCAAACTGCGCTCAAACTATGGTGACAGGAACCTCAATCGAGTATCGAAGAAAGCAGATCAATGGCATGAGAGGAAACGACAAATCCAGTATGGATACATGATCATAAGAAGGAACAACATCAATGAAAGTATGATCATGGAACTAATAGAATCGAGGATATCCAAATGGATGTATAATCATGGATACGAAGAGAATCATTGGTCTCAAAAATATATACATCCTAAGGTTTCTTAAGTGGAGTATCGTATCGTAAATATGCCGCGGAACATACGTACGGTACGTCACTCTAATCAAGCTACCTACTCCATCAATAAGGGTCAGCCTACAAAACGAAAGTTCGGGTCTAATACCCCCCTGTTCAAGTCTAAGTTCCGTAAGGTCAAGCCTAAGTTCCGAAATACATACCCGCCCTAGACTCCACATAGTCAAATGTAGACTCGAACAAAGGTTAAACCTAGCGCTCTGATACCAACTTTGTCACGACCCGAAATATTAGCTCGTGACCAGCACTTGAATCACGCAACGTCTAAAGGCGTAACGGAATTCAAGTAAGCTGAAACCCAGAAATCTAAACATTTTAGAAAATTTTAAAGGATGTGAGATTTTGAAATAAAGGTATATGAAATCAAGTTTTCTTAATGCATAGAAAAGGAACATGAATGATGCAAGTGAAATTTACTAGTTTGAAAACATGTTTCGTCTTTTAAAAATTTTGGCAGCACCTCCTTTGTATATTTTGATCCAAAACCACAAATACATAATAAGAATAATGGCATCCCCAAGCGGGAGCTAGCTCTTCGCCAAATGGCAGATCATAACCACGCAAGATAATAAAAATAAGTATACGACGCCCAACGGCGAAGTTCACCACAAAAGAAGTAAAGAAAATCAAGACATATAACTCACAAGTAGCGGAAACCCCTTGCTCTAAGTCTCTCAACCACAATCCCACTGAGTCTCATCACTTATAGAATTACAACTTTTGATTGATTGATGGAGTTAACTAGATACAATATGAAATATAATACAAGAGTGGGTACGATACAAATGTCCCACCTACCAATGCAAAACACCCAAATGAAGCTGTGTGCCAGCGATGCCGCTACTGATCCAAGCGGTCAATCTGCAAGAACTGTGGCACAACGGGGGTGAGTTGCCAACTCGTGAATAGAAATATATCTACAAGTAGAAATCGAATAAACAACGACTCCTAGGTCAGCTATATCAAAAGGTAATACTATGATATCTAGGGTGACCGGGTCGTATATGTGCCAACAAGGTAGTCACTACCTATATGCAAGTGGATAACATCCAACAGTAATAATCAATGCATGTATATGGGTATCGTCCAACCATAATCAAGGTATGCAGATATTTGGATCTCGTCCACCCATGAATCAATGTCTATAAGCATGTGTATAACCTCCAATAGTAAAATCAATGTATGTATGTATGTATGTGGATCCAGTCCATGCATCAACCACTGACGCAACAACATCATGCATGTAAACGTCATAAAAGAGTGTGCATGAAAGTATGAGGATGTATATCAACGGTGTCCCTCCCGACACATCGAAATCATGGAACCTGAATGCCTAGCATCGACACTCGAAAACATCATGAAAACAGTGCCCAGCATCGGCACGTAAATCCTCATATATCGGGCTCCGTCAGTCTGGATCGGCCCATGGGCTCCGTCAGTCCAGATCGGCCCATATCATCTCTCGACTCCGGTCGGTATCCTCCGGATATTCGCCGAGCCCAAATACTATCACCGGTAGGTAGTGCTCCCCTGCCGGGCTCACCGTCTAACATATCCGAGTCTTCTTGCCCCGGGGTATCTCACCGGGTCCACCATGTACCCGCAATCGGTGCCTACCACTCCTCGAATCGGGTTTCACATGCCACTCTCAGAACTGAGAAAACGCATGGTGGACGCACTGAAATATCATATTAAGAGAAACCGGGTTTTTAAAATAGTACATGCTTCCTTTTGAAATAGCCACGGTTCTCAAATCCAGAAATATCATAAAAATAGCATATCTCAATGCGTAAAATACGTAGAGCATGATGTATGCGACATATAACAGAATTGTAAGCATATCAATATATCATGCAACCTGGAACAGTGATATGACATATTAAGGGGAAAACCGCTCTTTTAAAATGATTCCAGTTTTTAAAATATGACATGCGGTTCCCAATCTCCCAATAAAATCAGTTATCTATGTAGGTACAATATTTATATGCGCAAGTATAGATGTACCAATGTATGCGTGCACAAATATGGAAAAACAAATGTGTATATCCGCAAGTATGAATGTATCAATATATGTATGCACTGGTATGAATGTATCAATGCATATGTGCACGAATATGGATATACAAATGTATATATCCGCAAGTATGAATATATCAATGTATATGTGTACGAATATGGATATACAAATGTATATATCCGCAAGTATGGAATGTATCAATGTATATGTGCACGAATATGGATATACAAATGTATATATCCGCAAGTATGAATGTATATGTGCACGAATATGGATATACAAATGTATATATCCGCAAGTATGAATATATCATCACGCACGGAATATCATCGTACGGCGGCATTATACTAAAAGGGATCCTATCATCCTATACGACAAATGAGGGTACGGCCTAATATCACATACGGCCTATCATCCATGATTCACAACATTCTATATATATATATATATCTATGTACCTATGTCCCGGTTCATATCCGCAATAATCTTATATCAGGGGACTGGCAGGGTATAAATCATCTCGATCGACTCGCATCCGTATACCACATATCATCATATCATCATATATTCTTTCATCGCATTTATATCTCATAACAAGTCGAGTTTCCTAAATATTCTATCTATACTATAAGTATAGGTATCTAATCTAGCATACACACCCGAACCATACAAGCAGATTTTTAAACGAAGCGAATCGTAGTTTTGAAAATAGGGGTTACGGTGTTTTTAAGAAAAACATATCATTTGAAAATCTATAATATCCCTCAAGATATACATTTAACAGATACATACGATTCTTTGGTTTATAAAAAGGTATGGTTCGGATGACGCATCTACATCGACTATCTAGTCCCACAGTACCCTAAGCGGTAATATCGCTAAACGTCATCCTACGACAGTAGTAACATATCACTTCTAACTATCCTCTAGTTCTAATATGGTTTCATAGCAATCTCATCCTAACCATAGTTTCCTAATCTAGGTTTCCTAACCATATTCTATAGATCGGTTTTCCATCAAAAGTTTGCGGGGGTGCTATACGCCATCCACCCGACTTCCCTGGTAGATATAGATCTACTCACCGTAGTTCTCGCTTGCTGAAGTCGATGACGCCTCGCTCCGTCGCTTCGGAATCCACGCGAAGGTGTAAGTCGATGTGCAACACCCCACGAGTTGCGGGGAGGCGGAAATATGAAAAACAATCTTGTTTGGTAGCATACATCGACTAACCGAAGATCTTTTCTAAACAATACTTAACAATAAGCATAGAGTTCTAAGCTACTATGTGAAGAGATTATACCAAACGATTCTAGTCCTTCGTCTTTGTGATCTCTATGTCCTCCTCGGCCTTCTATCCGTGATAGATGATCCACCCGAGTAGCCTAATCCAAGCTACACCTCAAGACTTGAGGTAACTTTGTTTCTCTAGTTGCTAACCAAAGTAACTAAGATGATGTAGAGTTAGGTTATGGAGTGTTTAGTCTTTACTAATCCTTGTACTCAACTCATGAGTGGTAGGATTAGGGTTTGGAGAAGGAGAGAGAGCTTGAGGAGAGAGAAGGTGGAGAGAATAATCAGAATAAAAAATCCTTCTCACTTGAATATATGATACATAATGAATTATCAAATAATATCAATTAAATGATTATTCACCATGCTTCATTTATTCAAAGAGAGTGATTAATTATGTGAGTCATTAGATCATTAATGAAGCATTAATGATATGATGAATCATATAAATGAGTCACACAAAGCAATTAATGAAAATGCCACCTTAACCTCCTTAGTCACCCTTCTTCTAGAAGCTTCTCGGATAATTACGAGAACGCCCTTCGCATCCGTGAAAACACGGAAAAACTAAAGACTGTATAAATCCAATAACCTGATACTAGAATCTGGCTTAAACCAAAGTCGTCTAGTAAAAACTGTCCGAATGTCGTACGTGCGTTTAAACACGTATTCGTCCGAACCCTTGTCGTAAAACCGTACGATCTCTATATCATTTCGCCTGGAGTTGGGAAAACTCTGTATGGGACTCTAAAGACTCGACTACTACGCTGGCAGTGGGTTTAACCACATACCGCAAGCGGCACTAGCTGTACGTAACGGTCCCCAGGTAGATGTCGATAAGAAGGCCGGTGAGGATACCCATCCGAACTCCTACTGAGCCTGTGCGTGACAACATCCGTGTAGTCCGGTCTGTTCGTCTAAGAGTATCATATGTATGGTCTAGGGAGGTGGTGAACGTCAGACCCCTAATAACCGTACAAGTCGTGTCGGTATGGCTCTATCACCATCCGAGAATCTACTGATCAATCTATCAGTAATTCTCAATCAGCCCTGGCCAGGGACTTATGGTAATGACCAACCGATCACTGTGCGATATCAACTCCCTATACCGGGAGAGACGAATCCCTAACAGTCACCCACTGCCTCCACGTGGCTCGGGACTGTGCCCAACTAAAACCTGTTTGCACGACTCCTTTGAACCGTGGTAGGGTAGTAATCAAAGCACAGTGGGAACTCACACGAGACAAATGACGACTTTAAGTCAACGGACTATCTGCACATGTCACCTGAGAACTGCTATCTGACGTTAGGTATAAAATACCATCCAGTCAGTTCTCGGCGAGTCCTGTCCGGTGTACTCACACCCAGTGAGCATCTGTATACAATCTTAGGTGCACTCCACCAATGGCTGCGAGACCAATCCATCGCCCCTCCTCAGGGTCTAGATATGTATACACCAGTCTGCTCTGGAGTATCAATGCCCAGTCTTGATACTCCAGCGACCAGGGACATCTAAGGATGTGCCTATTGAGTATCCAGCTCCTACTAGTATGACTGCCATCATATCGCCAGAAGTCAGGCAAACACCCTATGGGCTTCATCAACACGTATATATATAAATACCAAGTAAAATATATCATACGTTAAGATAAAGACAAACCAAATAGCGTACTATTATATTAAGCAAGACTGTTATGTACATACATATCCCCAGTATCTTATACAATGAAGGCCTCTAGGGCATATATATCCAACAATCTCCCACTTGCACTAGGGCCTATAATTGGCGCAATGAGTACCCACTGTCTTCACTATATCCAGTTGCTGGAGTACCGCATGCCCGACATCTCAAACAACCTCTCAAACTGAACTTGAGGAATGGCCTTTGTGAATGGATCTTCCGTGTTGTCTTTTGTATCCACTCTCCGTACCTCGATCTCCCGACGATCAACCGATCAGGTGAAAACACCTTAAGATATGCCTGGATTTCTGATGGAACCTGGGTTCCTTTGCCAATGCTATGGCCCCATTGTTATCACAATACAAAGGTATTGGATTGGCAATGGACGGAACCACCTGAAGTTCAGAAATGAACTTCCTCATCCAGACAACCTCTTTTGCGGCTTCACTAGCAGCTATATACACAGCCTCCATAGTTGAGTCTGCGACGGTATCCTGTTTGGAACTCTTCCAACATACCGCCCCTCCATTGAGGGTAAACACAAAACCCGAAATGGATTTAGAATCATCTTTGTCACTTTGGAAGCCGGAGTCGGTAAAAGCCTCTACCTGGAGGTCCCCATTACCGTAAATCAAGAACATCTCCTTAGTCCTTCTTAGGTACTTGAGAATGTTCTTCACCGCTATCCAATGTTTCTCACCAGGGTCAGACTGATACCTGCTTACCACACCAAGTGCGTAAGCTACATCCGGTCTTGTACATAACATCGCATACATTATAGATCCTACCGCCGAAGCGTAGGGTAAAATGCTTATGCGATCCCTCTCTTCATCAGTCTTGGGAGACATCTCTTTGGAGAGGGTGATCCCGTGACAAGCGGGCATGTTACTGCGCTTGGAATCTTCCATACTAAATCTCTTTAGTATAGTGTCAATATACCTGGACTGTGAAAGTCCCAACATTCTATTAGATCTATCACGATAGATCTTAATGCCCAAAATGTAGGTTGCATCACCCAAGTCTTTCATGGAGAATTTCTGTGACAAGAAGAGCTTTACTGATTGTAGCATAGGGATATCATTCCCTATCAGTAGTATGTCGTCGACGTACAAAACGAGGAAGACTACTGCTCCTTCTACAATCTTCCTATAAATACATGGTTCGAATACATTTTTGATAAAGTCAAACTCTTTGACTGTCTCATCAAAGCAAATGTTCCAACTTCGCGATGCTTGCTTTAATCCATAAATGGATTTAAGCAACCTGCACACCCTTCCGCTGCTCCCACTGTCTAAGAAACCTTCTGGTTGATCCATGTAAACACTCTCTTCTAAATGTCCATTTAGAAAAGCTGTTTTTACGTCCATCTGCTAGATTTCATAGTCATGGAAGGCAGCAATGGCAAGCAGGATTCGAATGGATTTAAGCATAGCTACGGGTGAAAAGGTTTCATCATAGTCCAATCCTGGTCTTTGATGAAAACCCTTTGCAACGAGTCTAGCTTTGTAGGTTTCCACTTGTCCAAGTGCACCGATCTTCTTTTTGAAGATCCATTTGCATCCAACTGGTTTAACCCCAGGAGGAGCAACTTCTAAAGTCCATACTTTATTGGTGTACATGGATTCCATTTCGGATCTCATAGCATTCAGCCACTTCATCGAGTCAATACTCGTGATAGCCTGCTGAAAACTAGTAGGCTCATCATCGTCGATGATGCAATCCTCTCGATCCCCATCTAGAAGAAAACCATAGTATCTCTCTGGAGGATGAGAAAGCCTACTAGATCTGCGGAGTGGCGTTGGTTCGTCATGTTCTATTGAAATCTGAGGTTCTTCTAAGTCTTCGGTATCAGTTTGAGGTTCTGGAATTTCTTCCAGCTCTACCGCGCTCCCACTAATTTCTTTTGCAAGAAATTCGCTCTCTAAGAAGACAATGTGGCGAGCGACAAACACCTTTTGTTCTTCAGTGTGGTAGACCATGTACCCCCTTGAATGTTTGGGGTATTCTACAAACTTGCACAAAACCGATCGTGACTCGAGCTTGTCCAGTTTATGCTTTTTAACATATGCCGGGCACCCCCATATCTTAATATACTTGAGATATGGTCTCTTCCCGCTCCACATTTTATATGGAGTGGTAGGCACAGACTTAGTTGGAACTTTATTCAATAAGTATGCCGCTGATTCTAGAGCAAATCCCCAGAAGGAAAGTGGTAACTCAGCACTACTCATCATTGAACGCACCATATCTAATAGTGTGCGATTCCTCCTTTATGATACACCATTATGCTGAGGTGTATAAGGCGGAGTAAGCTGAGAGAGAATTCCATTCTCTTTTAAGTATTCAAGAAAACTGGTACTTAAGTATTCTCCACTTCGATCAGATCGAAGTGTCTTGATGCTTTTACTAGTTTGTTTCTCTACTTCATTTTTATACTCCTTAAACTTCTCAAAGGTCTCTGATTTATGTTTCATTAAGAACACATGTCCATACCTAGAGAAGTCATCAGTAAAAGTGATGAAGTAGGAGTGACCGCTTCGTGCATGCGTAGACATTGGACCACATACATCACTGTGTACAAGTCCCAAGAGTTCAGCAGCTCTTGCTCCGTGTCCGGAGAATGGAGATTTGGTCATTTTTCCTTTGATACATGATTGACAAGTTGCATATGATGAATATGTAAACGGATCTAGATATCCATCTTTATGTAACTTAGTCAACCTTGTTTCGTTTATATGACCAAGTCTGCAATGCCATAAGAAGGCTTGATTTAAATCTGGAGCCTTTCTTTTATGTGTGTTTTGAATATTGAAAATTCGAGGTTGATTAAGTATGTATATGCCGTTTTCCAGTTTGCCATACCCAATCAGTTCTTGATTTAGGAGAATGTTCATGACATTACTTTCAAGTGCAAAATTATATCCTTTATTAGACAACAAAGATACTGATATAATATTACACAGCATACTGGGAATACAAAAACAGCTGTACAACACCAAAACGTGCCCACTAGTCAACCCTAGGTGATACTCCCCTATTGCAACAGCATCTACATGCATTCCATTGCCTATCCGGAGAGTCATATCACCTGCCCCCAGTACTCTACTATTTCTCAGATCCTGCAATGAATTACAGATGTGAGAACCAGAACCGGTATCAAGTACCCATGAAGTAGAGTTTACTGAAAGACAATATTCGATTACGAACACACCTGAAGCAGAAGCAACTGCTTGCTTCGTGTCCTTTGCCTTGAAGGCCATACAGTCCTTCTTCCAGTGCCTTTGCTTGTGACAATAATGGCATTCGTTTATATCCGCTTTCACCCTTCCCGCCTTGTTCTTTCCCTGCACCTTCTTGACTCCACCCTTCGGTTTGGTGGCTTTCATCTTCTTCTTCCCTTTAGCTTTCGCTTTAGATTTAGAAGAGGATGATTGGCCAACATACAGAACGGGGGTCTTCTCCTTTTTCAAGGAGGTCTCTGCTACCCTCAACATGTTGAGGAGCTTTGGAAGATCAGCTTCCATTTCGTGCATGTTGAAGCTAAGCACGAACTGAGAGAAGGTGTGGGGAAGGGACTGCAAAATCAAGTCGATATACAAATCATTCTCTAGCACGCATCCCAGGTTTGTGAGTTCCTTAATGAGGCTGATCATTTTGAGGACGTGCTCTCCTACAGGCGATCCTGGAGCTAACCTCATCTGGAAGAGTTTCCTTGAGGTCTCGTACCTTGCAATACGGGAGTGTTCTCCATATAATTCCTTTACATGGAGGAAGATGGATACAATATCCATACTCTCGTGCTGTTTCTGGAGTTCATTATTCATGGACGCCAGCACGATACACTTAGCTCGCTCACAATCCAGATCCCAAGTTTTGCGAACTTCCTTGTCCACAACTGAGGAATCTGGTCCAGAGATAAGGGGAGGAACAGCGGTGGTAACATATGCTACTTTGTCATAAGTCAGCGCAATGTTGACGTTCCTTAGCCAATCTTTATAGTTCTGTCCGGTCAGTATATTTTTCTCAAGTAATAGTTTTAATCCTGTCATGTTCGCTGCTAGAGAGAGAAAAGAAAACACTCAGCATATGGTTCTTGCAAGTTTAGATTGGTTATTAGTTTATCTAAACATGATGGCTCCCACTGTTCCCTCAAATCCTTCTTCAAAACCTAAAAGAAGAACTAGTCAGGATTTAATCACACGTCACAATACTTGCTTAACCTTTCAGCCAGGCTGGTGTTGGTACTTCGAGGGAGGTTTTCCAACGCTTTCGCGAAGTTCCTTAATTAAATAACCTCTTTTCCCTGGAGGCGTAGCCCCTCTAACACCTTTCTGGACACCTACTTGGTTTATAGCATTGATTGTTAAGTGAGAATGTTTCCCGAGAGTAATCCTACTCATCAGTGGGATCGGGATCCAACTATCATTGCATGATGCACTAGATGGAAGCCACTCTAGTCACCACACTCCAGAAGGTATGCTTAATCTGCAAGTTTCCTTTATGTTTGAAACTCCCGATGTGATTTTTACCCCAAGCTCTTATAGACCTTGACGTAGGCCAACAAGTCATAAGACGCAAGTCAAGTTCTACCCGTCGTTGTCCTGATCAATTTAAGTACATCGTACAAGCTCTTGACGTAGGCCAACAAGGTGTACGTCTGTCTTAAACTAATGCATCTATCTATGCAACAAATAGACACACACACTGCTACCATACACTATGCCTTGATGTAGGCCAACAAGCATAGCATGAATACGATGTGCTGTCTATTTGAAATGACGGAGGGTTACGGCTGGTTTTTGGCAAAAAACCGTTAACGTAGTGAACTTGATTTGATCGAAGGAACTAAGATAGCTTTTATTAAAAGGAGTGGTTTAAGCTCCGCATTTAAAGTTTTGCTTTTTCAAGAAAACCGAGTGGTTTTTAGAAATTGTTCCAACGATTCAGTTTAGGTTTTATTTTCTTTGCATTAAAAAATAATGCGTCCCATCTTTAACCTATCATTACAGATAACAACGTAAATACAACGTCCTCTTATGCCATCCGCATTCGCCACGGGGTCCCGTCATCACCCGTTAGGTTACTTAACTAACGGCAGAGCGGGGGCTAGGCTAGCGCGGGTGTAAAACATAAGTGACGTCTAAATAGCTATCATATATAGATATTGTACATTCATCAGACGCAATAATAGGCATTCCAGATCACAGATAAACAATATTGGATTTGCAAGCAATCCGCGTTTCTTTTGAGCCTGTAAGAAAAGACGGATTACACAGTTGTGATGAATAGCCATTACCCTACCCTAGACCCCTACGGGTACGGCAAACTACCCGCCAAGTACCCGAAGTGAAGCGGTTTCCCTCAACGATGTGAGTAGGCCACTAAACACTTCGAAATACCCGGTAGTTTGTGCACCCCACCTTGGGTCTATCCTAGGAGCAAAAAACAGTAAAAAGAAATAATACAACGGTGGCTACAACCTTAACCTGGATGTGCCCCGCAAAATAATATTACAACTTATTACAATTACATCGAATGAATTAATACAATAACCCATCACAAAACCCGGCTAATCATCACAACAGTCCAATACAGTTTATATATACAAACAGTTATAAATAACATCACAGATATGTGCAACCCCCTGCCAACCGACATACTAGCAGTTAGGGGAGGTTTACGAACACATAATACAAAACAGATATAATCAAACAAGCAAACATCGTATAATTTCGATCGATTAAACACTTTAAATTCTACTCCAAATCTTTACTGTAAATTTGAAACCTGAGCAGAAAATAAAAATACCAGAAACTACAAAATATCACTACAGATGCACGGAAGAAAACTGGGATGAATCGGAGCCAACTCGGCCGCGGTTCCGCGGCGCTTTGGGCGATTCAGAATCCCATTTTTCTTGTGTGTTCTTATATTTCCTCACCGGTCATTCTGGAGGTCCCTGAAAATTTTTTTTGGACCTCATTTTAAAATCGACAGAAACTTCATGATATTCGTGTCTTTTCCGATTTGTTTTCCGTTCGAAATTCATACAACTTTGCAAGTGAGTTAATTATTGTTTAGTGAGGCTTTGATACCACTGTAAGTCGATGTGCAACACCCCACGAGTTGCGGGGAGGCGGAAATATGAAAAACAATCTTGTTTGGTAGCATACATCGACTAACCGAAGATCTTTTCTAAACAATACTTAACAATAAGCATAGAGTTCTAAGCTACTATGTGAAGAGATTATACCAAACGATTCTAGTCCTTCGTCTTTGTGATCTCTATGTCCTCCTCGGCCTTCTATCCGTGATAGATGATCCACCCGAGTACCCTAATCCAAGCTACACCTCAAGATTTGAGGTAACTTTGTTTCTCTAGTTGCTAACCAAAGTAACTAAGATGATGTAGAGTTAGGTTATGGAGTGTTTAGTCTTTACTAATCCTTGTACTCAACTCATGAGTGGTAGGATTAGGGTTTGGAGAAAGAGAGAGAGCTTGAGGAGAGAGAAGGTGGAGAGAATAATCAGAATAAAAAATCCTTCTCACTTGAATATATGATACATAATGAATTATCAAATAATATTAATTAAATGATTATTCACCATGCTTCATTTATTCAAAGAGAGTGATTCATTATGTGAGTCATTAGATCATTAATGAAGCATTAATGATATGATGAATTATATAAATGAGTCACACAAAGCAATTAATGAAAATGCCACCTTAACCTCCTTAGTCACCCTTCTTCTAGAAGCTTCTCGGATAATTACGAGAACGCCCTTCGCATCCGTGAAAACACGGAAAAACTAAAGACTGTATAAATCCAATAACCTGATACTAGAATCTGGCTTAAACCAAAGCCGTCTAGTAAAAACTGTCCGAATGTCGTACGTGCGTTTAAACACGTATTCGTCCGAACCCTTGTCGTAAAACCGTACGACTGATTGATACGAAAAATTGTGTTTTTGTAGTTAACCGCAATCAGAACGGTGTCGCGTGTAGCTAGACCGAGATGAGTACGGGTCGTCCTCAGGGAAACGTTGAATCTTTTACTCTTACTTTAGATGTGTTGAAAAAGAGAGGAGGAATAAAGAATTTTTGTGAAAAGTTTCTAGATCTACTTTAAGCAAGAATGTAAAATATAGATCTAGATTATTTTAAAGATGTAGTAAATATAATAAGAGGGCTTATAGGGCTCGTTAGGATTTAGTAGTTATGGACGATTAATTAAAAGTTACCCTTTTTATCCATTAATAGATTTAGAACTAGAACGACGGTGATGCGTGTAGATTAGGGTTTCTGGAGGGAAAAGGAATCCCACTCTTAACCCCTATCTCGACACGGAACTCCGTTCATATCTAGCCTTTACCAAAACAATCATTAATCTAATCTCTAATCACGGTCGGAACTAACAAAGAATTGCTAGCGCGCCCGATTAGGATGTTAATGATTCTTTTGATAAAGTTCATAAACTTTATAGGACTTAAAAAGGGTTTAGGGATGTTCATCATCCATTAGCCTACCCTAATCCTACGAATCCTAACAAGCGGAGAATTACTCGCGCATGTTGGGAGAAAAAGAGATGGAAAGACAGAGAGAGAAAACATAATGTAAAATGCAAAAGAATAAAATAAAACAACTACCTTTATTAATCAACTTGAACAATCTACACTTTATTCCTTAGAAAATGATTACAAAACTAGTTGCTTCTCGATCTCTTCCAAGGAGGTAGATGAACCGTTGATGATCATCCTGGATGCGTGAGCGTCTGGGGTTTCGTGATCGCGTCGGCTTGATAACTTTTCCAAGAGGCTCTCGGTGCCCTTTTATAGTGCAAAACCAGAATATTTTAGTTGGAAACTTGGTAAAATTCAGAAAATATTGATACTGGAAAATCTAGGCTCCTAACTCCATATAAGTGCGGCGGATCCGCGGCCTAAGGGGGGGTTTGGCCGCGGATCCGCGCATGAAGGTGAAGATCTCTCGATCAAATTTCTTGGGCTTTCTTCTAGTGACATGTGGCAATCCTAGGCACCTTTAGAATTCAGAAATCTTCTCTCGGTTGCTTCCAGACTTGGTCTCTAAGTTTTGCTTCTTTATTTGGCAAGTTTTCTTCAACAAATTGATTTGTTTGATAAATTCTGCATAACAACTTGGAAAATTCTGCACCATAATCTCAAATAATATTTAGTAGACTTAGTTCTACTAGGATTTGGTCAATAGATTTATTTGCATACATTTTCCTACCAAATACTAATTAAAATATATTAACACATGGAAAATAGTGTTTTTACACATAAACCCTCATATGTATAATATATTATAATAAAGTCCTTTTTTAATATGAAAATGGTAGGAAAAATGTAATACAAATGTGCAGTTTTATCAACTGAACAACGACCACTATATCATTTCGCCTGGAGTTGGGAAAACTCTGTGTGGGACTCTAAAGACTCGACTACTACACTAGCAGTGGGTTTAACCACAGACCGCAAGCGGCACTAGCTGTACGTAACGGTCCCCAGGTAGATATCGATAAGAAGGCCGGTGAGGATACCCATCCGAACTCCTACTGAGCCTGTGCGTGACAATATCCGTGCAGTCCGGGCTGTTCGTCTAAGAGTATCGCATGTATGGTCTAGGGAGGTGGTGAACTTCAGACCCCTAATAATCGTACAAGTCGTGTCGGTATGGCTCTATCACCATCCGAGAATCTACTGATCAATCTATCAGTAATTCTCAATCAGCCCTGGCCAGGGACTTATGGTAATGACCAACCGATCACTGTGCGATATCAACTCCCTATACCGGGAGAGACGAATCCCTAACAGTCACTCATTGCCTCCACGTGGCTCGGGACTGTGCCCAACTAAAACCTGTTTGCACGACTCCTTTGAACCGTGGTAGGGTAGTAATCAAAGCACAGTGGGAACTCACACGAGACAAATGACGACTTTAAGTCAACGGACTATTTGCACACATGTCACCTGAGAACTGCTATCTGACGTTAGGTATAAAATACCATCCAGTCAGTTCTCGGCGAGTCCTGTCCGGTGTACTCACACCCAGTGAGCATCTGTATACAATCTTAGGTGCACTCCACCAATGGCCGCGGGACCAATCCATCGCCCCTCCTCAGGGTCTAGATATGTATACACCAGTCTACTCTGGAGTATCAATGCCCAGTCTCGATACTCCTGCGACCAGGGACATCTAAGAATGTGCCTATTGACTATCCAGCTCCCACTAGTATAACTGCCATCATAACGCCGGAAGTCAAGCAAACACCCTATGGGCTTCATCAACATGTATATATATAAATACCAAGTAAAATATATCATACGTTAAGATAAAGACAAACCAAATAGCGTACTATCATATTAAGCAAGACTGTTATGTACATACATATCCCCAGTATCCTATACAATGAAGGCCTCTAGGGCATATATATCCAACAGAAGGTACCTACAATAACAACACACATCGCAACGCTATTAAAATCATGTTCTGAAATCCAAAGCGGCACGCGCGTTGCTCATAGGTTAGAATCTATAGCCCACGTATGCAAAACCAACAAGTTACACCTTGTCGTTGATGTACAAACATTCAACAACCAAATACAAAACCAAATATCAAGAATTAGCATTTCAAAATACGAAAAACATAGCTAAAATCACACTAAACTGCTCCCAGATTTTGACTCAGGTCAAATTAAACCAAGCAAACAAGTCCAGGGTGATGTATATGGGGTATTTGATCTACTGGAACGACCTGGAACCCAAATGCCACCAAGTGGCCGGCCACTTGGCCTAAAATTCCGGCCTCCTCGGCCCCATGGCCTCTGTTTGGGTCCGTGTGGTCGGGGTGATCTCCTAGTACCCTAATTTGGTCCCTGGTATTGTTTAGTTTCCTCAAAAGTTCCTCGGGTTGCTCCAGATTTTCCTGCACACCTTTTATTTCCACAAAACCGACATGAAATCAAATCCCAAATCCATATTTTTATTTCTCATACTCATTCTCAGGTATTATACAGTCACTCAAGCATCACCAATCCACAATTTCACTCAAACCCTCACTAGGGTTTTCTAATTTCCACAAATCACCACCAAACCATCTCTAAACTAAACTAGAATAGAAAGAAGCTTAAAACTAGCTAAAGGGAAGAAGCTATACCTCATTCAAGCCACTCTAGACCGCCCTAGCTCCCCAATATCATCAAAATTCCATTTTGCTTGGTTCAATGTGTAGAGGAAGTGATTGGGATTAATTTTTGTGAAGGGAGTGTAGGGTTTTGGGGAATGGTTGGAGATAGATCCAGGGTTTAAGTGGAGGTTGGAGGAGTTGAGGAAGATGAAGAGGGTGATGGAAATGGTGGGGGATTTGGATTTGGGCAGCAGCCCCCCCCCTCTCTCTCACTAATACTCACTCTCTCTTCTCTCTCCAAAATACACCTAACCACTCATTATGTCTCCCCTTTGACCTTTTCTTTTTCTCATTTCTTTTTCTCACCAAAATGAACACATACACCGATATAAAACCATAATGAAATAACATGTAACCAAATAAAACATGTCATGGTGCACTAACCATAAAAAGTTGTAGAAATGCGGATTTGGCTTAATCGCGATTAGCAGTGCACTAATCGGGTTTTTATCGAAACTGCGTATAATAAATTTTTAAAAATGCCAAATCCTTTAAATATATTTTTAAATGAATAAATAAATTTAATTTCTATTTATTTCACAATTATTGGTATATATTTATACCTTTTTTCGAAAACCCCAATTTCGCAAATCGGCAGTTTTCGGGAAATATATTATTTTAATATTAAATTCCCAAAAATAATATTTTATATTTTCTGAAATGTTACAGTACGCGTCCATGTTCAAGTATCTTAGGCTTCATGCTTGGTGGATTAAAGCATTCATGGAACACTGGAATACTGGCACCAATACATTCATGTTATCCGATCGGGAAGCGTCAATCTCTTTGCATGAATTTCGGGAAATTTTCGGGCCACTTATCGCCGGCGCTCACTATGAGGAACTGCTTCCCCCGGATGAGTATATTTTCACCACCCTATTGCCTATCGAGTTGACGGATACCAATGTCACCCAATATAAGCATCCTGGCTTCGTCCGTGTTGTGCAGATATATGAGAAGCTTCATGTGGCCTCTCGAGGGGAGGGGGTAGACTTAAAGTATTTTATAAAAGAATTCATTAGCGTGTCCTCCCTAAGAAGAGATCCTATAGATTTCGTGGACATTGATGAGCCATTTAAGGTTGGTATAGGGCAGCCACCGGAGAATACTGACATGTGGGACCGCTACTTTACCCCGGATAGATCATACCTAACCCTTGAGGACGTCGCCGTCCTTGGAATGGATAGGAAAACTTTCCTGGTAGCCTTTCTGGGTTTGTGGTTGAGTTGGTTCATGATGCCTATGCACGATCGTTTCATGCGAGCATCCATTTTCTATCCCACTCATCATATCGTTGAGGGTAATCGCTTGGTTATAGACATTGCCGGGCTATTGCATATGTATGATTTCTTGAGTGTAGCCGCTAAGAAGAATTGTCTTGGGATTGATCATGTGCATCTTCCCCTTCAATACTTTTTCTCATGGATTGAAATGCATGTGCTTGGTGCCATCAATGAACGCGCACACCATTATTTTTATGAGTTGCGACCATTTCCTAGAATGATGAGGCTAATCGCGGCTGTTGGAAACATGAAGTAACAGGACATCAGGGATCTTCTAATTCGTCCGTCGTCCCTTAAAAGCTTATCTTTTGTTGATAGACCTTGACCTGAAGGCGCTAACATCCCACATACTGGAAAGCTTATATACGAAGAATTTATGAAAGATGGGACACTGAGTTTACAAGCTAAAAACCTCATGGGGCTTTTCTACTTGATCAAACCTGGATATCTCATCTGCAGGCGTAATATGATGGTCTTCTATATGGCATATAACCCATATTGCTTTGCCTGACAATTCGGCTACAAGAAGGGTATTCCTATCGAGGCCTTTCATAGTCATGGGAGTCGACTCGGGACACTCTCCATGGCTTCATGCGGCTGAACACCCAATCTCCTAGTCGCTCCATCATGTCCTCCTCCAGATGCATCGTCCATTTATAACAAATGGTATACTTTATCTACGAATGCCATCATTTAGTGCAAGATTCATTATCTTCTTGATAATCACGATCCAGTGCCAGCGCAATATGATCATACTCATTTGAGTCCACCGTCAGTTCACTGCACCTCACTAGGGAGAGGGCCTATTCCCTCAGTCTTCTTCCGCTCATTGGAGTCCGAACCCCGGGTAGCGTTTTGCTGGGTATTGAGACAGCCGTGTCTCAAACAACTCAGCCAGCTCAGCCAACTCGGCCAGCTTCAAAGCCCGGCTCGCTCCCTCTGTTCGCGAGCTTTTAGCGGGGGATAAAGAATTGGCACCGGATGTCTGACAAATTCGTCCGAAACTTCTGGCAGGGAAAAAATGACGAGCTCCTAGTACCTTTGGCTCTCGAAAGAAGAAATCTTTGCTCTCCCGAGATATTTCATTCGGTCAAGATGCACATGCTCCCCTCAGTGAGAACATATCCAAATTTGAGATATTTCAGTACGACTCCAATGATGGTCTCGTGGGATTATCATTAGAGGCCCTACCATATGAAGAGGCGGTTGGAATCACAGTGGCTAACATGGAATCAAGGGACGAAGCCTCGGCGACTAATCTTGAAGCGGCCCTTGCTGAATCAGATCTATTAGCAAGTCGAGAGACACATCTTCGTACCCTTGCGGAATCTGGTACATTTCATTACCGCCTTTGTGTATTCTATCGTAAATGATACCATTTTAATGATCTCTTTCAGCTCAACAGGAATTTCTGAGGAAGAAGCCCGCCAAGCATCCATCCAGACGTATCAGGCGGAAGATAGGCTTCATGCCTCACTGGGTCTGGGTATAATTTTTCTTTTCCACCATGCATTGCTATAGTGAGAACTTATTTTGCCCGATTTCTAACGTTGCCTTGCTGTAGAGACTTCGGCTGCCGGTATTCATATAGCGAACATCCATTCTGTTGCATCCGCTGCCTGATCCACAGAGTTGCCGGCCATCGATTCATCTGCTTCCGTGTTATTGCGAGAAGGGGCACTTAAATAGCCAATGGTGACTGCAACCGGCTCTGTTCCTTTATTGGATGCCTACCGAAGATCAGTGGAAACAGCCAGAGAGAGGAGAGAGAGACGTGCTTGCGAGGAAGCAGCACATCACGCTTCTCTTGAGCTTGGTATAACCTATCTCCTGTGCCTTCATTAACTATGAGTCTCGTTCATGTTGTGACTCCTTTCTTTTGTAGGAGCTTCCATAGTGGGTGCCGGTTCAAGCGAAATGCGGGCTGTTGATGCTCCTATGGAGGACGTACCCTTTCCCGCAATAGCTACACAACCTGCTGAGCTTTCGGTTATCGGTCGAGTTTTTCCTTACAACATCTCGAGATATGGTATCAGGACGAGGAGCAGTGTCTGCCTTAATGACTCTTGAAACTGGCTCTGTCCTAGGTGATTAAATTGGTTTATCACCTAACTATAGGATAGTCGCACGAGCGGCTCGTGCGGAAGTCGAGCACCATGCCCATGAAGAGGATGAACATATTGATGAGGTAACAACGAAGATGGCGATGCCACCTATAAGCTTTGGGACTGAAAGTCACGATCCTACTGTCAGTGTTCCCGAACACATGGTTGCTATCTCAGATGCCATTGCTCTTTTGAGCGAATCTCAAATGTCAACCGGAGATGTTAGCGCGGCAGCGACTTTTGTCGATTTAGAAGATGAAGAAGTGTATATCACTTCTGTCTTTTTTACCACGGAAACTGATGACGAGACGGGTGCCGAAGCCAGCAGTGTTCTACAAGCTATAGTATCCTCTGCCCTATCGACTTTGGAAGGACCAATCGGTATGCTGCATTATATCATTTTTTACATTTGCTTTTACAATTTTTAAACGTAAATGCTAATGCCTTCTTATTTCAGACGTATATATAACAGTTGCTCTATCGACTAAAACATCATTAACTATTACTCCTATGGGTTCTGGTAATTTTCGAGTGGAGGAAGCTTCTTCTTCTGGCATCACAACCATTGTCGCTCCTCCCGCCTTTCTCAGACTTCCACGAATCCCAGCGAGCATGACGATAGAAGGTAACTTTTCCTCTGATCTTCCATATTTCGATCTTCATGCTGACCTGAATTGTTCGGTGTTTCAGGGATGAGTTGAAAGACATTTCGCATGCTGTCCTGGCCTGGTGGGGTGGTTTTGGAAACACTAAGTTAGGGCATAGCTCTGTGATTGGCTCCCGAGTCGAGGCCTATTCTCCTATCTAGCATTAGTAAGCATATCTCCTACTCATTCTTTTCATTTCTTTTTTGAAAGTAATATTTATGACGGGAGTGATTTTTGGTGGCAGTCTTACAACTTATGGAAGATGAAGATTTAGAGGAGCCTCCCCCCTTCCCGACTTGCCACTTGCGGCCATAGGTAAGTCAAATCCTAAGGCCCCTTATGTCTTTCAGCATATCTATTTGATGTGGAGCATAATCGATATTTTTCTTTGAGCCAGCTCCAACCGATCCAATTCCTGTTGAGTCCCGCATACTCATGCTGGCAGGGCCCTTTGCCCGACACACCTCTTCCAATTTGGCGATGAGCGGTGAACAATTGCCGACAGCTCTCATTGGGGAACTTAGTGCTGGGACTTCATATTCTGCGGAAGACTTTAGCAAAGTGGCCAGCCTCATGCTGGCTACTTTCAGTATCTTTCACGAGGAAATCCTAGTTCATGCTTGGATCGATTATTGCTGGATGATCGAGGCCTTTCTCCATGAACTTGAGGCAGAGCACCCTATTCTCGAGATGTCCCCATTAAGATCTCAGATTGAGCGGTGTGGCACACTTATCTAATCTGAAGAGCAATGGCTGGCCTACGAGGAATCGAAGGGTCTAGCAGCTTCTAGAGAAATTGACTTTCTAATACAAGAGCAGCTTACTAACGTTGATCAGGTCTGTTCCCTCCAGAGGGCTCTTGAACAAGCTATGGCCTGAGGGTTGGCTTTAGAAAAGGAAGTTTCTACCCTGCAAGCAACGGTGCAAAGCCATGCAGTCATCAAGAAGAAGATCTCTGACAAGCTTGCTGAATATCGCCGACAGAAGGAGGAAACTGAAGCCCTGTTAGCCTCTTTGGAGAAGCGAGAAAAGGAGCTTCAGGAGAGGAGCAGACATTTTGCCGACTTGTTGAGTGCTCCACCTTCTTGATTGCTTTGTTGTACCCCTTTTTTGTAGATTGTATTTTCCCACAATTCTGATTCATGAATGATATATATATATATATATATATATATATATATATATATATATATATATATATGCATCTCTCTATCTTTTGATTTCCCCGAAATGGATTTGCTTAGTTTATTTACCCGTTCTGAAGTATTCAGTTCATCTCTGCCTTAGGTAAAGACAAACTTGGCCTAACATTAAATATACATAAACCCTATCGATATAGGAGTCCGTTAGGTTTGTGGTGCTGGGTTTAGTCCATCGCACCGTTACGTTAGCCGATTTCTTCTTGATCCACATCCACTCAGGTCGCTGGATCGAGTAGCCGCGTACTTGCTGTATCACCAACCCTTACGATGCAGGATATAACGTCTTAAGTAATCCTCCTAGGCTAGTATATCTATCTTGCCCTCAGAAGATTCCACGTTAGGCATCACCATGGCGCTTTACTTTTAGGCCAGACTCCATTCTTCGAGTCTTAGGAATGTCAGAGCCGCACTTGTCTGAGATGGGATGGCATCCAATGGTTTTTAGGCGTGTGTATGCCATCGAGACCTGGATCTTGGAATATGCCATTACTCCTCTTCATTTTGACCCTTGGGTCCTTGATGACGCCGCAGTCATACTTTACTGAAGTAAATCGGACGTCCATGTAGTCTTTGTGCTATATAAGTGCCATCAAGACTTAGTTATTCATTTGATGGAGCATGGGGAGACACATCTCTCTTTTTCATTCGTTTGTGCCTATGAATTGTTTACAGAAGTCGAGATTTGAACTACTTGGAAGGCAGAAAATTTTTATTTCATCATTTTTTTATTTTTATTCTCCGCAATGTTCTATAATTCAGTTTTTCTTATCGCGAAAGTCGCTATTGCCTAATCATTTCGGCTATTTATTCACGATGCCTAATCATTTCGGTCTTTTTTTACTAGCCGATTTTTTATTGCGAGCTGCACTATCATTTCGGCTATTTCATATTTACATATATATATTTTTATTTTCCTGTTTAATGACTTAAGGGCCGAGAGTTTGGAACATGAGATTTTACACGTCGTTCATCATCAGTATCGCTAACACTGAAGCGTAATGCCAGGAGCGAACCATCATTTGCCATTTTCTGTTTGGAAAAAGGTGTCTTAGAAAAGAGGTTTAGATCCCTGCCAAATAAAGCTTTTTCCATCTTCATTGGCCGTAATGGTCTCATGAAGGTATTTTGTCCCTGCGAGTCGAGAGGATCTCGTAGGTATATTTTCTCCTTAGGAATCATATGGATTCCTAAGTGTGTTTTCCTCTTCTAAGTCATAAGAATCTTACAAGAGTATTTTCTCCTTGTAAGTTGAGCTGACTTATAAGTGCTGTTCATCGTGTTGGGAGTATCGATCGCTTTCGATGGGACTTTGTTGGGAACACCTTTATTTACGCCCATGGATTGTATACAAGAGTTAATATTGAACTAATTGTAGGGCATAAATCTTGTGGGGGTATGATGGCTTAAGAAAAGGTTTAGATCCCTGTAATTTAAGGCTTTTGAATTCTACAAACCGTAAGGGTCTTATAGAGGTATTTCTCCTTACGAGTCGAGAGGATCTCGCAAGTGTATTTTCTCCCTAAGAATTATAGGGATTTCTAAGTGTGCTTCTCCTTTGTGAATCGTAAGGATTCCACACAGGTATTTTCTTCTTACAAAGTTAAGATGAATTTGCAAGTGTACCTTTTTTTACGAGTTTGCGTTCTTTCGGGTTTTCATAAGCTCGCCGGTAGTCTTGCTGTTTTTTTACTCACAAAACTCTTTCGTGTTTTCATCCGTGCCCATTTTTCTTATGAACATACCATTTTTTTTGCGAACTTAGCCTCATCGCAGGTGACCCAACGTTGGTTTCCAGTAGGACTTTAGGCGAGATATAGATCGTTTACGTCCATGGATTGTCTACGGTGATCAATGTCATGACCCGGAAAAGGCACGCGACCGGCACTTGAATCACGTGAAGTCTATAGGACCCCACCATAACCCAAGTAAGCTAAAAACCTGGAATCTAAACCTTTTGAAGAAATAGTGGAGGTGAAGTTTTGAAAAAGTAATTTAAATGGAATCAAGTTCCTTTTAAAGTATAAGTAAAGTTTGTTTGAAAACACATACATTGTTTAAAAATTGGGCAGCACCTCCTTTGTAAATTTTGATAAAAACCAGTACACACACAAAAATATCAGCATCCTCAATCAGGAGCTATCTCATCGCCTAATCGGCGGAATCATAACCACGCAGTAATATACGACACCCAAGACGAAGATAAGTCTCGTCTCTAAGTTCACAAAAAATACAAGTTTTGGTCGATGGATTTTTTAACTAGATCACAAAGTATATATATATATATATATATATATATATATATATATATGAAAGGCTATTACGATCCAACAGGTAACCCACCTTCCAGAGATTTAGCAATCGCCGAAGTAAGAAGTGTGCCGGCAAGCCGTTACTGATCCGAGCGGTCGGTCTTGTAAGAAACTGAGGCACGACGGGGGTGAGTTGCCAACTCGTGTGTAGAAGATATCACAAGGTAGAAATCAAAATGCATAATGATCTACCTAGTTCATACAGTAAAATACTATCATACTATGTGATAACAAATATAAATATGAATATGCATAATTATCACATCGGTATCTATAAGCACATCATATCTGATCATGCACAACATACATGATCCCTATGATCAATCAATATATGGAAATATGCCATCAATATATATATATATATATATATATATATATATATATATCATCAAGTGAGTGTTTATCATTGACACCCGAAATCATCGTCACTCGAAATCGTCGTATCAACTAAGTGTCCAGCATCGACACTCGAAATCATCATAAATCCTGTGTCCAACATCGACACGTAAAACCCAGATGTCGTAGGCACCGTCTCATCAGACCGATCCTCTCTTGATATCAATAGCCCCGGTCGGTATCTCCCGGATATCCGCCGTGCTCTAATCTATTTTCGATATCTAATGTCCTCACTAGGCTCCCCGTCTCACATGCGACTTTCCTACCCCTTGCCCTCGACCAGGTCCATTATGTATCTGACTGTATACTCCCCCCCTCAGTCTGGATAACATAGCACGTTTGCAACCGTATAGCTCCCCCACTCAGTTCGGAATAAAATCAAATCAGAAAACATCAAGCTCATGGTGGACGCCAAGTCATCATATCAAGAGAAAACCACACTTTTAAAACGTACTCAAGTTTTATAAATCACATTGCGGTTTCTCAAATCCATGGAAAATATCAAGTTCCGAAGAATAACATTTGTATAATTCATTTTGATGATATATTTATATATATATATATATACATACATACATACATATATATATATATATACATACATATATATATATATATACATACATATATATATATATATATATATATATATATATGTAAGTCGATGTAGTACACCCCAGTACTTGTGGGGAGGCGGAATTTTCAAAAACTTATCAAGTTTAAACAACGAACATCGACTAACCACTAGAATCGAAGCTAAACTCTAAATAACCGTATTCTAAAGTTTCATCTCACAAGAGATTAGGGATTATACCTAATGAAACCGGTCCTTCTTCTTTACGTCCTCCTTTGCTCTCCTCGGCCTTCTCTAGGTAGTAGACGATCCACCCGAGAGCGAAACTCCAAGCTAAACCTCTAACTTGAGGTAACTAATCAACTTTGATTGCTAATCAAAGATGAAAGGATGATAAAGAGTGTAGGTTATGGATTGTTTAGTCTAACTAATCCTTTGATCTCAACACATGAGGATTAAGGATTAGGGTTAGAAGATGAGAGCTTGAGGAGAGAGAATGTGTGATATGATAATGAGAGAAGAGAGAGAGTGTATCATAATATTATGAAGAATTCTTATTTTCAAATAATCAATAAAGGAAATGAATAAGCATGCTTCACAAAATATCTTGTGATGATTCATTAACATGAGTCATTAAGCAATAAATGTGCATTAATGAAGTGAATGAATCACCACTATGACTCACTCTCTTTCCAAAACAAACCTCCTTAGTCACATCTTCTAGAAGCTTCTCGAGTAATTACGAGAACGCCCCTCCGATCCGTAAAAAATACGGAAAAACTTTAGACTGTTAAAATCCAATAACCGGATACCAGTAACTGGCTTAAACCAAAGCCGACTGGTAAAATCTGTCCGAAAGTCGTACGCGCGTAAACGCACTATGCGTCCGAACCTTTTGTCGCAAAACCATGCAACCTCTATATCGTTTCGCCTGGAGTAGGAAACTCTCTGTGTGGGACTCTAGAGACTCGACTACTACGCTGGCAGTGGGTTTAACCACAGACCGCAAGCGGCACTAGCTGTACGTAACGGTCCCCAGGTAGTTGTCGATAAGAAGGCCGATGAGTAAACCCATCCGAACTCCTACTGAGTCTGATGTGACAATCTCCATACAGTCCGGTCCGTTCGTCCAAGACTATCGCATATCGGGCCTAGGGGGGCGGCAAGCGTCAGTCCCCTAATAGCGGTATAAGTCGTGTCAGAGTGAAGCCCATTACACCCTGAGAAACTACTGGAACCTACCAGCAAATCTCGCTTGCCCTGGCCAGGGACTTTGCGTAATGGCTCTCTGACACAGCACGATATCTACTCCCAATACCGGGAGGGACGAATCCTGTCTAACCGCCACTGCCTCCAAGTGCTCGGGACTGCACCCAACTGCTACCTGTTTGCATGACTCCATAGAGCCGTGGTAGGGTAGCAATCTAAGAACAGTGGGACACACTCGAGGCGAAGTAGCAGTGTCAAGTCTGCGGACTACGCTGTACTCATGTCACCTGGGAACTGTTCACTGACGACTGGTATCAAACCAACCAACAGTTCCCTGTGAGTCCTGTCCGGTGTACCCGTAACCTAACGAGCACCTGTATACTATCTCCAGTACGACGTACTGATGGCTGTGGGACAGACCATCTCCCCAACTGGGATGAGAAGCGTACACACTAGTCTACTCCGGAGTATCGATGCTCTGTCTCGATAATCCAACGACCAGGGACCTGAATAAGGATGTGCTTGTAGACTACCCAGCCCCCACTAGTGTGACTGCCATCACAACGCTGGTAGCCAAGCAAGATCCTAAGAGCTCTATCAATACGTACACTCACATATTAAGATAGAAAAACCAAGTAGCATACTACCATGTTTAGCAAGATTGTTATATACATGTGAATATCCCAAGCTTCCATTAAGTAATATACAAGCTAGTATGATACAGTAATGGCCTTCTAGGGCATAAACACTAACAATATATATATATATAATCAACACACGAACAGGCATGGCAGTTCTTACTGTGTCGTGGCAATACTAATGATGTATAGTGTAGTATGCGCATCTGTGCTCGTGCAGCATGACAATCATTAGTAGTTGTACAAGTGTTCTATCAATGTGTTCGAATAAGAATAACTCTCAATTCCTATCAGCAGTACACACACACACACACTAATCAATTCCCTGTATACAGGGAAGTCATGATAAACCGTATCGACATCTACATGGGTATAACATATTATAGTAGTCCTACAGTGCCATGGCAGTAACAATGATGTGTTGTGTAACATGTGCGTTTGTTATATGTGCAATATAGAAATCATTGATAGTTGTGTAGTGTTCTACAAGTGTGTCCATATACCATGTCAATTGTAAACTAGCCTACAAAGCTAATTCGAATTAATGGTATAAGCATAACGTATAAAATAAAGTAATCAATACGCGAGCGTATAACAAGTAGAATAATCATAACGTGAACATGCGTTAATATAGATAATTACTTACGAGCTATACAGTTATAGTTTAAAATAGAATGAAACGTTATTTTGGAAATAAGGAGGCTACGATATTTTTGAAATTGATATCATTTGAAAAATCGTAGCGCATCCTTGATATTATCATTTTAAAGTAGGAAACGGATCGTTAGTTTTTAAAATAAGTATAGCTCTAAATATCTCATAAATTCCCAACCAGGATTTAATGAAACTCCCCGAGTCAAATTAATATCGGCCGTATTCGGCAATTTATCCTCATCACATCATGTAATGAATCTCCCTCTTACGATATCGTCAAATCAATATAGTATGGATCTATAGTCGCGTACGCTAACTCATTATATCAAGTACAGATATCTAGTCACGTACAGCACATAACAATAATCATATATATACCTATATACCCATATATATACATAGCCTAATAGCTATGAAATAGAGACTAAGTATATAACTATCTACTAAGTATACGAATGTACACATAGGGGTGTTCTAGCATGACTTTATAGGCTAGGTATATGATTCAAATATATAACATCCTAATTACTATGGTTACGGAGGTGCTATACGCCATCCAACTGACTTCCCCCATAGATATAAATCTACTCACCGACGTCTCGAGCCAGTCGAAACTTACGACTGCTTCACCATCTCCGAAGTCCTCGTGACCATACCTACAATCGAAACCATAACGAAACCGTATGAAAATCCACATCGAAATCGAAATAACGAGCGAAGCGCATATATGTTAGAACATATGGCCAACATGTGCTAAAAGCGACAAAATACGCTCGACGTCGACATACGAACGTCGAACGACCAAGTCAAGCTATAAAAATCCGAAAACCAAGTTTCAAAAACCGTAAAACATCGTCAAAACTAACCAAAGTGCTCCCAGATTTTGATACAAGGAATCAGGGGTAAAAAGGGATATATCAGAGGCTAACTTATTTAGTATACGAGCTACCAACGAAAATCCAGATCCTATCTGTTGGATATAGTGCCCTAAGAGTCAATTATTGGATCACAGGCACGTGATTGCAATGATTGAGGGATGACCTATACCGGTAGGACAGTCTTACTCAAGATGATAGTATGCTATCTGGTTTATCTTTATCATCGTGTACTGCTTTAGGTGACCTTATAGGTCGCTATTACACATTGATAGAGCCCTTAGGATTCTTGCTTGACTACCAGCAGTATGATGGCGATCATATACGTGGGAGCTGGGGTCTATAAGCACATCCTTAAAAGGTCCCTAGTCGTGGGAGTTTCAAGACTGGGCATCGATACTCCATTAGTAGACTAGAGTATACAGTCGAGACCCCGACGAGGGGCGGTGGCCGGTCTCACAAGCCATTGGTGTCAGTTGGTTCACCTAAGATGTATACAGGTGCTCATTGGGTTATGAGTACACCGGACAGGACTCGCCGGGAACATGCTAGTTTGTATTATACCTGACGTCAGATAGCAGTTCCCTGGTGACATGTGTACATGTTAGTTCATCGACCTGAGATCGTCATTTGTCTCATGTGAGTTCCCACTGTGCTTTGATTACTACCCTACCACGGCTCAAAGGAGTCGTGCAAACAGGTTTTAATTGGATACAGTCCCGAGCCACATGGAGGCAGTGAGCGGATCGGCAGGGGTTTCGTCTCTCCCGGTATTGGGGGTAAGATCGCGCTGTGTCTAGGAGAGCTATTGCATGAAGTCCTTGGCCAAGGAAGGAGATTTACTGGTAGGTATTCCAGTAGTATCTCAGGGTGTTCTAGGCTACACTCCGACACGACTTGTACCGCTTTTGGGGGTCTGACTTTTAACAACCCCCTAGGCCCGACATGCGATGCTCATAGACGAACGGACCGGACTGTACGGATATTGTCACTGACAGGCTCAGTAGGGTGTCAGGATGAGTTCGATCATCGACCTCCCTTTTGGTCAATACCTGGTAGCCCGTTACGTATAGCTAGTACCACTGACATGCTAGTGGTTAAATCCACAGCCGGTGTATTGACGAGTCTTTAGAGTCCCCCACAGACAGTTTCTCAAGTTTCGGGCGAAACGTTGTAGAGGCCGTATGGTATTATGGAAGGGTTCGATCATATACGTGCAGTAGTGCACGGATCATGATCGGGCGGATCATACTAGTGGGCTTTGGTTTAAGCCGGATCCTAGTATTAGATTTGTTAGAATACTTTAGTCTCATCTTATTCGCATTCGGTCGGAATACGGATGCAGGTATGTATATACAGGTGAGGGGTATCCTTGTGATCCGTCACGAGTTTACTTTAGATGTTGCTGTATCTTTTTGTTGTTGTAAACATTTGGGTTAATGTTTACAAATGGAAATTATGAGCTAGAAATCATGATTAGGAGCATTAATTGTGACACATGCACAAGTGATGACTCATGGTCTCTTTCTTTGTGCATGTGTCACATTATATGATTGATTTGTGGGTTGAAATGAGAGGAGGAGAGAGAAGGGCAGCCATGTATGAGAGCTAGCTCTTGTGTTTTTCACTCTCACTCTCTCATTTCATCACACAACACAAAAGAAAAAGAAAAGGCTTATTCTTCTTCTTCTTCCTCTAGCTCACAACCTCCATTGATGGTTTCATCTTCAACCTCCATCCATACAATGGATGCAAGTGACAAAGTTGTCATACACATTCTCTACTTCTCCTTGGACACGTCGGCTAGCGAACTTCGTGTCCGAGTTGCTTCGGATGAAGCGGAAGCCCGTAAAAATACTCGAAGATGTGGTTCCTTTTCCGACGAGGAGATCGAGACCGGAGATGCCGTGAGGAGCTTGGGATGGTGGCCAAAGACCGAAGGACACGGATCGATCGGTATAGCCTTTCCAACCCTTCTCTAGTTAGCTAGTTATAGGTTAATGGTTCGATCCGAGATTAAAGTCCGCGATAGCGCCGGTTTCTAGTTTAGAAAAAGTTTTCGTTTCCGCATTTTGGTCTCGGACAGACGGCCGGGGCGCTACCGTAGACTTACACTATCTAAAAGTCATGGCCGCAAATTGCGGCGGAAATGGATAAAATTGCGGTCATAAGTGGGAGTTAGGGGCTCGGGCTTCGGGGGCGATCTTCTACCGGTTCTAGCATCTCAAGGTAATTTTCTTTTATTTTTGAGAGCTTCCAAGTTGTTCCAGATTTTATTTGATCATCCAAAGCTCAATGAAAACATAGTTTTGCAACCTAAAAACATAGTTTAGCAACCTAAAAACATTTTAAACCAAGGATCTTTGCATCAAAATACCTCCATCTATCCCAAAATGAGTTGTAATCACTAAAACACTACCTTAGACACCACAACAACTCAATCATCTCAAGACCCTATTTTGAAAGATCAAAACACTAAAAGCATGAACTCTAGCACAAATAAGTAGTTTGCATGGAAAGTATTTTTAAAACATAAGAAACATGAGATTTTACATCTCTTGACTTGAAAAAAAGAGATGAACAACCAAGCTTTTAGGGCTACCAATGGATCAAGCTTGAAGGACTTGGTAAAAGAAGAGGGTTGCACCAAGAAAAATGATATCTTGGATTTGGATTAGAGGTTGGGGTTGGTGTATGGTTGTGTGAGTAAAGGAGTTTGTAGATGGAGAAGGAGGAGAAGAAGAAGATGAAAAGATGATGAAGAAATGGGATGGGGCTATACATATCTCTCCCCTTCTCTCCCATTCTCAATATAAAAAAAACAAAGCCATGATCAACCCATACCTCCATGTCCTCTCTCTCATCACAAAATAAGCCCAACAATTAAAATACAAATGAAAATATGTTAAACTTACATTAACTTGCCATAACACACTAAAAAGGTAATTAGGAAAACAAAGTATTAGTTTTAACATGCTAACTTGTATGGATACAATTATATGCTAATTTACGAAAAACCCACATAAACAAATGCTCTCATAATTAATAATTCACTTTTATTTTCCAATTAAATTCCAAAAATGAAGGTATATAATTATACCAATCTATGAAAACCCAAATCCATACTCGGTATTATTCTCATAAAACTCATAATATCATATTTAAATTATAAAATAATATTTATAATTTTCAAAATGTTACAATCAATATAGAGATTATTCGTAGGGCATAACATATTTTGGAGGACTGCATCATCGGTGGAGCTTCATTCCCGGTGGGACTTCAGGTGCAACATCGCAGGTAGGACTTGAGTTGCAATCTTCGCTATGTATAGCTTATAGATAGTATACGGCCGTCAATATGGAGACCAGCTGTGGGGCAACATATTAGTTTAGGGACATTACGGTCCATCATTTGGTACTTGGAGGTGCAATCTTTGCTATGGGTAGCCCATGGATAGTATACAGTGTTGGGTTTCGCCGGCGCCCTGGCCATCAAATGCAGCCGGTACGGAACAAAAACTGGCGTTTAAAAACTTGGCGCTAACGAAACCCGCCGGACTGAACCATAAACCCTAAACTAGCAAACTACGAAAGAGATAATCTACTATGATAGAAGTGTTTATACCGAATGAACCAAGTCCTTCGGTCTTCTACCATCATCTCAAGCTCCTTGAAGCGCCATGGATCGAGTTTGGCCTCCGGTCTCCCTCCATCGAAGATGATCCACTTGAGGATATGTAGTTCGAGCTTCAACCTCATACCCGAGGTAACTAGGTTACCTAGTTCGCTAAACTAGATAGCCTAGACGATGTAGAGTCAAATGATGGATTAATTTGTCTCCAAACACCCTAGGTTTCTCAACACATGAGACTTTTAAGGTGGAGGTAGAAGAAGAAGCTTGAGGAGATGAGAGTGTGAAGCAACTCAAGAAAATGGCTAAGTGTTGTGAGCTTCAAAGAATGAATCATCAAGTCTCACAAAATATCTCACAACACAATATATCAAGCATTCCACAATAGTGCAACCATGAGTCATACCATGAGTTACCCCATGAGTCACCACAAAGCCATGCTTCATTTAAAGCCAAGATAAAACTCATTCCTCCACCTCATTAACCATTTAAACTAAAATGGTTAAAACTAAATGAGGTGTCTTCTTTTAGAAGCACCTTGTAATAAATTACAAGAATACCCCTCATCCGTATATACATACATGTATCCGTATTCCGAAAAATACGAATACAAAGAGACGAAAATAATCCAACAATATAATACTAGAATCTGGTTTAAACCAAAACCCACTAGTATTATCCGTCCGAATCATGATACGTGCACAAGTGCACGTATATGATCGAACCCTGCCGTAAAACTATACAGCCTCTATATCGTTTCACCCGAAGCAGGGAAACCCTCTGTGTGGGACTCTAAAGACTCGTCAATACGCTGGCGGCGGGTTTAACCATAAGCATGTCAGCGGCACTAGCTGTAACGGCTACCAAGGTATTGAGCGAAAGGAAGGCCGATGAGGAAACTCATTCGAACCCCTACTGAGCCTCTCCGTGAAAATATCCGTACAGTTCATTCCGTTCGTCGAAGAGTATTGCATATAGGGTCTAGAGGGGTGGAAAAAGTCAGACCCCTAATAACACGATATTTCGTGTCGGTATGAAGCCCATCACCAACTGAGAAACTACTGATCCAAATCAGTAATTCTCGTCCACCTTGGCCAAGTATTTCTGGTGATGGCCACCCGTGCACAACGCGACATCAACCCACAATACCGGGAGAGACGAATCCCCGACGATCTTCTCACTGCCTCCATGTGGCTCGGGACTGTACCCAACTAAAACCTGTTTGCATGACTCCTTTGAGCCGTGGTAGGGTAGTAATCAAAAAATAATGGGAACTAACATGAGACAAATGACGATCTCAGGTCGACAGACTAACCTGTACACATGTCACCTGGGAACTGCTATCTGACAATAGGTATAATACCAACTAACATGTTCCCGATGAGTCCGTCCATTGTACTCATAATCCAATGAGCACCTGCATACTATCTTAGGAGACAAACAGACACCAATGGCTTGTGAGACCGGCCACCGCCCCTCGTCGGGGTATCGATAAGTATACACTAGTCTACTCCGGAGTATCGATGCCCAGTCTCGATACTCCCGCGACTAAGGACACTTAAGGATGTGCTTATAGACCACCCAGCTCCCACGTATATGATCGCCATCATAATGCTGGTAGTCAAGCAAGAATCCTATAGGCTCTATCAACATGTAATAGTGATCTGTAATACCACATAATGCATGTACATGATGATAAAGACAAAACAGATAGCGTACTATCATTTTGAGTAAGACTGTTCTATCCGTATAGGTCCTCCCTCAATCATCGCAATCACCTACCTGCGATTATAATAATTATCTTGAGGGCACTATAGCCAGCAATCTCCCACTTGCACTTAAGGCTAATAATTGCGATGTCGCATACTCACAGCTTGTGTGATACCGAATACCCAACTGTTGGCTATAGTGCCCTCAAGGCAATTATCGTAGTCGCAGGCAGGCGATTGCGATGATTGAGGGAGGACCTATACCGGTGGAACAGTCTTACTCGAGATGATAGTATGCTATCTGGTTTGTCTTTATCATCATGTACATGTTGATAGAGTCTATAGGATTCTTGCTTGACTACCGGCATTATGATGGCGATCATATACGTGGGAGCTGGGGGTCTATAAGCACATCCTTAAATGTCCTTAGTCATGGGAGTATCGAGACTGGGCATCAATACTCCAGTGTAGACTGGTGTATACTGATCGAGACCCTGACGAGGGGCGGTGGCAAGGTCTCACAAGCCATTGGTGTTAGTTTGTTCACCTAAGATAGTACAGGTGCTCATTGCGTTATGAGTACACTAGACGGACTCGCCGAGAACCTGCTAGTTGGTATTATACCTATTGTTAGATAGAAGTTCCCAGGTGACATGTGTATAGGTTAGTCTGTCGACCTGAGATCATCATTTGTCTCGTGTGAGTGCCCACTGTGCTTTGATTACTACCCTACCACGACTCAAAGGAGTCGTGTAAACAGGTTTTAGTTGGGTACAGTCCCGAGCCACATGGAGGCAGTGAGCGGATCGTCGTGGATTCGTCTCTCCCGGTATTGGGGGTTGATGTTGCGCAGTGCACGGGTGACCATCACCAGAAATCCTCGGCCGGGGTAAACGATAATTATCGATCCAGGATCGATGGTTTCTCAGGTGGTGATGGGTTTCATGCCGACACTAAAAGTCGCGTTGTTAGGGGTCTGACTTTATCCACCCCCTAGACTCGATATGCGATACTCTTAGACGAACAGACCGGACTGTACGGATATTGTCACTGTTAGGCTCAGTAGGGGTTTGGATGAGTTTGCTCGTCGGCCTTCCTTTCGCTCAATACCTCGGTAGTCGTTACGTACAGCTAGTACCGCTGAAGTGCTTGTGGTTAAACCCACTGCCAGCGTATTGACGAGTCTTTAGAGTCCCACACAGAGGGTTTTCACGGTTCAAGCGATATGGTGTAGATGACGTATGTTGGTACATACAGGTGTCCGATTAAATATGTGTACATGCTGCACAGATTTTAATCGGACGGTTGATAATACTAGCGGCTTAGGAATAAGCCGGATTATTAAATCAGGTTTTGATTTAATAATTTATTTATGTATTTATATTCTAGTATTATTGTTCACTATTCATTTTCTCTCTTGGCTATTCGTATTTTTGTATGAATACGTGTATATGTATTTCGATACGTATACCGGGTTGCATTCCGTATTTATACGGAATAGTTTCTAGAAGATATGACACCTTATTAATTGATTTTTATTTTTGGAAATCATTTTGGAAAATGAGGTGGAGGGGGTGAGGTGGCATGAACAATGCAAGGCATGTAGAGAGGTATGGTTTGCATTTGCTTATTAGAAAAATGAGATATTTTGTGTGTGTGTGCATGATTGAGAGGGGGGGGGGGCAGCCACATGTTTTGGATGGGCTTGCTCTTTTTCTTTTTTCTTCACTTGCTCACTCTCATTCTCACTTGGAGAAAAACACTTAGCCATTTTCTTTAGTTGCTCATGCCACATGTTTTCCTCACCTCCTATTCATCTTCTTGAGTTGCTCATGGAGCATTTGTGATGAGAGAAAAATTAGAGTGACACATTCCTACACCTCCACTCTCCATTGCTAGCAACCTTGGAGCGTCGGTTGCCTCGCTTGGCGAGGCTGAAGCTTGCGTCGTTTCTCTCAGACGGATCATCGTAGATGGAGGAAGATCGGCAACCAAACTCGATCCGCAACCACTAGGAGCTTGGGATGAAGGTTGAAGACCGAAGGACACGGATCTACTCGGTATAACCATCACTAACTCTTTATATTAGCTTGCTAGTTTAGGGTAGATCCGGGTATCGGGTAATGGTAGCGCCAGTTTTGAAAATTTTTGTTCCGCATTTGGCCACGGTTTGATGGCCGGGGCCCTGCCGTAACCCAACATGGTATTAGAGCCAACCTTTAAACCCTTAGCTAGCTAGTTTAGACGATATTAAAGTATCAAAACCGAAACGACGCCAAAACAGTGGACTGCACATTCCAGTTTCTGTCAATTTTTTAAAGTCTTCAAATTTTTTTTAAGCAACTATAGAAGACTACTTGAGTGAAAACTAGATCACACCACAAATACGAGCCCAAACCGCCGAATTTGACCCGGCGAGATTTGATAAAAAACGGGTGAGACTGGTTTTTTAGTGGTGTCTGGACTTGAGATTTTTGGTGTTTTCTAGTCTCTGGAATATTGGCGCAGTGGTATTGCTTGTTTTTCCTAGGTTGGATATTTTGTTATCTATTGTTCAGATGCAATTCGGGGTGTTTCGAAGTCGATAATTTAACACTGTTTAAATGTTTATAATACATGCATTACTAACTGTGATCGTAAATGTCATTCGAGCGGTATAACTCGTCTAATTGCTATATGTTCTTTTAGACGAGTTTGCGAACGTGACATTCACGCTGATGTTCTGTGTTGTGTTGTGTTGTGGTTGGATCGTCGTGGTGGATAGCTTTGGTGCAATGTTGGCACTGTTTAGATTCATTTGTACATTTGATATTGCGGGGCGAGCGTCCGACATGTGGACTGCCGTCACTGCCAATTTGTATATTATTTGTTTGGGGCACGACCGGGTTGAGGTCGATGTCACCCTTGTATATTATTTTCTTTTTTGTACTAGGATTACCCCGCGGTGGAGTGCACGAATAACCGAGTTCTAGAGGGCAACGGGTCCGCATCTCATGGTGTTGAGACAGGGGGGGCCTTACTCTAGAATTTGCAGGCTATTCGCCGCACTCGTAGGGGGTATAGGTTGACCCGCGGAGGGGTGCCTAAGTTACCGGATTCTGTGAAGTTCTGGGTGGCCCATTCACATTGTTGATTGGGGTTGCCTCGCTTCTGGGATTGGCGGGTAACTTGCCGCGCTCGTAGGGGTCTAGGTTTTCATTGCACAGGCTATCCACACGATAGGGAACGCCGGGTCTCATTTGCGGCTCAAGTGAAACCCGTGGCTCCAAGATTATCCACCATTCTGTGTTGCTTCTGTGATGTTGCTTTATATCATGCCTGGGATGATTGTTATATATATTTATATATATACTAGTAGATGTTGTATATGTTTTGCATCCGCGCTAGCCCAGTCCCCGCTCTGTCGTTAGTTAAGTAACCTAATGGGTGATGACGGGACCCAGTGGCGAATGCAGATGACATATACGTACATCATATATTTTCGTTCTTTTCTGGTGTGATTAATTGATGGGACTGCATTGATTCTTATCAATGAAAGGATAAAACAAACCTATATGATGTTGTTGGAACCAATTTTTTTAAAAACTGACATTACAAACGTTCTCTTTTGCTTTGGACAGTAGTATTCGGTTATGAATATCCAGCACCTCATTCGACGAGGCAAGGGCCGAGATCCCTTCTTCGGGAGTGACCCCTTAGGCAGAAGTTTGCGTCAACGTAATAACTTTATTATAGTCGATTATTTTTCTTTGAATCGTGGTATTCAGTTTGGAATATCCTGCACCTCATTCGACGAGGAAAGAGCTGAGATCCCTTCACCGGGAGTGACCTCTTTAGCAAACGTTTTCGCCACTATATATTTGTAAAACCACTCGGTTCCTTCAACGATATCAAGTTCATTACATTAAAGGTTTTTCGCCAAAAACCAGCCGTAGCCCTCTATCATTTCTTACAGGTATTACTTAGTATTCATGCTGTGTATGTTGACCTCTGTCAAGGCACAGTGCTTGGTAGCTGGGTAATGCTTGTTTGTTGCATAGATATGCGATGTTTTAGGACAGTCGCATGGTCATTTTGACCTCTTTTAAAGGCACGTATGGGTGGGTCTAAGTTAATCCTGGACAATGGCGGGTTGAACTTGACTTGCGGCTTATGATATGTTGACCTCTGTCAAGGTCATAAACCGCTTGGAGTAAAAATCACATCGGGAGTTTCAAACATACAGGAAATTTCCCAGGCATGTGCATACCTTCTGGAGTGTGGTAACTTGAATGTCTTCCATCAAGTTATCATGCGATGATGGTTGGATCCTGATTCCCACTGATGAGTAGGATTACTCCTCGGGTGATTTTACATGATCCTGACTAATTCTCCTTTTGGGTTTGGAGGAGAATTCGAGGAAACAGTGGGAGCCATCCTGATTATTAACCATTCTGATCTAGGTTAGAGTGCACGCTGAGTGTTTCTTTTCTCTCTCTCTTTGGCAGCGACCATTGCCCGACCTTAGACTAAAACTCATGAACCAAGTTAACCGAACCTTCTTAAAACACATTGGCTTTTGGAATGTCACGGTGTCGCATATATCATTGCCACTTCTATATCACCTTTGCATTTCTCCAGAACACCCCATATCATTACGAACATCCACTCCTATTGGATATATCCATCATATAGTTACATACGAACTCGAAAGAACTTGTTCCAGATTCGAGGATGGATTCTGGTTCTGGAGAGATTGAATAGGATTATTCGGTTGTCTTTTCCCTTTACCTTCTCTCAGGTTGTGAGGGCTCCTAGGATTAGGAGAGGATACACCTATTGCGCTTATTGGATAGTCTTCTTCCAAACCATAGGCTGGTGCCGAAAGGTAGGGAAGGAATAAAATCAATTAGCCTAAGTATGGTGTAAAGAAGGTAATAAGTAAAGACATATAAAGAGATTAGAATAAGGGCAAAGGAAATTGCGACTGCTATCATTCATGACAAAACTGTGTATATCCCTGCCACTCCCATATCCACTTTGGATTTCTCCAGAACACTTCGTATCACTAAGAATGTCCATAATGCTTGGACATGCCATCGTATAGTTACATACGAACTCGAAAGAATTCATTCCAGATTCGAGGATGGTTTTCGGTTCAGAAGAAATAGAATATGATTATTCAGATTTCTTTTCCCATTACCTTCTCTCAGGTTGCGAGGGCTCCTGGCATAAGGAGTGTACATCTATTACGCTCATTGGATAGTCTTCTTCCAAACCTTAGGCTGGTGCCGAAGGGTAGGGAAGGAAGAAAACCAATTAGCCTAAAGGAGGTGTACAGAAGGTAATAAGTAAAGACATAATAAAGGGATTGGAGTGAAGGCGGGTAAGTATATGGTTACTGTCATGAATCAGGATAGTGGAAGAGGCGTTACTAGGAATACCAGTTAACCATTTTGAAACATTTTCATGTTTCATTTTCACTATGCGATGTTAATTGAAAACTGTTTTCCCTATTGGAATCTAACTCCAGGGTATGTATTTACCAGATCAGTTTCTCACATTTGTATGTTATTACGGATGGTGAGTGAGAGTAAGATATTAGGAATTGGGTGATTAGATCCTCATTATATCGGAATTCGTTGTAATTGGTGATATTTGAGGAAATCATCCGGTTTTTGCTGGATGGCAAATATTTGGTTTTGAATATTCGTTATTATGCATCATTTTCAAACTGATATATCTGTACGTTTATTTTATAAAGTGAGATATAACTTTTTGAAATTATGTCTGTGACATTTACCTATATCAGTTGGTGGTTAGGTAAGGTGCATTCAACGTAGGTGTAATTCTTCTTAACTATAGTACAGTTTTCAACCTACGACGCACAGGGTTTGAGTTATTAAACTCAGTAGACTTATACAAAGTATTGTATGCTGTCAGGTGTCCATTAGGAAAAAGGGGTTGGTACTCGTACTATATTCTGTTTACTCATGACTTCTCCAGTTCTAGACAAGCATTTCGTTGAAATACAAAGTCCAGATATTGAGAAGTTATAGGTATAAGAATAAAGTAGAGAACCACTTGTTGGAAGTATCAGGATTCTTCGAGGTAGTCGAAAATATAGATACTTGTGTTTGGTATTCCGTTGATAGTAATGGTCTTGAGAACTTGCTTCACTTTCGGGTTAATCATATATGGATGCACTCCTAGATGAGTAGTGCAGATTGGCTTCTTTCCATTTAGTTGATATGCCCTGGAGACAGCTGCATGATTTTGAATCTGGTTCCAATTAAATTAGTGCTTTTGTTTCTATATTGGGTATATATAGAATCAATTTATATCTTAATGATGTTAAGGTATAGGGAGTTGTCCGGCTGATGCTTAAAACCAGAATCCCGATAAACTCAAGGCACGTTTCAGTAATGGCGGTTTGTGGGTTATCCCGGGCTTTGACGAGGGTTAACTTTTTACCATCAGGAAGATCAATAGTGATATTGTTCTTGACTCACCACAGTTTTAGTAAAATGGATTTTTTCAGAAAACAGAAGTGGGAGTATGGTAGGACTGAAAGTGATTCCAGAACCACAAACGATCACTGAAAATTTAATAGAACCTGAGGATTTAATTGGTTTTGATGTTCCATTGGCCACTCCGCAGATTTTGTGGGTAACCTCAGGCACCCGAGAGGTACTTCGGTCTTCTTAGAGACGGTGACAGGGAGGTTCTTATTTACCCAGACTTGCCATTGCTGCTGTTCTAGACTATGAGACCCGGAAGGAGGATGAGTATAGCGTCGTTCTAAATTAGTTTTAGAAGTGCACATTTATATGACTCTGCCACAGGGTTGTTGTAGTCAGTGGGAGCAGCGGAAGCATAGTGGGCAAGAAGCTTATGCCTATTTATAGACTAAAACAGATATAGCGGAAATAGATCATCTATTTTTGATGTGACAGTCATAGGTCTTGACCTCATCAGAATAAGAGATGGATCTGGTAAGAAGGTAGTAGAGTGTGATGTCCAGGTATTTGGGATGACATGCACTTGATAGGAAGAGATATTCCTATACTACGATCGGTTATACTGTGATTGTCATAAAGTTGTTTCTCCACATAGGATATGGATATAATATCAGTGTTTCTGGTTACTAGATCTATGGTTTTAGATATATATTTGGGAAGTATCCCAATCTGGGTACTTTGACATTATTCTAAAGGTATTTTAGAATGATCGACTCCTGGCATGGTAGTGTACCTGCAGGTGATGGAGTCACCCTCTCTAAAGGATGTCTTTCAGACTAAAGGGGAGAGGGATTTGCATGATTGGCATATCACTTGCTTAGATAATTAAGTCAATCATGAGATGTCAAGTACAACACCAGATATTTTTTTTGCACTAGCTGCAATAAACATATATTAATCCAATCATGGGGAAACGTTGGGAAGCAGTTTATGAACATAAGTGGATGTTATAGGGATATGGTAACGGTGGCCTCCTTCGGGAGACAGTTATCATTCCAGGCTTCCAAGGTGATCTGGATGACAGAGTGGCTGTATAAGTTATAGTTTTTCCCTCTTCTGAGGGGCGGTATATTGGACAGGTGGTCCAAGCGGATACTGAGGAAAGGCATGGCGCATGATACTGATTAAATTCAGTGGACGATACAGTCTAAAAAGTTTGCTGGATTTGGAGTTCATTTGTGAAATGGGTCCCATCAGATATCCAGACAAATTCTAAGACAGGTATTGCTCTCTTCGGGGGATAGCTTTCTCCGCGAAGTTGAGATATAGAGAGATATAGAAAGAAACATTGGAGCGGATCCACTCACTGAGGCTATTTCTCGAACACATTAGTTTCACAAACAAGCTTTGTGAGACTGATTAGTAGAGAAGTTGGGTGTTTGGTATCACACGGGCTGTGAGTATACGACACCGCAATAATTAGACTTAAGTGCAAGTGGGAGATTGTTGGCTATAGTGCCCTCAAGGCAACTATCGTAGTCGCAGGCAGGCGATTGCGATGATTGAGGGAGGACCTATACCGGTGGAATAGTCTTACTCAAGATGATAGTATGCTATCTGGTTTGTCTTTATCATCGTGTACATGTTGATAGAGCCCATAGGATTCTTGCTTTACTACCGGCATTATGATCGCGATCATATACGTCGGAGCTGGGGGGTCTATAAGCACATCCTTAAATGTCCCTAGTCGTGGGAGTATCGAGACTGGGCATCGATACTCCAGTGCAGACTGGTGTATACTGATCGAGACCCTGACGAGGGGCGGTGGCAAGGTCTCACAAGCCATTGGTGTTAGTTTGTTCACCTAAGATAGTATACAGGTGCTCATTGCGTTATGAGTACACTGGACAGAATCGCTGGGAACCTGCTTGTTGGTATTATACCTATTGTCAGATAACCGTTCCCAGGTGACACGTGTACAGGTTAGTCTGTCGACCTGAGATCGTCATTTGTCTCATGTGAGTTCCCACTGTGCTTTGATTACTACCCTACCACGACACAAAGGAGTCGTGTAAACAGGTTTTAGCTGGGTACAGTCCCGAGCCACATGGAGACAGCGAGCGGATTGTCGGGGATTCGTCTCTCCCGGTTTTGGGGGTTGATGTCGTGCAGTGCACGGGTGGCCATCACCAGAAATCCTCGGCCGGGATAAACGTGAATTACCGATCCAGGATCGATAGTTTCTCAGGTGGTGATGGGTTTCATGTCGACACTAAATGTCGCGTTGTTAGGGGTCTGACTTTATCCACCCCCTAGTGTAACAACCCTAATTTTTCCTATAAAGTTTTCTACACAACTTTTTTTTAAAATTTTTTAAAAATCCATAAAGGAGTATTTTAAGCTAAGCACAATATATATATAAGTAATTATTTTGTTTTTAAATAACTCCATTTTTAGTGTACATAAAATTGTTTTAAAATTAAAGTAATACTTGGGGTATTTAGTGTTGCTGTTACCACTTTAAATAGTTATTTTCCCACAATAATTACAAGAAGGAGCTTGTAGCTCATTGGTAATACCTTGCACTGCTGAACCAAGCCACCAGAGTTCAAATCCCATGCCCCAAATTGTTTTTATATTATTTTGTTTTAAATTTTTTGGAAAGTCAGCAGTCAAACCGCCATAACTCACAAAACTTGAACTGAAGGCAAAAAGTTAAATACACCAAAATCCCCCCCAGGAAGAAACCCACCCGACAAGTCTTCGACTCGGCCTGACTCGGCCGAGTCGACCGGCGGACCGGCCGACTCGGGCCGGTGCCGCCGGCCGGACTCGGCCGGACGGCCGAGTCGTCAACACGGAATTTTTCCGTGTTGACCTGGTCTTTTCACCTGCATGCACTAAATTCCCAGATCGGTTATCAAATTCTCAATAAATCACTTTTACTCCAAAAATTTAATGATTTTTAATGTTTTTTTTCATATTTTTTATATTTTTTTAATTAAAACCCTAACCCTAGCCTAACCCTTTATAAACCCTCATACCCTCTACCCTCTCACCCAACATTCCTAAGTCCACTCTCTAAAAATTTCAAGAGAACTCGGTACGTTAGAAAACGAGCGAAAGGCGAAGCGCTGCCGAAATCGACGGCGAAATCCCGGTGATCGTACTAAGACTCTTCACGACGTTTCGATGCACCGACAAGCCCACTACCTTCCTAGCACTCTCTAGCGTTGTCCAAACCCGTAAGTCCCTCTTTTTCTACCTTTCTTTCTTCTATTAAAATACGATTTTTCAACCCGACGGAAATCGGAACAAACCGATTTCTGATTCGGTTTTTCTATCAAAACTCACGTGTCACTAATTCCATAATACTTAAACATATTCATGTTGACTACTAATCACTTAAAAATCAATTTGAACAAGTTTTCACACATGAAATGATAACTTTTGCAAAATACCGTATTTTTTCACTTAAATACCACCGTGTTTAGTTTATCACATTTAACCCTTTAACATTGCTATACCTTAAAATAGATCACGAGATAATGACCTACCTCCACACACACGCAAATACAACCCTAATTGATATCATCAAAACTTAGAATACGATAATACAAGATTTTACATTAAAATACCATTTTCTTTATAAACCTTTTCTGAAAGTTCTAAGTTGTATACAATTTTAAAACAAAATCTTTTAATAGGAAAATACGATATGTCATGGACATCGATCGTTTATCTAAACCTGACTTTGTGGTGTTTAGATAAGTGTGTCTAAGGCGAGTGTTAATTAGGACCACTACTTATAGTGGAGAGCCTCCCACTCACCTGGCACTTACCTGACCGCAATTGGCGGTGAAGAGGCGATTTGAGGCTTCTAATGACGTGTCGTTTAGACCATTTAGAAATAGGCTAGTTGGCTTAGGAAACCCTAGAATCTAAAATACGGAAATTTACATCCTTTTACAAGTAAATACCTTATTTTTATAAAACCGTTTTCTAAATGATTAGTATTTATTAAATCTTTGCAAAGCGCCACTACAACCCACCTTTGGGGAACTCGTTAGGGATAGTACGGTTTATCGTGCACCCTCGAGCTTAGTAGTGCGAGATTCTGACCTCCGCAAGGAGCATTCGGTCTCGAAAGGTTTAAAATAAGACATTTAAGAAAAATGAGATTTTTGGAAAAATAAATATTTATTAAAAATTATTCTTGTTTAAACATATGTGTATTTATCATTTAAACACCTATTTTAATATAAGATAAAGTTTCCACCTTTTCCTAAAAATTACAAGGTTAAAAGTTACATTATAATATCATGAATTTCAAATAAATCAATATTATAGATTAATACCTTTATTTATATAATTAGGATATTATCACTAGAAATAACACAAATAAAATCACACTCATTATAACTATAAAGACGAATAATAAATCCTTGAGGTGTATCTTGAAAACTATACAAAAGTATTTTTACATAAACCCCCCTCAAGTTTTATAATTTACAATAAGGACCCTAACAATTATAGAACTTCAAATTACATTTCTTTTAGTCTGACTCGGGTTTGAGTCTGATTATTTCTGACTTGAATATGATTCAAGTCAATCTATATTCTTTAATATTCCAACTCAATATGAATACATGAATCCCAGAATCCAGTTAACAATCTATACAACTTGACTGAATCAAACCATGGATATACATCCATTATCCCATTATTCCATTTACCTGATTATGCAGTTACAATCCGTTTACTGATATCATGGTTTTGGTCAGTCATCCAACTTACACAATACAATACTACAATACAAACAAGACTTCGCGGGGTTTAAGGGGTAGACTGGTACGGAAGATGTTAAAAGTGGCACGAGACGGTCAGACTTAAGACACCTAACATGAATCCAATTGTCGTTGTTCCGGGTTGTATAACGGAGCCTTGTACTCTATATTCCGTTTGCCCTGGTCTCTAGCATATAGAGACCCCTCTCGTATACACTGGCATTCTTCTGTACCAAGCTACAAACAACAGCGTTAATACAACATTACAACAATACAATACAACATTAAAAGCTACTCTCTCTCTCTCCTACTCTTTGTCTATTTATCCCTTATCTTTGGGACTTACCGAGGGACCTGTTCGCTGACGACATTCTATTTCTTTCTTCTTTGAATGTCGTCAGGTGCTTTGGACACAGCAGAGATCGAGCCCACCGGTAAAGACTTGGAGCAGTTTCACGAAGACCCCGAGCTCTATACATTGTACCTTGTTCTATTCAGTACTTTCATTTCCTGTTATGCCATTGTTTAGGCATCGCTTTTCATTCCAGTTGTATTTACTTTTCATGCAATGTACAAAAGAATGTTATTAATAAAGTTGCTGTTATTTCTATATCTCTTGTCTCTTGTGATTACTTTTATATTTCTTAGATACGCTTAGCGTATGTACTTCTAAGTATATACGTAGCGGACCTCATCGCGTCCCCTTCGCCGTACACCGGAAAGCGGGACGTGACAGGTTTTGTTGGTGGCCCATGCAGGTCAGAGCTGTATGAATCCCTATCATGCAGTTCTGGTCTGCGTGAACAACCTAAGCAATATAACACAAGAACCAGCAACTAAAATATTCTTTACAATCATGTCCCTCGAATCCTTTCTTTCATATTCCTTGAATCATATACTTTGAATCTATGCTAACCCAAAATTCTCTCACCTCTTTTACAATTTTACCAAAACCATCGCATTCTTTCATTCCTTCACACAATCTTTACATTTTTAAAAACCCTGTCAGCACACTAGCACCAAACTTTTCTTGGATTTGTTATACTTTCCTTTTACAAATTTCGAGGACGAAATTTTTATAAGGAGGGTATAATGTAACAACCATAATTTTTCCTATACACTTTTCTATACAATTTTTTTTAAAATTTTTTAAAAATCCATAAAGGAGTATTTTAACCTGAGCACAATAAATATATAAGTAATTATTTTGTTTTTAAATAACTCCATTTTTAGTGTACATAAAATTGTTTAAAAATTAAAGTAATACTTAGGGTATTTAGTGTTGCTGTTACCACTTTAAGTAGTTATTTTCCCACAATAATTACAAGAAGGAGCTTGTAGCTCATTGGTAATACCTTGCACTGCTGAACCAAGCCACCAGAGTTCAAATCCTATGCCCCACATTATTTTTATATTATTTTGTTTTAAATTTTTTGGAAAGTCAGCAGTCAAACCGCCATAACTCACAAAACATGAACTGAAGGCAAAAAGTTAAATACACCAAAATTCCCCCCAGGAAGAAACCCACCCGACGAGCCTTCGACTCGGCCCGACTCGGGCCGGCGCCGCCGGCCGGACTCGGCCGGACGGCCGAGTCGTCAACACAAATTCCGTGTTGACCTGGTCTTCTCACCTGCATACACTAAATTCCCAGATCGGTTATCAAATTCTCAATAAATCACTTTTACTCCAAAAATTTAATGATTTTTAATGTTTTTTATATATTTTTTATATTTTTTTAATTAAAACCCTAACCCTATATAAACCCCCATACCCTCTACCCTCTCACCCTACATTCCTAAGTCCACTCTCTAAAAATTTCAAGAGAGCTCGGTACGTTAGAAAACGAGCGAAAGGCGAAGCGCTACCGAAATCGACGGCGAAATCCTGGCGATCGTACTAGGACTCTTCACGACGTTTCGACGCACCGACAAACCCACTACCTTCCTAGCACTCTCTAGCGTTGTCCAAACCCGTAAGTCCCTCTTTTTCTACCTTTCTTTTTTCCATTAAAATACGATTTTTCAAACCCGACGGAAATCGGAACAAACCGATTTCTGATTCGGTTTTTCTATCAAAACTCACGTGTCACTAATTCCATAATACTTAAATATATTCATGTTGACTACTAATCACTTAAAAATCAATTTGAACAAGTTTGCACACATGAAATGATAACTTTTGCAAAATACCGTATTTTTTCACTTAAATACCACCGTGTTTAGTTTATCACATTTAACCCTTTAACATTGCTATACCTTAAAATAGATCACGAGATAATGACCTACCTCCACACACACGCAAATACAACCCTAATTGATATCATCAAAACTTAGAATACGATAATACAAGATTTTACATTAAAATACCATTTTCTTTATAAACCTTTTCTGAAAGTTCTAAGTTGTATACAATTTTAAAACAAAATCTTTTAATAGGAAAATACGATATGTCATGGACATCGATCGTTTATCTAAACCTGACTTTGTGGTGTTTAGATAAGTGTGTCTAAGGAGAGTGTTAATTAGGACCACTACTTATAGTGGAGAGCCTCCTACTCACCTGGCACTTACCTGACCGCAATTGGAGGTGAAGAGGCGATTCGAGGCTTCTAATGACGTGTCGTTTAGACCATTTAGAAATAGGCTAGTTGGCTTAGGAAACCCTAGAATCTAAAATACGGAAATTTACATCCTTTTACAAGTAAATACCTTATTTTTATAAAACCGTTTTCTAAATGATTAGTATTTATTAAATCTTTGCAAAGCGCCACTACAACCCACCTTTGGGGAACTCGTTAGGGATAGTACGGTTTATTGTGCACCCTCGAGCTTAGTAGTGCGAGATTTAGACCTCCGCAAGGAGCATTCGGTCTCGAAAGGTTTAAAATACGACATTTAAGAAAAATGAGATTTTTGGAAAAATAAATATTTATTAAAAATTATTCTTGTATAAATATATGTATATTTATCATTTAAACACCTATTTTATTATAAGATAAAGTTTCCACCTTTTCCTAAAAATTACAAGGTTAAAAGTTACATTATAATATCATGAATTTCAAACAAATCAATATTATAGATTAATACCTTTATTTATATAATTAGGATATTATCATTAGAAATAACACAAATAAAATCACACTCATTATAACTATAAAGACGAATAATAAATCCTTGAGGTGTATCTTGAAAACTATACAAAAGTATTTTTACATAAAACCCCCTCAAGTTTTATAATTTACAATAAGGACCCTAACAATTATAGAACTTCAAATTACATTTCTTTTAGTCTGACTCGGGTTTGAGTCTGATTATTTCTGACTTGAATATGATTCAAGTCAATCTATATTCTTTATTATTCCAACTCAATATGAACACATGAATCCCAGAATCCAGTTAACAATCTATACAACTTGACTGAATCAAACCATGGATATACATCCATTATTCCGTTATTCCATTATTCCATTATTCCATTTACCTGATTATGCAGTTACAATCCGTTTACTGATATCATGGTTTTGGTCAGTCATCCAACTTATACAATACAATACTATAATACAAACAAGACATCGCGGGGTTTAAGAGGTAGATTGGTACGGAAGATGTTAAAAGTGGCACGAGACGGTCAGACTTAAGACACCTAACATGAATCCAATTGCCGTTGTTCCGGGTTGTATAACGGAGCCTTGTACTCTATATTCCGTTTGCCCTGGTCTCTAGCATATAGAGACCCCTCTCGTATACACTGGCATTCTTCTGTACCAAGCTACAAACAACAGCGTTAATACAACATTACAACAATACAATACAACATTAAAAGCTACTTTCTCTCTCTCCTGCTCTTTGTCTATTTCTCCCTTATCTTTGGGACTTACTGAGCAACCTGTTCGCTGACGACATTCTATTTCTTTCTTCTTTGAATGTCGTCAGGTGCTTTGGACACAGCAGAGATCGAGCCCACCGGTGAAGACTTGGAGCAGTTTCACGAAGACCCCGAGCTCTAAACATTGTACCTTGTTCTATTCAATACTTTCATTTCCTGTTATGCCATTGTTTAGGCATCGCTTTTCATTCCAGTTGTATTTACTTTTCATGCATTGTACAAAAGAATGTTATTAATAAAGTTGCTGTTATTTCTATATCTCTTGTCTCTTGTGATTACTTTTATATTGCTTAGATACGATTAGCGTATGTACTTCTAAGTATATACGTAGCGGACCTCGTCGTGTCCCTTTCGCCGTACACCGAGAAGCGGGGCGTGACACCTAGACTCGATATGCGATACTCTTAGAAGAACATACCAGACTGTACGGATATTGTCACTGTTAGGCTCAGTAGGGGTTTGGATGAGTTTGCTCGTCGGCCTTCCTTTCGCTCAATACCTCGGTAGCCGTTACGTACAGCTAGTGCCACTGACGTGCTTGTGGTTAAACCCACTGCCAGCGTATTGACGAGTCTTTAGAGTCCCACACAGAGGGTTTTCACTGTTCAGGTGATATGAAGTACATGACGTATGTTGGTACATACACGTGTTCGATTAAATATATGTACATGCTGCACAGACTTTAATCGGACGGTTGATAATACTAGCGGCTTAGGATTAAGCCGGGTTATTAAATCAGGTTTAGATTTAATAATTTATATATGTATTTATATTCTAGTATTATTGTTCACTATTCATTTTCTCTCTTGGCTATTCGTATTTTTGTACGAATACGCGTATATGTATTTCGATACATATACCGGGTTGCATTCCGTATTTATACGGAATAGTTTCTAGAAGACATGACACCTCATTAATTGATTTTTCTTTTTGGAAATAATTTTGGAAAATTAGGTGGTGGGGGTGAGGTGGCATGAACAATGCAAGGCATGTAGAGAGGTATGGTTTGCATTTGCTTATTAAAAAAATGAGATATTTTGTGTGTGTGTGCATGATTGAGAGAGGGGGGGGGCAGCCACATGTTTTGGATGGGCTTGCTCTTTTTCTTTTTTCTTCACTTGCTCACTCTCATTCTCACTTGGAGAAAAACACTTAGCCATTTTCTTTAGTTGCTCATGCCACATGTTTTCCTCACATCCTCTTCATCTTCTTGAGTTGCTCATGGAGCATTTGTGATGAGAGAAAAATTAGAGTGACACATTCCTACACCTCCACTCTCCATTGCTAGCAACCTTGGAGCATCGGTTGCCTCCACCTCCACTCTCCATTCCTGAAGCTTGCGTCGTTTCTCTCAGGTGGATCATTGTAGATGGAGGAAGACCGGCAACCAAACTCGATCCGCAACCACTAGGAGCTTGGGATGAAGGTTGAAGACCGAAGGATACGGATCAACTCAGTATAACCATTCCTAACTCTTTATATTAGCTTGCTAGTTTAGGGTTTAGGGTAGATCTGGGCATCGGGTAATGGTAGCGCCAGTTTTGAAAATTTTTGTTCCGCATTTGGCTACGGTTTGATGGCCGGGGCGCTGTCTACTGATTGGTCTCGCAAATCTCATTTGTGAAACTATTGTGTTCGAGAAATAACCTCAGTGAGTGGATCCACTCCAATATTTCTATCTTTATCTTTCTATATCTCAACTTCATGGAGAAAGACTATCTTCCGAAATGAGCAATACTTGTCTTCGAATTTGTTTGGATATCTGATGGGACCCAGTTCACAAATGAACTCCAAATCCAACAAACTTCTTAGACTGTATCATCCACTGAATTTAATCAGTATCCCGCGTCATGCCTTCCACAGTATCCGCTTGGACCACCTGTCCAACATACTGCTCCTCAAAAGAGGGAAAACTATAACTCTGACAGTCCCTCTGTCGTCCAGGTCACCTTGGAAGCCTAAAATTATAACCACCTCCTGAAGAAGGCTGCCGTTACCATATACCAAGAACATCCATTTATGTTCATAACTGCTTCCCGATATTTCTCCAGGATTGGATTAATATATACGCTTATTGCAGCCAGTGTAAAGTAATATCTGGTGTTGTACTTGACTTTTCATGATTGACTCAATTGCCTAAGCAAGTGATATGCCAATCATGCAAATCCTTCTCCTCATCAGTCTAGAAGACATCTTTTTAGAGAGGGTGACTCCATCACCTGCGGGTACACCACCACGCCAGGAGTCGTCCATTCTAAAACACTTTAGAATGGTTTCAAGTACCCGAATTCGGACACTTCCTAAATCTAGATCTAAAACCATAGATCTAGTGACCAGAATCCTGATATTTTATCCAGATCCTATGTGGAGAAAATCCTTGTGACAACCACCGTATAACCGATTGTAGTATAAGAATATCACTTCCTATCAAGAGCATGTCATCCAAATACCAGGACATCGCTCCCTACTACCTTCTTACCAGGTCCATCTCTTGTTCTGATGAAGTCAAACTCTATGACTGTCACTTCAAAACTAGATGATCTATCTCCGCTATACCTGGTTTAGTCTATAAATAGACATAAGCTACTTGTCCACCATGCTTCCGCTGCTCCCACTGAGTACAACATCCCTATTGCAGAGTCATATACACGTGCACTTCTAAAACTAATTTAGAACGGCGTTATACTCATCCTCCTACCAGATCTCATAGTCTAGAACAACAGTAGTGTCAAGTTTGGGTAATCAAAAACCTCCCTGTCACCGTCTTTGAGGAAACCGAAGTACCTCTCGGGTGCCTGAGGTTAGCCACAAAATCTGCGGAATGGCTAATGGATCGTTGAAACCGTTTGAATCCTTCGGTTCTATTAAATTTTTAGTAATCGTTTGTGGTTCTGGAATCACTTTCAGTTCTACCATACTCCTTTTAGGAATATGTATGCCCTAGAGGCCATTATTGTATGATATAGTGGATGCTTGGACATATATATAGAGGACTTTCTTGCTCGACATGATAGTATGCTATCTGGTTGCCTTTATCTTAACATGTTCACTGGTACTCTTATACTGTCTCTCATATACATGTTTCTAAAGCCCTTAGGATGCAGGCTTAACTACCAAGACTATGATGCGGATCATACTACGGGGACCTAGGTAGTCCACAAGCACATCCTTCAATTGTTCCTAATCGAGGGAGTATCGAGACATGGCATCAATATTCCAGAGTAGACTAGTGTGTACGTTTCTTGACCCTGTAGGGGGCGATGGTTGATCCCATATCCATTGGTGTTTGACATCAAAGATTGTACACAGGTGCTCATTAGAGAATAGGTATATAGAATAGGACTCGCCGAGAACTCCTAGTTGGTACTATACCTATCGTCAGATAGCAGTTCTCTGGTGACACTGGTACAGGTCAGTCTGTAGACCCGAGATCTTCATAAAGTTTTGTGTGGCTCTCACCGTGCTTTGATTTCCTCCCTACCATAGCTCAAAAGAGTGGTGCAAATAGGAGGATTTTGGGTACAGTCCCAAGTCACATGGAGATAGTGGGCGATAGGAGGGGATTCGTCTCTCCCGGTATTGGGAGTTGATGTTGCGCTATGCTCGATTGGCTATAACAGCAAGTCCCTGGCCATAGCTGTTGATGAGATTTACTGGTAAGTGTTATCAGTAGTTTCTCGAACCGTTATGAGCCATACATCGACATGACTTATCAAGTTACCGGGGTCTGACGATTCCACCCCTAGACTCGATATACGACATATCAGACGAAGAGACTGGACTATACGGTAAGTGTTACTTATAGGCTTCATGAGATTTTGGACAAGCTTGCTTGTTGATCTTCTAATCGCTCAATACTTGGGTAGCCGTTGTTGGGGTAAAAATTTACACCCCCGGTTGACCAAGTCAAAATCAAAGTCAACCCCAAGCCAAGTGGGCCCATGCCCGGGTCGAGTCCGAACAGGAAGCGGCCGGCCTCCCCCATGCCAAGATAAATTTTTTTGTAATAAATAATTTTATTGTATTTCTTTTATTTTATTTTATGAATAAATGTAAGAAAATGGGCATAAAGCCAAATTTTTGTAAAGCCCATGGCTTATGTGCAAAAAGAAATGGCACGTGAGCCATGGGTTAGGCAAAATGCTATTTTGTGAAGCCCAAGGGGCTATGTGTAAAATGTATAGCCTATAAAGGCAAGGAGAATGAAAATATCCCAACAACTTTTTCTCTCTCCAAAAAAATTCAGATCTGAGATCTTTCTCCTTCCTCAAGGTTCTAAAACCTTCTTCTTTCTTTTGAATTAAATCAAGAGTTTTACTCTTCATTTTATAAAACTAAATAGTTTTTCACCACAAAACCCATAAAGGGGAACTCAGATCTTCCATTAGATCTCAAAAAGGAGAGATTTTTAAAATCTCACATCTCTTGATCTTCAAGATCCTGCCAACAGAGGAAGAAGAAGGAGACCCATCTCTAGAAACCCCACTTTGGGGAAGAACTAAGGCTCAAGGGGAGAAGCCCTTCATCAGCTTCAAAACATCTTAGGAGTTTAACTCCCCTCTAATTTCTTTTTCGGGAGTTTCTGGGGCTAAAAGCCCCTTTTTCTCGCCGGCGCCCGAGCGCCTTGCGCTCAAGCGCCCAGCGCCCAGCGCCCGAGCGCCTTGCGCCCGAGCGCCCAGCGCCCGAGCGCCCAGCGCCCGAGCGCCCAGCGCCCACGTGCCGACACGTAGCGCTCGAGCGCCTAGCACTCAAGCGCCCAGCGTCCACGTGCCGACACGTGGCGCGCTAGCGCCTTGCGCTCAAGCGCCCAGCGCCCATATGCCGACACGTGTGGCGCTAGCGCTCCAGCGCTCAAGCGCCAAGCGCCCACGTGCAGACACGTGGCGCGCTAGCGTTCGAGCGCCCAGCACCCACGTGCCGACACGTGGTGCGCTAGCGCTCGAGCGCCCAGCACCCACGTGCCGACACGTGGTGCGCTAGCGCTCGAGCGCCAAGCGCCCACGTGCCGACACTTGGCGCGCTAGCTCGAGCGCCCAGCGCCCACGTGCCGACACGTGGCGTGCTAGCGCTCGAGCGCCCAGCGCCCACGTGCCGACACGTGGTGCGCTAGCTCCTAAGCGTACAACGCTGGCCCCACGCGTCCTTTGGGCGCTTTTTCCTTTTTTTTTTATATATGTATATATACATACATATATATATATATACATACATATATATCTATACATACATACATATATATATACATACATACATACATACATATATATATATACATACATACATACACACACACACACACGCGCGCACACTCCACAACACTGTCCCTCCCTAAAAAATTTTGGGCCGGGGCGCTGCCCTGCACCCCGCAAGGGGGCTGCTAGCCCCCTTGACCCCCAGCCCGCTATCCGGGTAGCGGGACCCCCGTAAAAACTCTGCATGGCTCCCGATATATCCAAGCCCCCTCCAAAACAAAACACACGTACATTGCACATTGAGTTCGCATGACCAGTTTAACCCGTCAATCGGAGGTTCCATCGCTCCAAAGGCGAGGGGTAATTAACGGCAGCTTAGTCCGTGGCTGCCGGAGATTCGGATCCCCACGATCAATAGACCCCGGCCTGCCCTAGGTAGGGGAAATCTGTAGTATGCCTGACAAGCGCGCGCGTATTCCCATCTCAATGGGGTGACGAAAAACACCCTACAGATTCTGGCACGCCCGGTAGGACCATTCTCTCCTCCCATATTTCGGGTTAAACGTTCATGCGAACTCGATCAATATACATATCGATTGCCTATACTGAAATGATATTTTTTTCTCTTCCGTGCAGCAATCAACTTTCGACGACAATGTCTCCCAAGACGAATTCAGCTTCCAATGCGACCCCGATCCCGTACGTGGTCAAGGTTAATGCTCGTGTAGTTCTTCCCGCAAGCCTCAGTCGATAGTGGGAGGAACTGCCCCGCCAGTTTGGCTCCGTCATCATCTACCCTGCCGGAAGCACTCATCTGGCAGAAATCCCGGCAAAACAGGTGGCTAAGCCGGTCTCAAGGGGCAAGAGGCCGAATGTCGTGATCGCCAAGGCACCACAACCGAAACTTAAGACGGTGTTTGAATGACTCTCTGGTGCTCCAGCTGGGGGCAAGGCTTCCGATACAAAGGGCGACATCAAATGTTGCGGACGAGCTCAGGCGATGACTCCAGCAAATGCACAATCGAGCGTATCTCCAAAATCCTCCATTACCCGGTCTACGGCGTCTTCCCGAAGAGCCAAAGTCTGCCAAGTGCTTAAAGCAGAAAAGTTAAGGCAGAAGCAGCTCAGGTATCGAGCCAACAAGAGGGCCAGGACTCCGGCCAGGTGGAGTCGTGTGAGATTCCAAGAGCAGAGTCATCCTGCGACATCGACTGAATCGGCTATAAAAATCAGCAATTCCTTCGAGCCTCTGAAGTGGGTTTAGAAAAATTCCATGACCGCCAGAATCAAGAAGACAACGGTCCGAACAATGCTAGAAAGAGACGTGTCCAGGCCCCAACAGAAAAAGTATGACACTGTCTCTTCGAGAGTCTATCAGGCGCTCTGTGCCGCACGAAAGCAGCGGGGCAAACAAAGAAAGGAAGCGCTAGCACCATTCAAGAACCTGGTCAGGCCAGCCGCCTTCAATCGACTGCCCGCTACCGAAACAGGGGGGTCAAGATAGCGATCTGTGAAATCAGCCGCCGATGATAAAACGACGGCTGGATATATTATCCATACGGTCTATATGGCGGGTGGGCGCCCCAGCGACAACCTTCGCAGCAAGAGCAAGGATGGGACCACCACATCCTAAGCCCAATCTGGCTTGAATGTGGTTGCCGCTGCCTAAGAACCGCCGCCTCCGCTGGATGATGAAAATCCTCTCGAGGAGGAAGATAGGCAGAAAGACCCCTCGGTCTATGCAGAGTCGAGCTCGGACAGCGTGGAAGAGCCGACTTTCCGCCCCAGGACCGCGGAGCAAGAGCTGCTTCAGGAGTTTCGAAAACAGCTCAGGACCAAAGATAAAGAGATGGCAAAGCTCTATTCGAAGATTGACGACTTAACGAACGTTGTGATGCAGCTTACGGCTCAAATTGCTCGAGCGCCTCCCTGTAAGTGCACGGCGGCGCCCCGGCTGTCAATCCGACGGCCAAATGCGGAAACGGTGATAAACTTTAATTTTGCGGACTTAGCAAACCGGCACCACCGCGCACTAAACACCCGGATCGTAACCATTAACAAGTCTAAGCTAACTGGAAGATGGGTTAGAGATGTGTTTACCCCAATCAGAGCAAAGCTCTGTTCGAGTTCCAAGGCGGGAGAAGAAGCAACGCTTCATCTTCCCCCAATCAGAGCAAAGCTCTGCTTTGAAAACTTAAACTTTAATTTCTGAAGCAACGCTTCAATTTCCGTGCGTCGCGCAGTGCGCAAGCGGTCCATAGTGCGACACGTGTCTGCGCAGTTGCGCAAGCGCACCGCTGCGCGACACGTGTCTGCGCAGTTGCGCAAACACTGTTGCGCAAGTGCACAGCTGCGCGACACGTGTCTGCGCAGTTGCGCAAGCACTGTTGCGCTGCGCAACCACTGCTGCGCAAGTGCACAGCTGCGCGACACGTGTCTGCGCAGTTGCGCAAACACTGTTGCGCAAGTGCACAGCTGCGCGACACGTGTCTGCGCAGTTGCGCAAGCACTGCTGCGCAAACCTTCCACTGCGCGACACGTGTCATTCATTGGGGAGTTGCGCAGAAACAGAATGAAAATTTGATGAAATCTTTTCTGTTCTTTCCAAAACCAGAAAATTTTCTTCTGCCTTTGGATCAAAGATCCAATGGTGGGAAAATTCCCAAAATCATTCAGGAAAGATTTTGTTAACAAATCCAACAAATTTGTGAGCACTATAAATAAGACCCCATGCCTCATTCAAGAGGAATCATCAAGAGAAGAATCAACTTCTGAAAAAAAAAGAGAGAAAGAACTCTTGAAGATTAATCAAGAACACAAAAAAGAGGTAAAAACTTCTTTTGGAAGAAGAGAAAATTCTCTGAAGAACAGAGGATAAAAAAAATGAATAATTAAATAAAAAAAAGAAATAAATAGTGCCTTGCACTTGATATGAACCCTTGGTTCTGTGAAATCAGGGAAAACAAGAAGAAAAACTTGTTTTCTTTTGATCCAAATTTAGATCAAAAGTGCTATGCACTTTTGTTCTTAAATCTGAAAATTCTTGGGGGTTCTGCACAAATGCAACCCATTATTTAAAAGGGCCTGGCCCAAATCAAATTGCAAAATAATAAAAGGGCAAAGCCCTGTTTGGAAAATTCTTGAGTTTCTGCAACTCATTATTTAAAAAGGGCCTGGCCCAGATCAAATTGCAAAATAACAAAGGGGCAGAGCTCTGTTTGGATTGATTCTTTTAGTCAGGCAGAGCCTAAAATAAATAAAATTTTTGGACTTAACCCAATCCTGGCTGTAAGTCCTTAAATTAAATTGATTGAGCAAAATGGCTCTCCTAAACCAATTCACGACCGGTTCGAGGGTACATCTCCGAACTCCTTTGACATCCCTCGTTGTAATTCCTCAACGACGTCAAAGAGGTGACGGGTCCCAACGACCACACATCAATATCGGACCGAAACGTCCCTAAACTAATATCGGACCGAAACGTCCCTAAACTAATATCGGACCGAAACGTCCCTAAACTAATATCGGACCGAAACGTCCCTAAACTAATGATAGACCGAAACGTCCCTAAGCTAATATCGGACCGAAACGTCCCTAAACTAATATCGGACCGAAACGTCCCTAAACTGGAATATGGACCACTACGTCCTTAAACTGGCGACGGACCGAAACGTCCCTAAACTAATAATGGACCACCACGTCTTTAAAACTGGCGATGGACCACCACGTCCTTAAACTGGAACAATAGAGCCCGAACGCTCTTTTGTCGGATCTAAACGGTCCCGTCTAAGTCGATCTTAGCCCCAAATACGGTTAATGTGTCCTTAGATATTTAAATAAACAATAAAACTCTAAATCAACTTTGGTTCAAGGGTACATCTCTAAACTCCTCTGGCACCTGTCGTTGTAATCTCTCAATGACGTCAGAGAGGTGACGAGTCCCGGTGGCCAGACATTAAATCAATCACTACGTCAAGTCGATCTTAGTCCAAAACAGGACTAACGTATCCTTGACGAACGTTTAAGTTGATCTTAGTCGCAACGCGACTAATGCATCCTTAAGCTAAAAACACCAAACCCAAATCTAAGTAAATACGGATTTGGACTAATCCACGTCCTACGGGCGACGGCATTACTCAGTCTCCGTATACAATCCACGGGCAACCACAAACAAAACAAACACACACGACACGAAGTGAAATTCTGGAGAAGGAGAAAGTTGTTACCGCGATGCGGTAGCGTAATTAACTGCAGGGGCTTGCGCCTGCAGGGAAGAGCGTCCCCACAAATCAAAAACCCCTCACCCTGAGGGGGAATCTGACGAAGTCTGCTACATCGGCCGCATCCGTCTAAACCTCCGATACAAGATGCCATAAATCAACTTGGCATCTTCCGAGAGATGGACGGATAAAACCAAATAGCATCTGCCCCGAACATCAGGCACGGACGTCCTAACGTCCCGGCCGCCGTTCGGAGGGGAACAGATTCTGGCACGCCCGGTGGGACCTCTTCCTCTTTCCACTCCACACTTCGTGTGTCGTCTTCGCGAATCAATCGCGGTTTGTTAAATGGTTGTCTTCGGATTTCAAGTTGCTAAGATTTGGTCTTTTGTCTGGCAGAGAATTCGAGATTCAATGGCCTCCAATTGCACCAGCTGCTCGAAATGCCACTGCAACAGACGCTCCACTTCACTAGGAGGGGTGACGTATGGGCCCCAAGCGGCTTCTTTCCTTACTCTGCCGGTAGGCCAGGTGACCCAGGCCACCACCGGCATGTTTTTCGGGACCATGGTCCCACCTACAAGCTTCTCTATGCCGATCTCCATACCGGAAGCGAACAAGAAGTCGGTGTTCGACCGGCTCAATGCTACCACGACCCCTGTCAACGGGTCGCCTACTACTGAACCGACAGCCTCCGTTTTCACCAGGCTAGGTCAGAACTATAAGGTGGCTGTCCCAAAGAGGGCAACGGCCGCTGCTTTGGAAGTCGTTAAAGCGGCTTCTCCCATCAGAGGGTCGGTCTTCACAAGATTGACGGTTCCTACTCCTCCCCCAGCTGGTCAGAAGGCATCAGTCTTCGATAGGCTGACATCAGCAGTTACCCCACGCTCAAACAGGGGGCAACAGGAAACCATCTCGATCTCCGAGCCAGTCCTAACGGCCCGTCGTGCGCGACGTCGCCATTGGCAGCGAGTAAGGAAAGCAGGGGGCAACTCCCCCTCAGGGCTAACCCCACCTGCTCCAGTGGTGGAGGTCAATGCTGCTGTTCCAACTGGGAACAGCTTTGAATTGCTGAGGAAGGTGAGAAAGAACTCCTCGGTTGCTACATTGAAAAGGTCTCCTCCACCCATGGAAAAAGCTCCGGAGACGAAACAGGAACAACCCCCTCAACGGCTGTCGTCAAAAATTTATAAAGTTTGGCGGAGGGTTCAAGACTCCGTGATTGACTCAGACTACTTCCGTTGCCAGAAAAGGGCAAAGGTGGAAAAAGACAAGAACTGCCCCATTAAACAGCAGGGGGCAACAAATGCTAGAATGCCCGCTTCAACGGCTCCTTCAACCTCAAAGGTCCATAAAAGGAAGAGGACAGAAAAAGCTCCCGGGACACTGACGAAGTCTAAAAGCGGTGAACCTAAACGCCCCAAGTCAGGGGGCATAACAGTTCATACGGTCTATATGGCTTCGGGGAAGGAAGAAAGTCGTACTTCTACGGGTCACCGACCACTTACCCGGTCAGTGACCAAGTCTCAGGAGCAGCAACAAAAGCTCCAGGAGATGATGACTACAATGGCTGCACTCACGGGGCCAAAAGAGAATCCTGAGACGTCCTTAGATGAACGCCAAGAGGAAGAGACCGACGCTGAGTTCCTCCGCCGAGTACTGGAAAAGAGAGACAAAGAGGCTGCTGAACAAGCAGCCAATATACAGCGTATGGGCCTCCTCTTCCAGGACATGATAGGGATGATGATACAACCAGAGCCCCCGACTGAAGAACCCCCGATCGTCCTTGGGGATGATAGGGGAGAAACATCAAACCCTCAGCCCGTTCTATCGACGGCTAAAGAAGACACAATCTCTAAAACTGATCTAGACGAATATATAGCCCAGCAAATAAAGGTTCATCACGCGGCCGAAGCAGCCGGTCACGTCGTAAAAACGGGGCGACCGTATCCGGGCTGGTATGACCAAATCAAGTACCCGCCGGGTTATACAATTCCCAAGTTTCATGTCTACAAAGGGACCGGCAATCCCCATCAACATGTCGCCCAGTTCAGGGCGCTTTGCGGTAACACCGGCGGCGACGACAAGCTTCTGCTTCGCCAGTTCGTTGGAAGCCTATCAGATACGGCGTTCGAGTGGTATTCCGAGCTCCCCAACGACTCTATTAAAACCTTTGCAGAGATGGAGTTGCTCTTCACCCAACGCTTTGCAAGTGCCAGTGAGCGTACTCCGATGACGGCGCTGATTAACGCCAGGGTAAAGCCCGGCGAGACGTGGGTCCAGTACGCTATACAGTGGCGTAATCTATGGTCTAAGTGTGAACAGCGCATAGAAAAAGCCCCTGCGGTGGGAATGTTTGTTGGAACCCTTGATCCACAAGCAACCATTTCACAGTTTATGATGTTCTTCAAGCCGACTTCCTTTCAGGCTTTGATCGACAAATTGGCGCAGATGGACCAGATGGGCCATAAACCCCCTCTCCCGAAGCCGGACTCCCGAAACGATAAAGGAAAGGGAAAAGCGATCATCGTCGCTAATGCCTAACAACAACCGAACGATTCGAAGCCGGTTGCTCGTCTAAACAATACGCGCCCATACGTACCCCTTGAGGACAGGATGGGACGTCCTTACTCCTTCCCCCATGATAAAACGAGGAGGCTATTCGAGCTGGCATTGCGCAACAGGCTCATAAATCTGCCAGATCCAAAACGCCCGTCGCAACCAAGTGACGTCAACGAGCCTAATTACTGCCCTTATCATCGAGTGCTAGGACATCCGATCGAAGACTGTTACGTTTTCAAAAATTGGCTTGAGAACCAGTACCGTCAGGGCAAATTTGCGCTATCTGACAAATGGAAGGTGAATCCTCCGCAGCCCCACACCTATAAGGGGACAGATACGCCGGGGGCAACATGCTCCGTCATTGAAGAAGCTCCCTGGGAGGTTGTATTATCGGCCAAAACGAGGAGAATGCTAAATGATCTTCAGACCTGTCCAGTGGTCAAGTGGAAGAATCCCTTGGAACCGCAGGTTATAGAGGGGATGTTGAAGCCACGTCCGACTCCGAAGACCGATGGTGGTAGTTCAAGCGTTCATAACCAGCCGTCAAAATCTTCGAAAAAGAAGAAGAAGAAATCTAAGAAGCCCGTGAAGCCTGGCGACAAGCGCACGGACTTACAGAAGCAAATCGACGCACTGGATGAGTACAACCAAAAAGCGCGGACTCCCATTACGCTCCAAGATTTCCTTGATCACATCTTCTAAAAAGAAGATGAGGGAGAAACTTCATCGGATGAATCCGACGAATATGTGGCAAGCTGTCATATGATCTCCCATGTGACCACGAACGATGAAGAGACTTCTGGCACTGAAACGCCGGGGGCAAATACTGAGTCAAGGGTTCCGGAGTTATCAGTTGAAACGATTGGCGCGTTTCTTAATGAAGCTCGATTGAAAAGCAAAGCTGATCGAGAACGCGAGACGACTATATTCGAAAGGGCCAAGCGCCAGCGACTTGAGGGAAGAGCTGAGATGATCCCGCCGGAGCAAAATGCCTCCACCGCTGACAAAAGCCAATTCAAGATAAAAAAGAAGTTTGCTAAGGCCATATCGATGGGCATGAAGCTACCACCCTCTGAAGAAAAAGTTACCGGCGTGGTAGAAATGCACCCCTCTTATTGCTTATATCATCGGAAGGTCTCGCATTCCACCCAAGACTGCAAAGCTTTCGATGGATGGTGGCAAGGATACGTCGCTAATCAACAACGCTTTAAACGGGAAAAGCGTAAGATTCGTCGGGAGCAAAGAAACACGACCAAAGAGCTTGAAAGAACTGCCGGCCATTGTTGCATGGTTAACACTGGCGGGTCGCAAGTGCCTACATTTGGGAGCGACTCTGATGAGGAGCTAGAACTTGCCCCTCTCTTTAAAGAGTCAACTTCGGGAAAAGAAGAGGAGCCAGTGGTTTGCGAAAATATCCGGCTGCGGAATCGAACACTGCCTGAAAAGAACTTCAGACCCTCGAGTAGAAAGGACAAAGGGAAAGAGAAGGTCTCTGAAGACATCGCTTTGGATGACCAAGTCGCGGAAGAGTTAACCGCCAAAAATCCGCCAAAGAGGAGTAAAGTGGATTACAATGTCTTGGCGTATCTGAGGAAGCTACCCTCACAACTCAGCATTCTCGATGCCTTGTTACTATCAGAGGAAGCCAGAGACTCTCTGATTAAGGCGCTACAAGATCCGGACCAGTTCCAAGCCTTCTTAGCCAAAGAAAAGATGAAAGACGAATTAGAAGAAGTGCACACAGCCGACGTTGCTTTTGGTGATGAAGACCTTCTTCTCGGGACGTGTGAACACAATCACCCCCTTTATGTCTCAGGATACTGCCATGACATAAAGATAGGCAAAATCTTGGTCGATAACGGATCATCTGTCAATTTACTCAATGTGCGAGTGTTAAAGGAGATTTGCATGAGTGTCCAACACCTCGCCCGGGACAAGATCACCATCTCCGGTTTCGACTCCCAATCATCAAAAACTCTCGGATCTGTGATATTGACGTTATGCTTCGGACTACTTGTCACAGATATTAAATTCCATGTCATTGATGCCAAGACGTGCTATAATGCTCTGCTCGGCCGACCATGGCTACACGAGTACAATATCATCCCTTCCACACAGCATCAGTGCATGAAGTATTGTAGGGATGGCCTCGAGTACACAGTGGCGGGAGAACTGAATCCGTTTTCCGTAAACGAGGTCCGCAAATACGAAGACGCCAAATACTTCTTACCGGATTTCGAAGACACGGAGAAGTGTCATAAGCCGGAGAACAAGACTAGCGCCACCATCCCTATCTTCGGCAGTGACACCGAGGAAGAAGAGGATATAATTTATGCGGGTCTATCCCAATCCGCCAAGCCGGGACCATCCATTCCTTCATTAATATTTGGTAGTGATTCGGAGGATGAAGTTCATGCTGTATTCCCTGCTCGGCTTTCAATACGGGCTTCCGCTGACGAAGAGCGAAGTTTGCAGATAACCATGGTGCCGCTTGAACATTACAAAGAACTGGATGCACTCGACACCAACAGCGTAGAAGAACTGCAGACATTCTATATCCCTCCCGGACGAAAAGGCGAGAAGGCAATCCTATTCTACCGTTCTGAAGAAAACAAGGTGGAAAAAGAAATTTGGCATGGCGCGGATCCCACGCTCGACAGGCTTCAGCCTATCCGTCTTCCCAGATGTTATACCGAGGGTTTGAAGAAACTGTTGAAACGCCAAGGGATGTCCTTCACACAGACCGCTAGAAAAGCCAAATTCTATGACAAGGTCTGGAACGTTCCCGGGACTCAATGCAAACTGCCTAACGGGAGAACAGAAACAAAAGGGCTCGGGTATATTCACTCAAAGAAACGGGAGCTAATAAACAGCTGTTATGCCATGTATGACTTCGATGAAGAGGCGGACGCTCAATGGGAGGACGCTAATCCTGAATCAGCAAAAGTTCCTGATACAAAGCCGCCCAGTCCATCGTCTGAAGACCAGATGAGCAAACTTATAAGGGATGCGAGTCAAAAAGCCCGAGACGATCACAATCGTGAAATGGCAATCTATGAGAAAGCCAAGACACAGCGCCTCCTTCAACAGGCGGTGAAGGAAGAAAATGCCGCTCCTTGTCAACCTGCTACAAAAAGGGTTCGACGCGAAAACAAAAACAAGTCGAAAGGCAAGAGAGGCGCTCGACAGCCACAAAGCAGAGCTAAGAAGCCACGCATCCGAGAGTCGAGCGTTATTGACCTAGCCCTCATGAAGAAAATGGGTCGAGCATACTCATTTCTTCGGAACAAAACAAGGAAAATACTTGATCTTGCTCTAAAACATCAAATGCTCACTCTGCCAGAGTCTAAACACCCTGAACAAGCAGGCGAAGTCTCCAACTCAAATTATTGCTTTTACCAACGAGTAATGGGACACCCTCTTGAAGATTGCTTCACCTTTAAGAATTGGGTTGAGGACCAATATCAGCTTGGCAAATTCGCGTTGTCTGACAGTTGGAGGGTAGCGCCGCCGCAAAAGCACGAACCCGAAAACACAAGGATAGAACCAACTCCGCATTGGGATTGGCAGAAAATTCGTACCTGCCATGTGATAATAATGTTAAAAGAAGGGTCCGAGCACATGAACAACCTCCCTTGGTGCTTTGAAAGCGGCAGCGATGAGGTAATCTCAGAATTTCCCCCAGCTCCGAAAGAACTGGAAGATGGAATCCATACCACTGCAGATAATCTCAAGAAAATTGAGTTGGGGACGGAAAATGACCCGCGACCGACATTCATCAGCGAACTGCTATCTGAAGAAAGGGTGGCTGCGTTAAAGGATGTGCTTCTACAGCACAAAGATTGCTTCGCGTGGAACTATTCCGAAATGCCAGGACTAGATCCAGAAATTGCTGTACACAAATTGGCGATATCCCCGGACATCAAGCCAGTCAAACAAGCGCCGAGAAGAATGCGACTCGAGCTTGAGATGAGCATCAACGCCGAAGTCAAAAAGCTGATAGACTCTGGCTTCATCCAGGAAGTCCAATACCCTGAATGGATCGCCAACATCGTCCCGGTGATGAAGAAAAATGGGACGGTGCGTATATGTGTGGGTTTTCGGGATCTCAATAAAGCCTGCCCAAAAGATGACTTCCCAGTGCCAGTCACCGAACTGATGATAGATAACACATCCACTCATGAGGTTTTCTCCTTCATGGACGGCTCATCGGGGTATAATCAAATAAAAATGCATCCCGAAGATCAGAAGCACACAGCCTTCAGGACCCCTCTTGGTATATTTTGTTACAAAGTGATGCCCTTCGGTTTAAAGAATGCCGGCGCTACTTATCAGAGGGCCATGACAAAGATCTTCGACGACCTTATACACGAAATCGTTGAATGCTATATCGACGATCTCGTGGTTAAAAGCAAATCATACGAGGAACATCTCGAGCATCTGAAGACTGTATTTCAACGCCTTCGGCAATACAATTTGAAGATGAAACCTCTTAAGTGTGCATTCGGAGTTTCCTCAGGCAAATTCCTGGGATTCGTTGTTCGACACCGAGGTATTGAAATAGATCCATCAAAGATTAAAGCGATCATGGAAATGCCTCCTCCGAGGACTCTCAAACAGCTGCGGTCTCTCCAAGGGAAACTCGCATACATACGGCGATTTATAGCCAACCTTTCAGGAAAGTGCCGTCCCTATAGTCACTTGATGAAGAAGGGAACCCCATTCGTTTGGGATCAAAAATGCCAAGGCGCACTGGATGAGATCAAGCAATACCTGCAGAACCCGCCGGTGTTGGCTGCTCCGGTTAAGGGGAAGCCTCTTATTCTTTATACAACCGCCCTCGAAGGTTCCTTAGGCGCATTATGGGCACAAGAGAACGATCAAGGGAAAGAAAGAGCGCTCTACTACTTAAGTCGAGTTCTGCTGGGGGCAGAAAGCAATTACTCTCCCATTGAAAAACACTGCCTGGCGTTGATCTTCGCAATAACAAAGCTTAGACACTATGCGTTGGCGCACGAGGTCCGTCTTATTTCAAAAGTGGACCCTCTAAAATATCTAATGTCAAAAGCCATATTGACAGGGCGACTCGCTAAATGGGCCCTGCTCTTGATGGAATTTTCGATAACATATCAACCTCTCAGGGCAGTAAAAGGCCAGGCCATCGCCGACTTCCTTGCTGAGCATCCCATACCTGCCGATTCTCCGTTAAATTGCGATTTGCCGGACAGGCATGCGTTTGACGCAATCGACAGTGGTGATACCCGTTGGGAGCTTTACTTCGATGGAGCGTCTTCTATGAAAAAGCATAAACAAAGTATGCCAACGATCAAATCGGGGGTGGGACTCATCTTTGTAACTCCACAAGGAGGGATAATGCTCTACGCGTTCTCCCTGACGGAGCCGAGAACAAACAATGAAGCCGAATACGAAGCTCTGATAGCAGGCCTCGAGATCGCCATTGACATGGGAATTGAAGATCTCCTCATATACGGTGATTCTCAACTGGTCGTTAGTCAAGTAAACGGCGACTACCAAACGTGCAAACCGGAATTGGTAAAATATGGTGAAAAAGTGCAGCAACTGCTAACCCAAATTCCCTCCTACATGTTGGAAAGCATACCGCGCGCGGAAAACAGCAAAGCGGACGCACTGGCCAAGCTTGCTAAAGAATTGGCCGACGAGAACCTCGATGACGTTAGAATCGTGATACAAAGCCGTCGAGTGCTCTCCCCAGCAGAAATACCTCCAGAATCATATAAAGAAAATGGAGCAACTGAGCAGGAGACCCTACAAATAAAAGATCATGAGAAGACCGAAGACTGGAGAGAAGTTTTCACAGATTACTTCAAATTCCACCGAATGCCTGAAGAAGCGTCCATAAGACATCAGCTCGTGAAACGAGCTCTGTCTTTCGCCTTCGTTAACGATACTCTATACAAGAGGACATTCGATTCTCTGTGGCTGAGATGCCTAGGACCTGACGAAGCGAGAAGGGTCGTCCAAGAAGTTCACGATGGACTCTGTGGTTCCCACCAAGCAGGCCCTAAGATGAAGTTGAAGATAAAACGGATGGGCTACTACTGGCCCACGATGATGCAGGATTGCCTGGAATACGCGAGGCAATGTCATTCATGCCAAATTCATGGGGACTTCATCCATCAGCATCCCAATCCATTGCATCCAACAGTGGCTAGTTGGCCATTCGAAATGTGGGGGACTGACATAGTCGGCCCCATCGAACCAGCATCGTCAAAGGGACACCGTTTCATCTTGGCGACGACTGATTACTTCTCCAAATGGGCAGAGGCGGTACCGTTGAGGGAAGTAAAGACGGAGAACATCCTCCATTTCTTCAAAACGCATGTCATATACCGGTTTGGAACTCCGCGATGGATCATCTCTGATAACGGGCCAGCCTACCGAAGTCATAAAATTAGCCGCTTCGCACAGCAGCACAATATAGACTGGAGATATTCCTCAGTTTATAATCCGCGAGCTAACGGTCTAGCTGAGGCCTTCAACAAGACCTTGAAGAAGATCATGAAGAAAACAGTGTCACGAAATAAGAGAGATTGGCACGAAAGATTGCAAGAGGCTCTTTGGGCGTATCGAACTACGTTTAAAACGGCCACAAACACAACGCCATACGCGTTGGTATTTGGGACGGAAGCAGTACTCCCTCTCGAGATAGAATTACCCTCTCTACGAGTGGCAGTCCACTACGAGCTGACGGATGAAGAAAATGCTCACCTCCGGTTTGAGGAGCTGGACGCCCTTGATGAAACCCGGCTCATAGCACAGCAAAATCTGGAAGCCTATAAAGCAAAGATGACACGCTCATACGAAAGATTGACCCGACCGAGGACATTTCGTCAAGGCGAACTCGTGCTAGTAGTCAAAAGGCCCATGATCCCCAATTGCGCCAAGAGGGGAAAGTTCGAGCCAAACTATGAAGGCCCGTACATCATAGATAAAGTTTACCAGGGTGGTGCCTATCTACTCATGGACATGCACGGTGAAAGGCCTTTCAGGCCAATAAACGGCCGTTTCCTAAAGAAATATTATGCTTAATAAGCCACGTCTTAGGTCAATGATAGATGATGACGACTATGTCCGCTCGCTATCTTCCTAAGCTCAAGCTTTATAAGCAGTGGCCAGCCTTCTCCATGACGGACCGAAACGTCCTTAAACTAACGACGGACCGAAATGTCCTTAAACTAATAGCAGACCGAAACGTCTTTAAATTAATACCGCAGCATCCTTAGGCTGACGAAATAAAAAAAAATAATAAAAATAAAATAAAAGAAAAACGGTATGTCCATAAGCAAAAATGGCACGGATGAAAACCCGAAAGGGCTCCGTGAGTAAAAACAGCAGGGCTACCGGCGAGTGTTCGTGAAAACCCGAAAGGGCGCGACCTCGTAAAAAAAAAGGGATGAGAAAAAGAAAATAAAAAGAATAAAAAAAAACGGTATGTCCATAAGCAAGAGGGGCACGGATGAAAACCCGAAAGGGCTCCGTGAGTAAAAACAGCAAGACTACCGGCGAATGTTTGTGAAAACCTGAAAGGGCGCAACTTCGTTAAAAAACCCTTACAGGATCCTCTCGACCCTGTAAGGAGAAACCACCCGCGTGAGATCCTTACGACTTACAAGGGAACAAAACACTTAGGAATCCCCACGATTCCTAATGTTAGTTGTATGTATGCCCTAGAGGCCAGTATTGTACAGATGTTGTATATTATATTGGATGCTTGGACATATATAGAGATGACTTTCTTGCTCGATATGATAGTATGCTATCTGGTTACTCTTTATCTTAACATGTACACTAGTCTCTTTATACTGTCTTGTAGTTACATGTTGGTAAAGTCCTTAGGATGTGTACTTGACTACCTGGACTATGATGCAGATCATACTAGTGGGAACATGGTAGTCCATAAGTACATCCTTCAAGGTCCCTAGTCGTGGGTGTATCGAGACGGGGCATCGATATACCAGAGTAGACTAGCGTATATGCTTCTCGACCCATGTGATGGGCGATGGATGATCCCATATCCATTGGTGTTTGACATCAGAGATGGTATACGGGTGCTCAGTGGAGACTGGGTACACTGGACGGACTCGCCGAGAACTCCCAGATGGTATTATACCTCACGTCAGATGGCAGTTCTCAGGTGACACTTGTACAGGTTAGTCTGTAGACCCGAGGTCGTCATAGAGTCTTGTGTGATTCCCACTGTGCTTTGATCTCCACCTTACCACGTCCATGAGGGCGTGCAAAACGGTGGTCTTTGGGTACAGTCCCGAGTCACATGGAGGCAATGAGCGATAGGAGGGGTTTCGTCTCTTCCGGTATTGGGGGTTGATGTTGCGCTGTGCACGATTGGCCGTAACAGGGAAGTCCCTGGCCAGGGCTGATCAGAGATTTGCTGGTAAGTGTTACCAGTAGTTTCTCGACCCGTTACGAGCCTCACATCGGCACGACTTATCGGGTTATTGGGGTCTGACGTTTACCACCCCTAGACTTGATATGCGACATATCAGACGAAGAGACCGGACTGTACGGTAAGTGTTACTGGTCGGATTCGCAGGAGTGTGAGCGGGCTAGCTCGTCGATCTTCTGATCGCTCAATACCCGGGTGGCCGTTACGTTTAGCAGACCGCTTGCGGCTTGTGGGTGCATGATATGATCATCATCTGCTACCGGCGTATTGACGAGTCTTTAGAGTCCTACACAGAGGTTTCCTGGCTCAAGCGAAACGAAATAGGAGCGCATATGAGATATGTGCGGGACCGAGAATAATGCGTGTATGTGATACCGTATTTGATTCTCGCGATTAATGTTTCGATTGGTTATATGAGATATGACCTAGTTATCGAATCATTGATTCGATAAATCGATGCATTGAATACTAGTCGGTTATGTGCGACATGACCGGATCATTGAATCAAGTGTTGATTTAATGATTTAATGTATAATTATATATTTGATATATTACTTTGCATTAACTAGTATTGGTTCACTTTAAACGGATTTTTCTCACTTGATTTGCACATTGTATATGTGATATATTTTTTGTGCACCTTTTTGTATCATGTTTGATGATACTTGATCATATGGTTAAGTGAATAGAATTAAACCATAGTTAACTTGAGATTAGGGTTTTGATTATGCATTTATTCATTTTTTTGTTTATTCATTTATTTGAATAAACTTTAAGATGAAAATGGTGGCAATTTTTGTTTTATATTGAAGCTTCATGAAGCTTTGACTTTGCTAACCATTCTTATCTTCATGCTTAACCCTAACCCACTCAAATGACCATGGTTTATTCTCTACACTTAACCCTAGTTAAAGTTATGATAATTATTGATTTTCTATTTCTTTTTAATAAGACTTATCATAACTAGATCATCTTCTTCATCTTCTTCTTCTTCTTCAAGCTTGCTACTCCAATGGCAACTTGAGTTTTAGTGAGAGAAATCCAAATCTAAAGAGAACCCACCTCCTATTTCTTCACCCTCTACCTCTTGCCAAGTTGTTTTGGGTGTTTACTTCACAAGTTTCACAAGTTTGTGAAGTCGGAGCTTGAACTTGCGATGCCTCGACGTAGATCGTCTTTGACACGAAGCCGGCGACCTAGCTCACCCGTTTCTTCGACGAAGCCGACGCTTGAGCCCGGGGTTCGACATGGACAGCGAGGGGACTTCGTTGCGGAGCCGTGGAGGTGGATATCCGGATCTACAAAGGTTGTAATTTCCATATCCTAGTAGTTAAGTGTTAACTAGCTTTTCTTTTCGCCTAAAATTCTAGCAACGATCCGTAGTCTAGGGTTTCTCGGCACCAAAAATTTCGAAATGGCATGTCCGATGCCTCATGAGACCTCTTTAGGGTGCATAGGAACCTTTCACCTAAGGAGAAAATACGCTTGCGAGATCCTCACGACTCGTAAGGAGAACTCTCTTATGGGACCGTTACGGCTCATAGGGTTTGAAAGTCTTAAGTCACAGAGACCTAAACCTGTGCTTAAGCAAACCCCCACAACCTTCCAATGTTGCCCTACAAGTGGTTCAATATTGACCCTTGTATACAATCCACGGGCGCGAATAAACGTTTCCCTAACCAAGGTCCATCCATGACTGGGAATACGTTCGTATGGTAAACAACCCTTATAAATCCCCTCGATTTATGAGGAGAAAACCTTCCTGTAGGATCCTTACGACTTACAGAAGAACAAAACACTTAGGAACCCTCACGGTTCCTAAGGAGAAAATACACCTACAAGATCCCCATGACTTGTAGGGAGAAATACCTTCACGAGACCCTTACGGCTCATGAAGTCAAAAGCCTTAGCCGAAGGGATCCTAACCCTGGTCGCTAAGCCTCTTTTGTTCAACAATGACAGAGGCAAATGATGATTCGCTCCTGGTAATATCCCAGTTGCAGCGGTGCTGATGCCGAAATCGGTGTCCAATTTCAGGTTGACGGCGAAAGCCAGTAGGCCGCTCATGCATACGAAATAGCCGAAATGATAGGGCAACTTGCAATAAAAAGCAGCAAGTAAAATGTATGCATGCAAAATAGCCGAAATGATCGGGCAACTCGTAATAAAAAGCAACGAGTAAAGATAAAATAAAAAGCCGAAATGATTGGGCACCGCGAAAAATAGCCGAAATGTTTGGGCAATCGCGACCTTCGCGATATAAAAGCTGAAATGATAGAGCATCGCGGAAATAAAATAAAACAAAAATAAGAAATGATGAAACTTCGGCCCTACAGTTAAGATCACATCGATCCCTGTATACAATCCAAGGGCGCAAACAAAGAAGAAACCATACTTCCCCAGCGGATTCCGTCAAACGACGAAGCCAAACCTCAACGGTTCATTTCAACCGAAGAAGCCAATGACTTCAACAAAAAAAAAACTTCTCGACTCACGGATACAAACACTCCTTGACGAGAGCCTCCTGATCCGCGTCGACTCGCAGAGCCACCAGCGCCTCCGTGGGAACCCTCGACTCGTTTCAAACCCCAAGGACACAAATAATCCTTGGCGCTCGGGAAACAAATAATCCCGGCAAATTCCTCGACTCACGGATACAAACACTCCTTGACGAGAGCCTCCTGATCCGCGTCGATCCGCAGAGCCACCAGTGCCTCCGTAGGAACCCTCGACTCGTTTCAAACCCCAAGGACACAAATAATCCTTGGCGCTCGGGAAACAAATAATCCCGGCAAATTCCTCGACTCACGGATACAAACACTCCTTGACGAGAGCCTCCTGATCCGCGTCGACCCGCAGAGCCACCAGTGCCTCCGTAGGAACCCTCGACTCGTTTCAAACCCCAAGGACACAAATAATCCTTGGCGCTTGGGAAACAAATAATCCCTCGCAAAACTTCTCAACTCACGGATACAAACACTCCTTGACGAGAGCCTTCTGATCCGTGTCGACTCGCAGAGCCACCAGCGCCTCCGTGGGAACCATCGACTCGTTTCAAACCCCAAGGACACAAATAATCCTTGGCGCTTGGGAAACAAATAATCCCTCGCAAAACTTCTCAACTCACGGATACAAACACTCCGTGATGAGAGCTCCTTTGACTCACATCTTGGGCAGTAAGGATTCAAAAACTTGCTTCCTGAACAAATGGGACCCTGCAAGTCAATCCTAAATGGTCTCTTGCATACTATTCACGGGTCTCACTCTCTAAAGTCGATTCTCGACAAAGAGGGAAACAACCGCTTACGAGCCCTCTCGACTCGTAAGAGGGCAATGGGACCCTGCAAGTCAATCCTAAATGGTCTCTTGCATACTATTCACGGGTCTCACTCTCTGAAGTCGTTTCTCGACAAAGAGGGAAACAACCGCTTACGAGCCCTCTCGACTCGTAAGAGGGAGAAATTCTCTTATAGGATCCTTTCGACTTATGAGAGAAAACCACACTTGGGAATCCTCACGATTCCTAAGGAGAAAATCCACTTACGAGATCCTCTCGATCCGTAGGGAGAAAAGTCTCTATGAGATCCTCACGGCTCATAGAGTTGAAAAGTCTCGGGCAGCAGATCTGAACCTGCGGCCTAAGCCATCGCTATATCTCGAAGAAATCAAGAAGCTTACTCCACTACCTGCTAATTGTGACGACATGCTGCAACAGAGGAAAAGCAACAGAAAAAAAGCATATGATTTACACTTGATCGAGCATATGAGACACGTTCAGTCATGTGAAAGATTCAGAGCAAAAGATAAGACAGGATAAGAAAGACAAAAAAAAAAATTCATTAATATCGCCCAAAAGTTCTTACAATCATAAAAGCGATAAATTAAAAATATTATTACAACGGAATAACCTCGAACCCAGGGCATGGATTGAGGAACTCGAAAGCTACCCTATCTATAACTTTCCAGGCCTCACGGACCATCCTGGTATGCTTCCTTTCACGAGCACAAGAGTCAGGGTCCCCCCTGATGTCTTCCACCCTTCGATAAGCGGCGAGTATGGCGGACTGTTGAAAGACCTCATGCAGGAGATCGATAAGGCTGTCTCGTCGTCTCTTTGAGATAAAATTCAACAGGTACACCGAGTGCACCTTGTCCTCGGCAGCATCCAACGCCCTAAGCGGTACGCCGGAACAGAAGAGGGGAAGCGCCTCCCAGATGGCTCCCACTATAAGTTTGAGGAGAGAGGAACGCCGGGGAAGCAGTGGGCCATTATACGCGTCAAAGCGACTCATTATTTCGGCGCACTCCTCGTTTGTGAACTCCCGATTTTGAGTGCGGCCAAGTCGACGGATGTCTCCATAGGAGATGATCTCGTTGAGAGCATACATGCGGGCATTCATTGTTCCTGTGAAAGAGAATCAGCAGAATTATCAGGAAGACCGATCAAGTAAAACGATATAACGCGATGAGGAATAAAAAGTCATCTTCAAACTCTAAGATCAATGAAACACTCTTAAGAAAGTTCTTTTAGATCAAAGGGATCTATGTTTTGCCGAAGATACAGGTTTCTGTTCATGGGTTGAGAAACCCTGAAACAAATTCCTGAGAGCAAAGCTCTATTTGGTGGAACCTCAAAAGGATTTTCCTTTAGATCAAAGATCTATAAGACCAAGGCTCTGTTAATTAAATTTAATTTAAATTAATTTAATTTAATTAATCTTGCCTAGAGTGATCCTAAGACTAGAACTTGGAAGTTCTTGGAGAAATCACAAGAGCAAGGCTCTGGAAGTTCTTAAGCAAGAGCAAGGCTCCAAAATTCAAATTCTTGAAGTGGTAAAGAATTTTTGAGGGCCAAAGGTCCTATTTATAGGAATCAATCGCCTCTTCAGCTGCCAAAAGGTGCCGCGACGGTCCGGATTCTGCCACCGTTGCGCTTGCGTTTGAAGGCCACGTAAGCGCAGCGGTGGGGGGGCATTTGTTTACCCCAATCAGAGCAAAGCTCTGTTCGAGTTCCAAGGCGGGAGAAGAAGCAACGCTTCATCTTCCCCCAATCAGAGCAAAGCTCTGCTTTGAAAACTTAAACTTTAATTTCTGAAGCAACGCTTCAATTTCCGTGCGTCGAGCAGTGCGCAAGCGGTCCATAGTGCGACACGTGTCTGCACAGTTGCGCAAGCGCACCGCTGCGCGACACGTGTCTGCGCAGTTGCGCAAACACTGTTGCGCAAGTGCACAGCTGCGCGACACGTGTCTGCGCAGTTGCGCAAGCACTGCTGCGCAAACCTTCCACTGCGCGACACGTGTCATTCATTGGGGAGTTGCGCAGAAACAGAATGAAAATTTGATGAAATCTTTTCTGTTCTTTCCAAAACCAGAAAATTTTCTTCTGCCTTTGGATCAAAGATCCAATGGTGGGAAAATTCCCAAAATCATTCAGGAAAGATTTTGTTAACAAATCCAACAAATTTGTGAGCACTATAAATAAGACCCCAGGCCTCATTCAAGAGGAATCATCAAGAGAAGAATCAACTTCTGAAAAAAAAAGAGAGAAAGAACTCTTGAAGATTAATCAAGAACACAAAAAAGAGGTAAAAACTTCTTTTGGAAGAAGAGAAAATTCTCTGAAGAACAGAGGATAAAAAAAATTAATAATTAAATAAAAAAAAGAAATAAATAGTGCCTTGCACTTGATATGAACCCTTGGTTCTGTGAAATCAGGGAAAACAAGAAGAAAAACTTGTTTTCTTTTGATCCAAATTTAGATCAAAAGTGCTATGCACTTTTGTTCTTAAATCTGAAAATTCTTGGGGGTTCTGCACAAATGCAACCCATTATTTAAAAGGGCCTGGCCCAAATCAAATTGCAAAATAATAAAAGGGCAAAGCCCTGTTTGGAAAATTCTTGAGTTTCTGCAACTCATTATTTAAAAAGGGCCTGGCCCAGATCAAATTGCAAAATAACAAAGGGGCAGAGCTCTGTTTGGATTGATTCTTTTAGTCAGGCAGAGCCTAAAATAAATAAAATTTTTGGACTTAACCCAATCCTGGCTGTAAGTCCTTAAATTAAATTGATTGAGCAAAATGGCTCTCCTAAACCAATTCACGACCGGTTCGAGGGTACATCTCCGAACTCCTTTGACATCCCTCGTTGTAATTCCTCAACGACGTCAAAGAGGTGACGGGTCCCAACGACCACACATCAATATCGGACCGAAACGTCCCTAAACTAATATCGGACCGAAACGTCCCTAAACTAATATCGGACCGAAACGTCCCTAAACTGGAATATGGATCACTACGTCCTTAAACTGGCGACGGACCGAAACGTCCCTAAACTAATAATGGACCACCACGTCTTTAAAACTGGCGATGGACCACCACGTCCTTAAACTGGCGCAATAGAGCCCGAACGCTCTTTTGTCGGATCTAAACGGTCCCGTCTAAGTCGATCTTAGCCCCAAATACGGTTAATGTGTCCTTAGATATTTAAATAAACAATAAAACTCCAAATCAACTTTGGTTCAAAGGTACATCTCTAAACTCCTCTGGCACCTGTCGTTGTAATCTCTCAACGACGTCAGAGAGGTGACGAGTCCCGGCGGCCAGACATTAAATCAATCACTACGTTAAGTCGATCTTAGTCCAAAACAGGACTAACGTATCCTTGACAAACGTTTAAGTTGATCTTAGTCGCAACGCGACTAATGCATCCTTAAACTAAAAACACCAAACCCAAATCTAAGTAAATACGGATTTGGACTAATCCACGTCCTACGGGCGACGGCATTACTCAGTCTCCGTATACAATCCACGGGCAACCACAAACAAAACAAACACACACGACACGAAGTGAAATTCTGGAGAAGGAGAAAGTTGTTACCGCGATGCGGTAGCGTAATTAACTGCAGGGGCTTGCGCCTGCAGGGAAGAGCGTCCCCACAATAAAAAACCCCTCACCCTGAGGGGGAATCTGACGAAGTCTGCTACATCGGCCGCATCCGTCTAAACCTCCGATACAAGATGCCATAAATCAACTTGGCATCTTCCGAGAGATGGACGGATAAAACCAAATAGCATCTGCCCCGAACATCAGGCACGGACGTCCTAACGTCCCGGCCGCCGTTCGGAGGGGAACAAGATGTACCGACTGATCCGAGTCCTCCGGTCTTTATCTCCACTCCGATCTCCTCGCGGGATCTCCGGTCGTCGCCTCCTCGCCGGAAGGGCACCACATCGCCTGTAGCTTTTACAGGCTCCCACCTCAATACCGAGGCAACTCGGACACGAAGTAGGCTAGCCGACGCGCCCAAGATTTGCTGTAGAATTAGTGTAGAACATGTTGTCTCTTTTGGGGTAGTGAAGTGGCCTTTGGATGATGGAGGAATTATGAACTTTGGAGAGAGGTTGAGAGTTTGGCAAAGATGCAAAATGAGATGTGTATATTCCACTCAAGAAAAATGAACCTCTCATCCTCAAATAACTAAGTGGCCGGCCTCCCCTTTTCATCTCACAAAATGGTGGAGGAAAATACAAATCAAGAAGGGAGGTGATGGTAGTATAAGGAGGAGGGTGACCACATCCAAACATCATAATAACAAAACTCAAATCAATTCCTAATCAACTCAAATCACCATAAATGAAAAAGGTTGATACAAAAGGAATCTCATCATGATGCCGCACAATTACAAAGGACCCCCTCCACAAATACCAATTTGCACAATTGCAAATTAGTCCCTCCATCGGAAAAGTCCGGCCGGGAAAGAACAAAGGAAAACCGGCCGGAACGGAATGCAAACTGGCAACTCCAGAAAACTGGTCCTGTAATAAATTACAGGAAAACCCCAATACTGTGCATACACACCCGCATCTGTATTCCGTCCGGATACAAATGCAAAGAGACAAAATCTACACTGTACTATACTAGGATCCGGCTTAAACCAAAGCCGGCTAGTAATGTCTGTCCGATCCTGATCCGTGCAATACCGCACGTATCTGATCGAACCCTGCCATATAACCATATGACCACTAGTACAAACCGTCCGATCCTGATCCGTGCAATACCGCACGTATCTGATCGGACCCTGCCATATCTTCATACGGCCTCTACAGCGTTTCGCCCGAAAACTTGAGTAACTGAAAGTGTGGTGGACTCTAAAGACTCGTCAATACAATGGCTGTGGATTTAACCACTAGCACGTCAGAGGTATAAGCCAATACGTGACGGGCCACCAGCTATTGACCAAAAGGGACGTCGATGAGCGAACTCATCCTGTCACCCTACTGAGCCTGTCAGTGACAATATTCGTACAGTCCGGTCCGTTCGTCTATGAGCATCGCATGTCGGGCCTAGGGGGTTGGTAAAAGTCAGACCCCCAAAAAGCGGTACAAGTCGTGTCGGAGTGTAGCCCAGAACACCCTGAGATACTACTGGAATACCTACCAGTAAATCTCCTGCCTTGGCCAAGGACTTTTCATGTTCTGGCTCTCCTAGACACAGCACGACCTCACCCCCAATACCGGGAGAGACGAACCCCTGAAGATCCGCTCACTGCCTCCATGTGGCTCGGGACTGTACCCAACTAAAACCTGTTTGCACGACTCCTTTGAGCCGTGGTAGGATAGTAACACTAGTAAAATAGGGGGTTGCCCCTACGGATATTGAAATCCGTAGGGGCAAATTTATGTAGGCCCTACGGATTAATCCGTAGGGCTAAAAGGTTGCCCCTACGGGCCTAGACGTTCAAGAATAAAAATATTAATTCTTAATTTGGTGTTTGCCCCTACGGAGCCGCAAACCAAGGACCTACGGATAAATCCGTAGGGGCAACTAAATATCGATTTATTAAAGGCACAAATCGATCGCCTACGCTCTCTTTCTTCCTCTCTCAATCGCGCGCGAAACAAAATCTCCAAATCGCCACCGCCGTCCTCGTCATCGCCACCGCCGTTCTCGTCGCCACCGCCGTTCTCGTCGCCACCGCCGTTCAGGTCGTCACCACCACCATTCAGGTTAGTAAATCTTCAACTAAATTAAAGAAATTTTTGATTATTTAGGGCTAGGGTTCATGGCTGGGTCTGGTGTTGCGGTTGGAGTTGGGGTTCGGCAGGGGTTGCGGTCGGGGTCGGGGTTGGGGTTGGGGTTAGGGTTGGGGTTGGGGTTCGGCTGCGGCTGGGGCTGGGGCTGGGGCTGGGGTTAGGATTTGGCTTAGGGTTGGGGTTGGGGTTTAGCTGGGGCGCGCTGGGGTTGGGGTTTAGCTGGGGCGCGCTGGGGTTAGGGTTAGGTTAGGGCGGGGCTGGGCTGGGGCTGGGCTGGGGCTGGGGCTAGGGTTAGGTTAGGTTAGGGTTGGGGCTGGGGCTGGGGCTAGGGCTGGGGCTGGGGCTAGGGTTAGGCTGGGGCTGGGCGGGGCTGGGCTGGGGCTGGGCTGGGGCTGGGGCTAGGGTTAGGTTAGGGTTGGGTATCGATGTATATACATGTATCATATCATGAATGATTCATTTTCATTAAATGTGGTAAATTAAGTGTATAAAATCAAGCCATATAAATAGATTGTGTTCGTGAATGGCGATCTAGTTAGGCGAACCAAAGTGTTGCATTGATGAAAGTTTACCGTAGAGGAAATTACGGCTAGCTCTATGCATTTAACCTGAATGTATCCAGTAATTACTAGCATGTATAGAAAAATTGGTTTAATTTATAAAAAAAATGGGGAGACAACATGCATGTATGCATATAGGCAACATCTGCCAATATGCCATATCCAGACCGCAATCTATTTTTGCCTATTGGCTAATATGAAAATATCGGCCCGCGTATATGACATAATCAAAGTTGTTAAATCTTGATATGGTTTGTGTTTCGTTTTTTTATTTATCATATCGTGTATCGTATCTGTTTCATATCGAAAGAAACAAAATTTTCTGTTACAATAACGAAATAATTATGTGTAGAACCAATTACAATTTTAAAAATGATCAAATTAACAACATAAAGCAACGTACAAGTTAAAGCAAATTTCAGAATTGCAGCACTCAAATACATACATATAAATCATATAAACCCATGCATTTGATAATCAAATAGGATCTTTTTCTGCCCCCATACTTCAATATTTTGATGCATGTTTCAGTCATGTGAATTCATATGTTGCGTATAACGTTTTATGATATCAGTATCCTACATTTGTAGTTTTAATTGTTGATTGTTATAGATGAATGTCATTGCAATAATAGTTTTTGGTTGATGAATGCTATTGCAATGTAGGATGATCAGTTCTATCAATCTTGATCTCAATGGTTTAAAATCATGTTACACATACAACACGAATGCACAACAAACGCATAATTAGAGAGCGATTCGAGATATTCAGGTTATAACCAATATATGATACTCGATGATAATATGAAACCTTCATATTCCCATCGATACCCATATATGAAACTAAAAGCGCCACTTAGTTCCCGTCTATCGGTTAACATACGTGCGATGCTCGTCGTGACCTAGAACTATACGAAGCTTGTTAAATATCGGACAGTATAGCTCGATACTAACAACCGTCGTATAGTCTACGCGACGAGAAAATTCAATCGTATGGTAACCCATAGATTTGTCCCGTGTGGACAAGTTAAGAATGTATAAAGCAAACGCCTTCATTCACTTGTGTTTTCATCCGTTTCGAGATATTTCGTCGGTACCTTTCCGCTGGTTCTCCGTGTACAAAGATAGATTAGATGTTCATTTCAACGTTGTTTCACAGCTTTGAAATGATTATCTATTCTATTACAGTGTACTCGGAGAACAGCGGGGAGGTGCTGCCGAAATTTACTCGAAACGGTTGAAAGCACAAGTGATGGGCGTTCGCTCTATACACTCTTAATGGGATAGAAGCCTACCCCCGACAGCCGGAACACATACATACAAACGCATAATCAGAGAGCGACTCGAGATGTTCGGGTTAAAACCAATATATGATACTCGATGATGATATGAAACCTTCATATTCCCATCGATACCCGTATATGAAACTAAAAGCGCCACTTAGTCCCCGTCTATCGGTTAACATACGTGCGATGCTCGTCGTGACCTAGAACTATACGAAGGTTGTTAAATATCGGACAGTATAGCTCGATACTAACAACCGTCGTATAGTCTACGCGACGAGAAAATTCAATCGTATGGTAACCCATAGATTTGTCCCGTGTGGACAAGTTAAGAATGTATAAAGCAAACGCCTTCATTCACTTGTGTTTTCATCCGTTTCGAGATATTTCGTCGGTACCTTTCCGCTGGTTCTCCGTGTACAAAGATAGATTAGATGTTCATTTCAACGTTGTTTCACAGCTTTGAAATGATTATCTATTCTATTACAGTGTACTCGGAGAACAGCGGGGAGGTGCTGCCGAAATTTACTCGAAACGGTTGAAAGCACAAGTGATGGGCGTTCGCTCTATACATTCTTAATGGGATAGAAGCCTACCCCCGACAGCCGGAACACATACATACAAACGCATAATCAGAGAGCGACTCGAAATGTTCGGGTTAAAACCAATATATGATAATATGAAACCTTCATATTATCATCGATACCCATATATGAAACTAAAAGCGCCACTTAGTCCCCGTCTATCGGTCAACATAACGTGCGATAATTTATTCTTTTCAACGACAAACGCACACACAAAGCATATACATGAATTTTCTTCTTTGTCAGTAACTATCCCGTTCTTATATTTCTCAATATAGTCAGCATAACCTACAATTTATATGTTATTCAGTCTAACATGGCCCATGAGTACGTCAGAGTTAAGGACTGGATGTATGTGGATTGGAAACAACGTATGCAATCTAAGTTTGTCGCAGGAGTTGCTGCTTTCCTTGAATTTGCACGAGCACATAATAAGATCATAATAGAGAAGATTCTTTGTCCGTGTGATAGATGTGGCAATAAGTACTGGCGGAAGGTAGAATTGGCAGAGCTTCATATTGTAAAATATGGGTTTACTAGACTTTATTCAATTTGGAAATATCACGGGGAAGGAGAAGAATGCAGTACTGCGGTAGAAGAAGGAGAACACGATAATGCGGCAGGAGAAGAAGAAGAATTCGGTAATACGGCAGGATACGGAAATTTATTTCCATCAGAAGAAATGGAGGATATGGTAGAGGCTGCCCTAGGTGAATCTATTCGTACCGAAGATGACATTCCTTCCGGTCAAGGACCGCGTGCGGATAAATATGAAAATTTCATGAATGATGCTAGGAAACCAATTTATGAGAATGCGAAGTATTCCACCCTCTCATGGTTCGTCCAACTTTTCCAAATTAAGTGCCTAAATGGATGGAGCAACAAGTCATTCACAATGCTTCTTTCGTTCTTGAAAGATTCTATGCCTCCGGGAAATAATGTGCCCGAAAGCTGGTACGAAGCCCAGAAAATGATGTCTGATTTGGGTCTAAAGTGCGAGAAGATTCAAGCATGTCCTAAAAATTGCGTGTTGTACCGGAAAGAGAATTCAGATTTGAAAGAGTGTCCAACATGCGGAGAGGCCAGGTATAAGCCGAAAGATTCTGATAAGAAGCCTGATATACCTGTGAAGATAGCACGATATTTTCCCATAACACAGAGGCTACAGAGGCTATTTAGGTGCAAGAAAACAGCCGAGGCAATGATTTGGCATCACCGTGCTCCTCCAAGCGAAAATGGAAAAATGAGCCATCCAAGAGATTCACCGGCATGGAAGGATTTCGATAGGAGGCACGCAATATTCAGTAGCGATCCTCGCAATGTCCGGCTCGGACTGGCTGCCGATGGCTTCTGCCCATTCAACTATATGGCTGGAAGTCACAGTACATGGCCCGTTGTAATGATAATTTATAATCTGTCGCCTTGGTTGGCTATGGACCAATCATACTTTATGATGCCTCTTCTTATCGACGGACCAAACTCACCGGGGAACAATATCGACGTCTATCTCCGACCTCTGATTGAGGAGCTGAAAACTTTGTTCATTGATGGTGTAGAGACATATGATTCAAACACAAATACAACCTTCATACTGCGTGCGGCTTTAATGTGGACAATTAATGACTTTCCTGCGTATGGAATGCTTTCAGGTTGGTCCGTACATGGTCACAAAGCATGTCCTCATTGCCATGAACACACAACATCAAAATTTTTGAATTTTAGCAGGAAGGTTTGTTATTGCGGCCATCGACGTTTTCTGCCTCCAGACCATCCCTATAGGTTAGACACGGTTCACTTTGATGGTCATCAGGAGCTTCTTGGGCCTCCATCCCCATTGTCCGGAGAGGACGTGACTGCTAAATGGGATGGTTACAATAACGTGACCTTCGGGATGGATCCGACGAGACAGGTCAAACCACAATATTGGAACAAGTTAAGCATTTTCTTCGAGCTTCCGTACTGGTCTACAAATTCAGTGCGTCATTGTCTGGACGTCATGCATATAGAGAAGGGAGTATCAGAGCACATACTTAACTTGCTTCTGTGTAAAGACGGGAAATCGAAAGACAACATGAATGCCCGGATGGATCTACAAGAGTGGGGAATAAGAAGTGAACTGCACCCTAAACCGGTAGCGGGTAAACCGGGCAAGTTTGTACTTCCCAATGCCGCTTATCATATGTCACAACCGGAGAAGAAAAGATTCCTGCAGGTGTTGCATGATTTGAAAGTCCCCACAGGCTTCTCAGGATCATTCAGCAAGAAAATAAAAATTGTGAAGGGCAAGATCGATGGGCTGAAAAGTCATGACCACCATGTTATCGTGGAGCACCTTCTTCCATTAGCCCTCAGGACTTCTCTCCCCGACTCGGTTGGTCTGGTAATCAACGACCTATGTTGTTTTTTCAGGGAGTTGTGTGCTAAAACGCTGGAGGTTGCGACGCTGGATAAACTAGAAAATTCTATTGCGTTGATACTTTGCAAGTTTGAGCGTATTTTCCCACCGTCATTCTTCGATATCATAATACACTTGACGGTTCATCTTGCAACTGAGGCGAAATTAGCCGGACCGGTACAATATCGATGGATGTATCCCGTCGAGAGGTACGTTAAATTTTTCGTTTCGCGCAATTTATAAATTTATTTTTGTCATGTATGCCCGTGTTTATTTATTCAACATATTCTCATTAGGTACCTTTACACTCTTAAGAAGTATATACGCAATAAAAATCGACCAGAGGGTTCTATCATGCAAGGTTATCTTCTTGATGAAGCAACCACATTTTGTTCCCGCTATCTGGACGAGAACATTGAGACAAGGCTTAACCGACCACGAAGAATTCAAGACGGGCCATATGGTAAAGCCGAGTATAAGAGGGTAGACACTATGTTTATCAACAAGATATACCGGTTTATCTTGCTTAATTGCGTATGTCTTGAACAAATTAGAGAGTAAGTTCTTTTGGATTAATTGTTATATCTGTGTTTGTGTATGAAATGACATAATATTAATGTCACAATTATTTGTCGAAAACAGAACTCATTTTAACGAGGTACGTGAGGGGCATCCTGATTGGAACGAAGAGCGTTTGGAAAAATACCATCAGGATAATTTTTGTGATTGGGTCACAGAGCATGTAAGTTATTCGAATTACATTTTATTGCTATCGGTTTTAATCTAAACTTGTATCGTTATGTATTTATCGTAAAATTTGTTTTGTTAGATCCACGATCCGAACTTGTCTGCATCATTTGAGAGTGAGAGGCAGAGGCAGAGGCAGAGGCAGAGGCAGAGGCAGAGGCAGAGCGGTTCTGCCGCCCGGAGAGCTCCGTAGGGAGCTTCAGAGGGCCGGTCTTGCACCCAGATCGGAGACCCCTTCGGATGCCTCCTTCCGTGTTGATTTGGCCACACCTCCAGGTATACTGCACGCATATCCATTTTGAATGTAATATTACAGATATTCATGCATGTTTATGTAAAAATTACTTATATTGTCAATGTTTGATTGTCTAGTTGTTGGTGATGCGTCCACATCTGGGACAGAGGCCACCCCCGCTCCTCCAGGTATGTTTATATATCATGTAGTGTATGTATATTGATTTAGAATGCTATATCATAAATATACACATTCCTTTTGCTCTTACTTAGCAATTTTTATTATTGTCTAGCTGTAGGTGGTGACACCACCGCACCTGCGGGTATGTTTATATGTCCTATAGTGCATGCATATTGATTTAGAACGTTATATTATTGATCTACACATTCTTTTTGCAATTACTTATAAAATCTATTTTTAATTGTCTAATTATAGGTGGTGCGTCCACACCTTCCACAGGGGCCACTCCTGCCGCTTCCATACCCTCCGCATCGTCTGCAGGTTAGTATGAATAAATTTAAAATATTTATTTATTTTACATATGCTCTATAGAATAAATATGAACTTCATGGAGATTTAGCGTCGATGTTTATTTTACAGTTGGAGGGGATGCGTCCGGGACCCCGGTTGTTCCTCACCGGAGGAACTATCGTCCCGCTCGTGCTGCTGCTCGGGCCCAGGCTCGTGCGCTATTCACCGGAGGTATATATCACACTTGAATTCTTAATACAACTTTGTCTTATTATTGATTGTCTTGATATTTCGTGCAGACGCAGGGCCTCTCCACCCCCAGAGGGGGACTCGAGGCCCGAATCAGTCCCATAGGCTGAGGCCTGATAGAGCTAGGGGGGAGGCAGCATTCCCCCTATTTTTTACCCTTGACTATCGCTATACCGGTCCTCATGCCGAGAGGTTCGGCCGGTATTTGGGGGACGAGAGCCGGATCGTGAAGAACTATCCACTTCACGTTGAGTGGGGCGAGCAGCACCAGCGCTCATTCGCCCTCTTCTTTGAACAGGCTCAGGTATGTATTAATATATATTTTCATTTGATCTATCCAATATATTTATTATTAACACTTGCAATCTAATAACAATGTTTTTTTGTATTTTCAGTTGGATTACGATTTTCAGCCTGTAGCCGACCCTGATCACCCGGGGAGGGTGCTCGACCTTCATGCTCTGTACAATGGCCTGATGAAGAACATGCAGGCCAAGATCCGATACAACAGGAATGAGCTGAAGGCCGACTGCTACTCCCTGTGGATAGCGACCCCCGAGGCAGAGAGAGCGGCCCTCCTATCTACTCCGGCGTTTGCGAGAGTCGACGTAGAGACATGGCCTATATTGTGCGCTTATTTCGACTCCGAACGCAAACGAGTATGTATTTTAAATTTAATTCATTATTTATGATATAATTTATTTCTTTGTGTTTCTTAATTAGAAAACTAAATGTTAATGCGTTGTGCAGAAACAGGCCGCTCAGAATACGGAGAACAGGAAGTCGGCGAAGAGGGGTCGCCCCACTTACACAGGTGGCTCGAGGAACATTACTCGAGCCATGGAGTTATCGGTAAATTAAGAGTTATTCTCTAATATTCTGCAATATTAAGAGTTATTCTCTAACATTTCTAATATTAAGAGTTACTTTCTAATATTGCAGACAGCTCGGACCGTGGCGTCAGGTGGTACACCGAGCGTGCTGTCCGCATATCTTGCCGTCCACGGCACCTCGACAGATCCCGCCACGGGCGAGCTTCGATGTCCCGACGTCGCTACCCAGGAGTACTGCGTAAGTGTTAATATTTTTTCTACCCAAATTTGAAATTTTAGTTTTGGAAGGTTCAAGTTTAAATTTTATACTTATACTTTACTGCTTAATGTGGGTGTAGGAGCGGGTGGTTGAGCAGGCCCAGGCCTCGGGGATCGATTTTACCGGACAGAACGATCCGAGGCTGCTGACCCCAGTTCTGGACGCCGCACACGGAGGGCACCACGGAGGTTGGGAGAGAGGCCGGGGATTGGGCCCCAGCAGGGCCCATATGAGGTTGGACTCCACCCCGGCGGTTACTTCCTCCGTCTCCAGTGGCCGGCATGTCCATCAGGAACTGGATAGCTTGAGGGCCACCGTTCAGGAGTTGAAGGAGATGCTGGTATGTATACTACTTTATAGTAAAATATCATTTCATATTATATACATATCAACATATCCATAATTAGTACGTAGCTTGAGCTTATTTGGTTTTAGAATTAAGTTTGATTAATCATACATACATATGTAATTAAAATAAACAACGCTTTTCCAAACTAGATATCCAAACAGGGTTTCGAAATAACTTAATAATGAAACGAATTCGAATAATACACAGTTCTTACACGTTTCTTACACACGTTATGTCCAGACGCGACAGGGTAGATCGGCCGAGCCTCCACATGCATCTCCTTCGGCTGCGGCTACGCAAGCCACTACATCGGCTGCGGTACCGCAGACAGCTCCTGTAGCTCCACCGCCCACTCAGACTCCCGCAGCCGCGGCTCCGCAAGCGACTACCTCGACGGCGGCTGCGCAGACCACAACGCCAGCTCCACATGCCGCTCAGACTCCCTTATCTGTAGCATTGGAGAGTGTATTTACCGAGGAGCAGGCGCGCGTTATTTTAACGTTATTCGGAGGTGGAGCTGGACCGAACTAGGGTAGATTTTTGGTTTTTATTTTTTGAAACATGTATTTATTTATATCACATTGTACTACATTTTGAAACGATATTGATATTGGTTTGAATTTATATGTTATTCAGTTTTTGGGTTTCTTTTGTATATTATATATATGCGTGGGATGTGATTATGAATACTGCAATATATGATTTGATTGATGTATATAGTATTGTGCACAGGGCGGGAAAAAATCTAGCAGCCCTTTTTTAAAAAAAAATACAGACAAACTGTACCTACGGATTAATCCGTAGGTATATATGTTGTCCCTACGGCGTTAGCCGTAGGGGCAAACTATCAGGAAACCTGATATTTTCCCACCTGATATCAGTTCAGGGTGTTGGGGATGCCCCTACGGATATGTACGTAGGGGCCACTGTTTATCCCCTACGTATATAACCGTAGGGGCACAATATCAGGTTATCCTGATATTTTCCCCCCGATCTCAGTGCAGTGTGTTGGGAGTGGCCCCTACGGATATATTTGTAGGGGCTACTTTATATCCCCTACGGCTGAAGCCGTAGGGGAACTAATAGGACCTACGGAGATAGCCGTAGGTACATACAATATATTCAAAAAAAAAATTAAATATATGATTTTATTACCCCTACGGGGTACTGCGTAGGGGCTATAGCACCTACTGAGTTATCCGTAGGGGCATAAATTTATCCGTAGGGGCACGTTCGGGGCCTCAACTTGCACCTGCGGCCTTTGCACCTACGGGGTATTTTTTCGCCCCTACGGATTTATCCGTAGGGGCAGTGAGTTGCCCCTACGGATAAATCCGTAGGAGCAACCCATATTTGTAGTAGTGTAATCAAAGCACAGTGGGAACTCACATGAGACAAATGACGATCCCCAGGTCGATGAACTAACCTGTACACATGTCACCTGGGAACTGCTATCTGACGTCAGGTATAAGACCAACTAGCATGTTCCCGGCGAGTCCTGTCCGGTGTACTCATAACCCAATGAGCACCTGTATATATCTTAGGTGAACCAACTGACACTAGTGGCTTGTGAGACCGGCCACCGCCCCTCGTCGGAGTCTCGACTGTATACACTAGTCTACTCTGGAGTATCGATGCCCTGTCTCGAAACTCCCACGACTAGGGACCTTTTAAGGATATGCTTATAGACTACCAGCTCCCACGTATATGATCGCCCTCATACTGCCAGTAGTCAAGCAAGAATCCTAGGGGCTCTATCAACGTGCAATAGTGATCTGTCATGTCACCTAAAGCAGTACACGATGATAAAGGTAAACCAGATAGCATACTATCATCTCGAGTAAGACTGTCCTACCGGGATAGGTCCTCCCTCAATCATTGCAGTCACGTGCCTGTGATCCAATAATCGACTCTGAGGGCACTATCTCGAACAATCTCCCACTTGCACTCAAGGCTAATTATTGCGATGTCGCATACTCACAGCCCGTGTGATACCGAACACCCAACTCCCCTACTAGTCAGTCTCACAAAGCTCGTTTGCGAAACTATTGTGTTCGAGGAATAGCCTCAGTGAGTGGATCCGCTCTGATGTTTCTTTCTATGTCTCTCTATATCTCATGTTCGCGGAGAAAACTATCTCCCGAAATGAGCAATACCTGTCTTAGAGTGTCTGGATGTCTGATGGGACCTAGCTCATAAATGAACTTCAAATCCAAACTTCTTAGACTGTATCGTCAACTGAACTTAATCAGTATCCTGCGCCATGCCACCCTCAGTATCACCTTGGACCATCTGTCCAAAATACTGCCCCTCGTCAGAAGGATAACTATAACTCTGACAACCTCCTTGTCGTCCATGTCACCTTGGAAGCCTGGAATGATAACTGTCTCTCGAATGAGGCTGTCGTTATCATATCCCTAGAACATCCACTTATGTTCTAAAACTGCTTCCAATTGTTTCTCCAGGATTGGATCAATATCATCTTATTGCACCTACTGCAAGAACAACATCTGGTGTGGTACTTGACATCTCATGATTGACTCAATTGCCTAAGCAAGTGATCTGCCAATCATGCGTATCCCTCTCCCCTTTAGTCTGTAAGACACCTTTAAAGAGGGTGACTCCATTACCTGCAGGTACACCACCATGCCAGGAGTCGTCCATTCTAAATACTCATAGAATGCTGTCAAGGTACCCAGATTAGGAAACCACCCAAATCTAGATCTAAAACCATAGATCTATTAACCAGCATGTCTGATATAATGTCCAAGTCCTATGTGGAGAAAACACTGTGTGACGACCAAAGTATAACCGATCGTAGTATAGGAATATCACTTCCTACTATCTTCTCAACAGATCCATCCCCTATTCTGATGACGTCAAACCTATGACTGTCACATCAGAAATAGATGATCTATCTCCGCTACATCTGCTTTAGTCTATAAATAGACATAAGCCTGATGTCCACCAATGCTTCCGCTGCTCCCACTGACTACGACAACCCTCTGGCAGAGTCATATAGACGTGCACTTCTAAAGCAAGTTTAGAACGACGCTATACTCATCCTCCTGCCGGGTCTCGCAGCCTGGAACAACAACAATGGCAAGTGTGGGTAAACAAGAACTTCCCTGTCACCGTCCTTGAGGCTACCTGAGTACCTCTCGGGTGCCTGAAGTTACCCACCTTATCTGCGGAGTGGCCAATGGAATGTCAAATCAGATTGAATCTTTAGGTTCCTTATCAAATCTTCAGTAATCGTTTGCGGTTCTGGAATCACTTCCAGTTCTACCATACTCCCACTACTGTTTTCTGAAAAAATCCATTTCTTTTAAAATTGTGGCGAGTCTTGAACAATATTTCTATTGATCTCCCAGATGGTAGAAAGTCAACCCTCATCATAGCCTGGGTCAACCCACAAACAGCCATTACAGAAACGTGCCTTGAGTTATCCAGAGTCTGGTTTTAATCATAAGCCGGACAACTCCCCGTACCTTAACAATGTTAAGATATGAACTGTACTATATCCAATATAGAACCAGAGGCACTGATTTAATTTAACCAGATTCAAATCATGCAGCTATCTCCAGTGCATGTCAACTAAATGGAGAGAGGCCGATCAGCGTTACTCAACTTAGGAATACTTCCAATTATGAGTAACCCGAAAGAGAAGCAAGTTCTCTTAATCATTACTATCAACTGAATACCATGTACAAGTATCTACATCTTCGATCACTTTGAAGAATCCCGATACTTGCAACACCTGGTTCTCTACTTTATTCTTATACCTATAACTTCTCAAAACTTCGACCCTGTGTTTCTACGAAACACTTGTCTAAGAACTAGAGAAGTCATAAGTAAACAGAATACAGTACGAGGACCAACCCCTCTGTCCTAGTGGACACTGGACAATATACAATACTCTGTATAAGTCTCCTGAGTCTTGCGGCTCAATCACTGTGTGTCGTAGGTTTAAAACTGTACTTTTGGTTAAGAAGAATTACACCGCTGTTCAATGCTCCTTACCTAACCATCCACTGATATTGGTAAATGTCATCGACATAATATCAAAAGGTATATCTCACTCTATAAAAATAGACGTACAGATATTTCAATTTGAAATTGGTGCACAACAGCGGATATTCAAAACCAAATATTTGCCGACCGGCAAACAACCCAGATGATCTCCTCAAATATCACCGATTACAACGAATCCCGATATAATGAAGATGATCACCTAATTCCCAATAACTTACTCCTACTCATCATCTGTAAAACCATACAGATGTGAGAGTCATACCTGGTAAATACATACCCTGGAGTAAGTGTCTAATCGGGAAATCAGTTTTTCATTAACAGTACACAGTGAAACTGAAACATTGAAATGTTTCGTTGGGGTATCCTGGTATTCCTAGTAATGCCTCATCCATTATCCAGATTCACAACTGTAACCGTATAATTCTTTGCCACCTCTCCAAATCCCTTTATATGTCTTTAGTCATTACCTTCTGTACACCCCTTTAGGCTAAATGGTTTTCTTCCTTCCCTACCGTTCGGCACCAGCCTATGGTTTGGAAGAAGACTATCCAAAAAGCATAAAGGGTGTACTGTCCTAATCCTAGAAGCACTCGCAACGCGAGAGAAGGTGAAGATAAAAGACACCTGAATATACTTTATTCCTATTTCTCCTGAACCAGGATCCATCCTCGAACTGGAACAAGTTCCTTTCGAGTTCGTATATAACCATACGATGGATTATCCAATAAAATGGGATCTTCGTAGTGATACGGAGTGTCCTGGAGAAATACAAAGGTGATTTAGGATTGGCGAAGAAATACTTGGTTTGGTCGTGAATAGCAGTCGCAATTTACTTTGCCCTCTTACTAATCCCTTGCTTTGTCTGAACTTAATACCTTCTGTACACCGTTTAGGCTAACTGGTTTTCTTCATTCCCTACCGGTCGGCACCAGCCTATGGTTTGGAAGAAGACTATCCAATTTGCGTAATAGGTGTACTACTCCTAAACCAAGGAGTACTCGCAACCTGAGAGAAGGTGAAAAGAAAAGACAACTGAATAATCCTATCCGTTTTCTCCAGAACCGGAAACCATCCTCGAATTCCTTCGAGTTCGTATCTAACCATACGATGGTTTTGTCCAATGGAAGTGGACGTTCGTAGTAATACGGGGTGTCCTGGAGAAAAGGGTAAAAGTAGGAGTGGCAATGAGGTCTGCAACTCTGACAATCCAAAAGCCAGTGTTAAGTAGGTTCGGTCAACTTGGTCACTGAGTCAAAATCTAGGGTCGGGTCAATGGTCGCTGCCAAAGAGAGAGAGAAAAGAAACACTCAGCGTGCACTCTAACCTAGATCAGAATGGTTATCACTTTTTCTAATCAGGAAACCTCCCACTGTACCTCAAATTCTCCTCCAAACCTCAAAGAAGAATTAGTCGGGGTCACCCGAGGAGTAAACCAACTCATCAGTGGGAATCGGGATCCAACTATCATCGCATGACAACGTGACGGAATCCGCTCACGGTATCACACTCCAGAAGGTATGCGCATATCTGGCAAGTTTCAGTTCTTTTGAAACTCCCGATGTGATTTTTACCCCATGCTCTTATGACCTTGACTTTGGCCAACAAATCATAAGTCACATGTCAAGTTCTGCCCGTCATTCTCCAGGTTAATTTGAGCCCACCCGTACAAGCCCTTGACTTTGGCCAACAAGGCTATACGACTGCCCCAAACCAACGCATCTATCTATGCTGCATATGAATAACCAACAGCTACCAAACACTGTGCCTTGACTTTGGCCAACAAACACAGCTTGAATACTATTGACTACCCATATGAAACGACGGAGGGCTATGAATGGTTTCTGGCGAAAACCTTTAACGTAATGAACTTGATATCGTTGAAGGAACGGATAGCTTTTTAGAAAATATAGTGACGAAAACCTTTACTAAAGAGGTCACTCCCGGTGAAGGGATCTCGGCTCTTTCCCCGTAGAATGGGGTGCAGGATATTCCAAATGAATACCACGGTGCAAAGCAAAAGTAATCGGCTATAGTGAAGTTAATGCCCTGACGCAAACTTCTGTCCAAGGGGTCACTCCCGGTGAAGGGATCTCGGCCCTTGCCTCGTCGACTGAGGAGCAGGATATTCCAAATGAATACCACGATGCAAAACAAAAGTGAACGTCCTTGCAATAACAGCTTTTTGAAAATTATTCCAACAACATCAGAATAGGTTTGTTTATCTTGCATTGATCCGAATCAACGCAGTCCCATCAATTAATCACACCACAAAGAACGAAAATATACTGACGTATGTATATGCCATCCGCATTCGCCACTGGGTCCCGTCATCACCCGTTAGGTTAGCTAACTAACGGCAGAGCGGGGACTGGACTAGCGTGGATGTAAAACATATACAACATCTACTAATATATATTCCAATATATTATATTTCGCTCAAGGCGTGAAAAGAAATGCAACATCACAGAAATGTACAGCATCACAGAACAATACAGATATCTGGGATCCACGGGTTTCACAGAGCCACTACTGAAACCCGACGTTCCCCTGGTCGTGTGGATAGCCTGTGCAATGAAATCCTAGACCCCTACGGGCGCGGCAAGTCACCCGCCAAAACCTGAAGCGAGGCAGCCCCCTTCAGCTCCGTGAATGGACCACCCAGCACTCCACAGAATCCGGCAACTTGGGCACCCCTCCTGGGTCAACCTGTACCCCCTACGAGTGCGGCGAATAGCCCGCCAATCCCAGAGTGAAGCCCCCTCCGTCTCAATGCCATGAGATGCGGGCTTGTTGCCCTCCAGAACCCGGCTATCCGTGCACCCCACCGTGGGGTAATCCTAATACAGAAAGTAAAATATACATACACCGGGTACATCGACCGCAACCAGGTCGTGCCCCAAAATAATAATACAAACTGGCAGTGGCGGCAGTCCACATGTCGGACGCTCGCCCCGCAAAAACAAATGTACATAATACAACAGACTGTACTAGCATTGCATCCAGGCTATCCCCACGACCGATCCGCAACATCACAGCATAAACATAGAACATCAACGTGAAAGTCACGTTCGCAAATCCGTCTAACCGGGCTATAGCAGTTAAACCGGATTTACCGATCAAGTGACATTCACGGTCGCAGATATAATGTAAATACTGTGAAAAATGTGTTTAAAATTTTCCGATTGACCAAAAATTAACAAGTGGGCCCCAAACCAATACTGTAGCACTCACAGAAATAATTGGCCCAATTTTAATATTCCAAAACCCCTAATTACTGCCCTGAAGCCCACTGGAAAAATATAGCCCATTGATCTTTCCATACTGCGGCGGATCCGCGGCCCAATAGAGAGGTGTGGCCGCGGTTCCGCGCTCTGGAAGAGAGATCAGTGAGTCGAATTTTCCCAGAGTTCTTAGAACTCCCTACACATCATTCTGAGACCACCTGAAAAATTTTTGGAGCAAGAAAAAATTCAACAGAAAACTGATGTGAGGTAATATGTAGATTTTGGATTTTTGGTCGATCGGAAACGCAAAACACATCAAACGAAGCTAGACGAAGTTAATGGCGAGTCTCTGATACCACTGTAAATGCACGGCGGCGCCCCGGCCGTCAATCCGACGGCCAAATGCGGAAACGGTGATAAACTTTAATTTTGCGGACTTAGCAAACCGGCACCACCGCGCACTAAACACCCAGATCGTAACCATTAACAAGTCTAAGCTAACTAGAAGATGGGTTAGAGATGTACCGACTGATCCGAGTCCTCCGGTCTTTATCTCCACTCTGATCTCCTCGCGGGATCTCCGGTCGTCGCCTCCTCGCCGGAAGGGCACCACATCGCCTGTAGCTTTTACGGGCTCCCACCTCAATACCGAGGCAACTCGGGCGCGAAGTAGGCTAGCCGACGCGCCCAAGATTTGCTGTAGAATTTGTGTAGAACATGTTGTCTCTTTTGGGGTAGTGAAGTGGCCTTTGGATGATGGAGGAATTATGAACTTTGGAGAGAGGTTGAGAGTTTGGCAAAGATGCAAAATGAGATGTGTATATTCCACTCAAGAAAAATGAACCTCTCATCCTCAAATAACTAAGTGGCCCCCCCCTTTTCATCTCACAAAATGGTGGAGGAAAATACAAATCAAGAAGGGAGGTGATGGTAGTAAAAGGAGGAGGGTGACCACATCCAAACATCATAATAACAAAACTCAAATCAATTCCTAATCAACTCAAATCACCATAAATGAAAAAGGTTGATACAAAAGGAAACTCTTCATGATGCCACACAATTACAAAGGACCCCCCTCCACAAATACCAATTTGCACAATTGCAAATTAGTCCCTCCATCGGAAAAGTCCGGCCGGGAAAGAACAAAGGAAAACCGGCCGGAACGGAATGCAAACTGGCAACTCCAGAAAACTGGTCCTGTAATAAATTACAGGAAAACCCCAATACTGTGCATACACACCCGCATCTATATTCCGTCCGGATACAAATGCAAAGAGACAAAATCTACACTGTACTATACTAGGATCCGGCTTAAACCAAAGCCGGCTAGTAATGTCTGTCCGATCCTGATCCGTGCAATACCGTACGTATCTGATCGAACCCTGCCATATAACCATACGGCCACTAGTACAAACCGTCCGATCCTGATCCGTGCAATACCGCACGTATCTGATCGGACCCTGCCATATCTTCATACGGCCTCTACAGCGTTTCGCCCGAAAACTTGAGTAACTGAAAGTGTGGTGGACTCTAAAGACTCGTCAATACTATGGCTGTGGATTTAACCACTAGCACGTCAGAGGTATAAGCCAATACGTGACGGGCCACCAGCTATTGACCAAAAGGGACGTCGATGAGCGAACTCATCCTGACACCCTACTGAGCCTGTCAGTGACAATATCCGTACAGTCCGGTCCGTTCGTCTATGAGCATCGCATGTCGGGCCTAGGGGGTTGGTAAAAGTCAGACCCCTAAAAAGCGGTACAAGTCGTGTCGGAGTGTAGCCCAGAACACCCTGAGATACTACTGGAATACCTACCAGTAAATCTCCTGCCTTGGCCAAGGACTTTTCATGTTCTGGCTCTCCTAGACACAGCACGACCTCACCCCCAATACCGGGAGAGACGAACCCCTGAAGATCCGCTCACTGCCTCCATGTCGGGACTGTACCCAACTAAAACCTGTTTGCACGACTCCTTTGAGCCGTGGTAGGGTAGTAATCAAAGCACAGTGGGAACTCACACGAGATAAATGATGATCCCCAGGTCGATGAACTAACCTGTACACATGTCACCTGGGAACTGCTATCTGACGTCAGGTATAAGACCAACTAGCATGTTCCCGGCGAGTCCTGTCCGGTGTACTCATAACCCAATGAGCACCTGTATACATCTTAGGTGAACCAACTGACACCAGTGGCTTGTGAGACCGGCCACCGCCCCTCGTCGGGGTCTCGACTGTATACACTAGTCTACTCTGGAGTATCGATGCCCTGTCTCGAAACTCCCATGACTAGGGACCTTTTAAGGATGTGCTTATAGATTACCAGCTCCCACGTATATGATCGCCCTCATACTGCCAGTAGTCAAGCAAGAATCCTAGGGGCTCTATCAACGTGCAATAGTGATCTGTCATGTCACCTAAAGCAGTACACGATGATAAAGGTAAACCAGATAGCATACTATCATCTCGAGTAAGACTGTCCTACCGGGATAGGTCCTCCCTCAATCATTGCAGTCACGTGCCCGTGATCCAATAATCGACTCTGAGGGCATTATCTCCAACACTCCCAATCAAGCAAAAGTAGCTACTAATCAGCCGGGTGATGACAATCCGAAGCAGCCAATGCCTGTTCCTTTGGGTCCAAGACTGGTCGAGCCGCATGAAAGCCGGCCACATTCCGCTTCTGGGGATGCCTTGGCCCCAGATAGCACTATCCCGCTAACACAAGATCGGATAATGGATTTGGTCACCAGCAAGGTTAAAACATTGGTGGCCGAAGCTGAAGCTCAGAAAGAAATTGGCAATAGTGGGCGGCCATATCCCGCACAGTACGATCTGATCGAGTTCCCGAGCGGCTACGCCATTCCAAAGTTCGGAAGATTTGACGGGACGGGAAATGCAAATCAGAACGTCGCCCACTTCAAAGCCTCGTGCGGAAATACAGGGGGCAATGACGTGCTCCTTCTTCGTCAGTTTGTCAACAGCCTGACCGGTGTTTCCTTCGACTGGTACGCGAGCATACCAGACGGGTCCATCATTACCTTTGCCCAAATGGAGTCTCTGTTTCGGCAAAGGTTCATGAGTGTCAGTGATAAAATCTCCATTGCCGACCTTGTGAGGACCAAGATAGGGACACCGACTTTATCGCCCTATGGCGTAATCTCACGGTCAAGTGCGAACCGCCGCTGGAGCAGGACCAGTCCGTCAGCCTTCTCATTGGGAACCTCAGCAATTGGATGGTCTTATTCTTGTGTACAGCGGGCCTCAAGACATTTCAGGAGCTAACCAAGAAAGTCCAAATGCTGGAACGCTCGAAGCAAGAGTCCCCGCCAGACTCTTAGAGAGACAAGACTTGGAAAAGCAAGCGGGACGACAACCGTAGTAGAAGCGGGAGTTCCAGCAGTACCAATGTCTTCAATGCGTCTGACAATGAAGAAAAACGAAGGGCGGGTGAATCCAAAACTAACCGGTATCGAAAGCCATTGCTGGGAGGAGATAGGCCTTCCCTAGAGGAGAAAATGAACAAGGTTTACTCTTTCAGAAGGGACAAGGTCCGCAAGATATTTAAAGATGCCTTGAACAACGGCCTACAATTGTCGGAGTAGAAAAGACCCCAAGAAGCAAAAATGACCGACAATCCCCTGTATTGCCCGTACCACCGAGTAGTAAGCCATGCGATCGAGGATTGCTATATCTTCAAAGACTGGGTTGAGAAGCAGTACATGGCTGGAGAGATCGAGCTATCCAAAAGCGTGTTGGTGAATAATCAAGTTGCAACCACCAACTTTATACAGACAGAAGTTGAAGCTTTTTGGGAGCAGACAGTCGAACCCGCTACCCTGAGAAATGAAATGGACTCACCACAGCCTCCGTGGAGTACGCACATATCTAATAAGATGAAGAAGATGATAAAGCTACTTCGGAAAGAGCCCAGGACGGAATGGGAAGGGCAGAAGAAGCCTACCATTCAAGCTGCCAATGCGGCTCCATCAGGCTCAAAATCCAAAAAGCTCAAGAAGAAGAAAAGTGCAGCTCGGTGTGAAAAGGAGTCTGCAGGGAGATCGACCATTCAAAAATATATCGATTCCCTCGAAGAATATGAACAGAAGGAAAGAACTCTGATTCAATTGAAGGAGTTCCTCCCTGTACGAGCGGCTGAAATTCTGGAGGAGTTAGATGAAGACTCCAATGAAGAGATCCCAGTAGTGACCTGCTACACCATCCATCTTGGCAGCGACTCTGAGGAGGAGCTCTGTTTTCCCGAAGAGGACGAGGAGCTCGCCACAAAAGCCAACCAAATCCAGCTCAGAAGCGGCAGGGCTATACCGCCAAATCAGGGTAACGCCCCAAAAGGGAAGGAAAAACAAGTCGCTAATGAAGAAGATGGCAGAGAACTTGCTCATGAAGATTCGAGTCTTTCCTTAGTAGACTATAATGTCTTGGCTCACCTCCGAAAGCTTCCGTCTCTCCTTAGCATCTATGATGCCTTGGTTCTATCTCAAGAGCTTAGAGATGTTCTCATTCACGCTCTACAAAACCCCTAGCGGTATCAGGCTTGCTTTGCGGAAATTAATATGAAATAAGCTCAGTACACTTTGAAAGCCGCCGCAGTCACGTTTAAGGATGAAGACTTGCTACTGGGAACGACTGAGCATAATCGGCCGCTTTACGTGACCGGGTACAGCGACGGAGATCGAATTAATAGCATATTGATTGATCCGGGGTCTTCAGTAAACATCATGAACTTGCGGACACTGAATAGTTTGTCAATGGACGTCCGACACCTGTCAAGGGAAAGGATTGTCATTCAAGGCTTCAACCAAAATTGCCAGCAAGTTCTGGGGTCCATAGCTCTGCCAATCAAATTTGGGGATCTGCAAACTGAAGCTAAGATATACGTGATCGACGCCGACACGTCTTATACATTCTCTTGGGACGACCATGGATCCACGATTACGGCATCGTCCTGTCAACTCTCCATAAATGCATGAAGTATACTAAAAATGGTGAAGAAAGACGCATTGACGGAGACATCCAGCCGTTCGGTGTGCATGAAGTCCGATATGAAGATTCTCAGTACTTTATGGACCACCAAAATGCTAAGCCACAACTAACCGAGGATAGAGCGGCCCCAAGACTCAAAAGCAAATCCGAGCCGGCTGTCACTTTCAAAAGCAAAAAAGCCCAAGTGCGCCCGCGTTTCGGTAGCGACACTGATGAGTCCGACGTTGGAAGTCCGTCCTTCCGTAAAACTCGCCCTCATTTCTGTAGCGATACGGACGAATCTGTCACTGAAGCCCCATCTAGCAGCAAAGTCCGCCCTCATCTTGGCAGCGACACTGAAGAGTCGGAGGAAGAGGACCTGCCGTGCAACAGCAGTGCAGATTGGACCCCCATGCAACAAGTCAAACTACGAGAGACCTTCGAAATTGCAGAAGGGTCCCTAGCCGTCACAATGGTACCGGAGCAGATGTGCAAAGAGCTTGATGCGTTATCAGTCTCTACCGTGGACCAGCTGAAAACTTTCTACGTCCTTGGAAGGAAAAGTGGACAGAAAGGCATCCTATTTTTTGGGTCAAACCCCATTGTGCACCCGGACGATTTGTCTGTCGCGTGCCTTCCATATGAGAGAGGCATAAGAGCCGTCCTCAATCCCAAATACTATGCGCCCGAGATGCGGGAATACTTTAAAAAGTGCGGATGCCGCTTATATCAAACGGAGTCCGAAGCAAAGTTTTACGAAGGGCTATGGTATCCGCCCCAGGTCCGAGCACTCATCGATGGACGAATTCCAGATAGACGGGGCATAGGCTACATTCAACCCGATTCCAAAGCGTGCTACATGATCCATGTTGGTGAGGCCAGCGAAAGATCAAATGATGATGATGAGATAGCCGAGCCATAAGAAGCTCCTCAAGAGCTCAAAGATGGCGGACAAGCAACCTTTGACGAGCTAACCAAGATTGTCTTAGGAACGCCCGATAATCCAAGGCCGACCTACATCAGCTCACTCTTGTCAAAGGAAATGAAAGCACAGATAATCGCCCTGCTGCACGAGTTCGTCGACTGCTTCGTATGGACGTACAAAGAAATGCCTGGCCTTTCCCCTGAAGTAGCCGTGCATAAACTGGCCATATCTCCTGATGCTAAGCCAGTCAAACAAGCTCCTCGAAGAATGAGAAGGGAACTAGAAGAAAAGGTCATCAAGGAAACCAAGAAGCTCATCGATGCCGACTTCATCAGGGAAGAAAATATGCGGACTGGATCGCATGCATAATAACAGTGAAGAAGAAAAATGGGCAAATCCGAGTTTGTGTCGATTTCAGGGACCTCATGTAGCGTTTTGAAAATCGTTTCGGTGAAATTTCGGAAAAATCGGTAAAATAAGGGGGTTTTCCATAAAAAATCAAAATGCAAATATCTTATTATAAAAATTAAATATACATATTCTAGCTATGTAATGGCTAGTATTTGGTGTTTATTGAGCCACTGGTGAAATTTCAAATTTTCTGAAAAAAATTTATTTTATTATTATTTTAAGCCGTCACTAATACATTTAATTAGGGAAAATTACAAATTAGAATGAGTTGAAACAAATTTTGTGCATCATAAAATATTAAATAAAATTTTATCATGTGGTTTTTGAAATGAAATCGTTTGCTAAAACGGTTTAGAAAATATTGAAGAAAAAGGCTTTTTTCGGTGAAATTAGTGTTAATGGGAATTGGGGTTTAGCAATTATCTTTTTCCTAACCCACACACCCACACCTCACCCTCTCTTGCCCCTCACCATATGACCGGCCCCACCATGACTGCCCTCCCCCTCTCCCTCTCTCCAATCACTTCTTTTGTCAAAAGAAAAGAAAAGAAAAGAGTAGAAAATGATATAATTTGAGTTGACTTTGACTTGAACTAACTTTCTCCACCTCACTCTCTCTCCTCCCTCACCCAACCCCCCACACTTCTGGCCGAAACCAGCAACCCCCCCAACATCCCCTTTTCCTTCTTCTCCTCTCTTTGTTCCATCAAAGAAAATCCAAAGAAAAATCCACTAAAAATCAAACAAAAATCTAAATCAAAATCCAACTCCTACCCATTTCTCATTAGCCATTCTAGCACGGATCTAGGGATCAAAATGGCATTTTAGGAGGCTAGATCTTGAGCTTGATCTCATGGGAGGTATAATCTCATGCTTTTGCTAAAATTTGTTATCTAGTTGCTTAATCTAAGTTAATTAAGTGTTTAATTAGGTGTTTATGAAAGAAAAAGGGTTTTGAATTGAAGTTTGAAATTTCAAGTGTATGGTTTTGAATGAAGATTAGGGTTTTAGCATTTGATTAAGATTGTGATGGGTAGATTAACATATAATTGCTTGCTAAAATCAAATCTAGTTGCTAGTTGCATTTTTGTTAATTTAAATTTGTGATAAGTATATATATTGCAAACTAGTTTTTGTAAATATTGTGTTAAATTGAGAATTAAAATATGATAAGGCTTTCATCATGTCTTTGGCATGTTAATGAGTATTTTAACACCTTAGGTTGTGCGAAACCTAGTCTAGTTGTTGAATTATGTATTGTTGCTTTAAAAGTGTTAAAATTGGGTAAAATTGTAAACTAGAATTTTGGGGTTAATGAAATTTAATGAGATTAAATTATGGAAATTGTTTTTATGACTTATTTAAGATATTTAATAAGTATTATGGCCACTAGATTTGTTTAAACATCATGTTTTGTACAAAAACGGCGAATTGTGCTTGCTAGATTTTCGGAAAAATGACTTTTTAAGTGAAATTGGGGTTTTTGTGAATTTTAAGCTATTTTATGTTATAATTAGTGCTTGTAATTGTACAAATGAGTGTGTTTGGAGCTTTCTCGATGGTTTGGCGTTTGTACGCCGACGTCGAGAGTTTTTGGGTCGATTTGTGAAGGCAACCATAGGTTTTGACCTATGTGGGATTCGTCCGTCGTTTTGGCCATGAGTCGGATTTTAATGCGATACGGTGCGTTATGATATGTAGGTACCCCATGTGGACTTCGAGACGACAAGTAAGCGCGTGGCGACGTCGGCACCGGCGAGCGATGACCAGGTGAGTAGATTTATATCTACGGGGAGAAGTCGGGTGGATGGCGTATAGCACCCCCGCAGTCCGAGGTGATGTATACGGATGTGTATACACACCTATAAATATTATATTGTTGGGTTTATTTTGATATGTAAATGGATATTGGTATATCGGATTGATGAAAGGTTACGAAACCTTAGGGTATTGGGTGAACTACACATACGTACACACGCATACATACTTGCATGCATCCTTATATCATATGTGGTTATAGGATCCTATGTGGATATGTGTTCACGTGGATTTTGGGATATTGTGCTCACATACGGATTTGAGGATGATATATGGGATTGATATGAGTCGAGGAGTTGACCTGAGATTATGATATCGGTGAAATGACATGTTATGACGGTAAAATTCATAATTAAGATACGTATTGATATTTTTAGGGGATTTTGGGAATGATGATGCCATAGCAATAGTGATATATATGATGAAAATACCGATTTATACTAGACTGTCGATCAGTAGTCAGATCTTGATTTTTGTGATGATGTTGGCATTGTGCTAGACGTAGGTCAGTACCCAGATGATGATCTTGATAAAGAGAATACTTGATGAATAATATGACAAATGTGATACTGACCCGTACCCAGATTTGGGGATGCCGTACGACGGATTTACGTACGAGCTATATTTTGATGATTGATCCGCACTCTTGACTTGGGATGTCTGGTTATGGATTTGATGTTATTGAGGCGGGATCACCAACTATACATATACATGTATGTATATGTATCGACTCAGATGATAGGCGGTTTCCTTACCTGTAGTCCAGCTTGTTAGTTGGGCCCTTTAGTTTAGTTTAGTTGTTAGATTAAATTCGATTCTTACCTATTTCAAAACTAACGAATCGTGGGTATTTTAAAAGACAGCCCAAGGGATCCTACGGATATTTCGAAAGACGTATCTTTTCATAAAAACACCGTGGCCCATATTTTCAAGACCCCATGATTCGTGTTATTTCAAAAGGCACCATTTGTAGGACTTATATTAGATTAATGCAGATTAGTTATAGTTGCGTCTAGTTTTTAGCTCCCGCTCATTTTTGTGGCCCGCTTCGCATCGCATGCTTATTTTATGTTTCATACTCCATTATTGATATCATGCTGTTAGGACACCAGCACCATTACCGATGATGCGTATGTACCACGTACACTTAATTGCCGGCTCACACACATCTTCATCGGTAATTGCCATGTCACGTACACCTTAGAAAATATTATTGCTTAACTTAGCTAGATAGCTAGTAGTGTGACATAATATTAGTGTACTTACCTTATATGCCAGCTTAGATATTGTAGTTATTACTTGTCACTTCATGCATACTGTTATTCATTGTTATGCCGTATTCATGGATTCTTATGCCTATATTCATGGGTTTATATACTATTGATGATTTGGATTCGGATTTCTATGAGATTTTCTGGATTTGGAGGAAAACCGCAAAACTTGTATAAGCTTCTTCTCTCTCTTTTAAATAAAAAGTGCGGTTTTCCTATGATGTATGAGTCGTCCACCATGAGTTTGCTGATGGATTTCGAGACCCGATTCGAGGAGTTGAGGAACCGTTTCGAGTACATGGTGGGCCCGGTGCGGTACCCCGGGGCAAGAGGAATGTGTTGTTGACGTTGAGCCCGGCAGGGGAGCACTACCGACCGGTGATATTACCCGACGCGTCGGATATCCAGAGGATACCGTCGTGGTCTTGAGATGGATGGTAGGGGCCGATCTGGACTGACGGCGCCCTAGGTATTGAGATTGAGACATTGAGATTTCGAGACCTTGAGGTTTATGTTTTGTGTCGATGCTAGACACGGTTGATGCTGATTTCATTTATGATATCTCATTTTTAAAAATACCAGGAAATCTCACTAAATTATGAAAACAGTTTCTTCATTTAGATGTAATCTGTTTTCATGCATTCATACCTCATTCATGATATATTGCTACCTGAGGCACTGACACGGGCACATGAGATTATACTCGGGTTAGATATTTACCCTAGTCATTGTTATAGACTGCTGGTTTTATTTGAGGATTGTATATATTGATCGTATGACCTAGGATTGCGTCATGCATGCGATTTCTTTTCGTAGATGTTTTTCTATTCACGAGTTGGCAACTCACCCCCGTTGTGCCCCAGTTTCTTGCAGGTTTTGCCGTACAGGTTTCATTACGGCTTTGCTGGCACTGCTTCTTTCGGGTGACTTGCTAGTAGGTGGGTTTATTGGTATCGTACCCATCATATTACTTTGTATAATATTATTCAGTTGTATCTAGTAAATTCCATCACCCAAACCTGTATTTATTTGAGATAGAGACCAGTGATGTTATTCCTTCGACCTTAGAGTCGCGCGTTGTATTTCTGCGGTTTTCTTGTGGTTTTGAGTTTCCTTTTGAATTTTGATCCTCGCCGTTGGCGTTGTATATTATATTGCTTGTGTGGTTGTGACCGTCGATTGACGAAGAGCTAGCTCCCGCTTGGGGATGCCTTTTTATTGATTTCGTATACTATTCATGTTGTATCCCGTTTGGGAGCCAGTATTTACAAAGAAGACTCTGCCGAAATTTTCAGGAACTACTTGATGTTTTTTTTAAAACCGCATAATTCGGCTTATGCTATTAAAACTACTTGATTTTAAATTGGTTTTCCTTCACTCTACTACTTTTCTTGGTTTGGATTTATGGGTTTTCGGCTTACTTAGATTACGTACGCCTCGAGACGTTTCGTAGTTTAAGTGCCGGTCATTTTCCGTACTTTCGGGTCGTGACACCTCAACAAGGCATGTCCCAAGGACGAATTCCCGCTACCGGTCATGGAAATGATGGTCGATGACACCTCAAATTACGAGCTATTCACCTTTATGGATAGCTCGTCTGGGTATAATCAGATCAAAATGTCGCCTGAGGATGAAAAGCACACAGCATTCCGAACCCCGATCGGAATATACTGCTACAAGGTGATGCCGTTCGGACTGAAGAACGCAGGTGCTACATACCAAAGGGTAATGACCAATATCTTTGATGACCTAATTCATAAAGTCATCGAATGTTATGTTGATGATCTGGTCGTCAAAACTAAAGCTAAGGCCGATCACATCCAAGATCTTAGGACCGTTCTCACCAGACTGAGGGAATACGATCTGAAGATGAATCCTCTGAAGTGCGCTTTTGGCGCGTCATTGGGAAAATTCCTGGGCTTTATAGTCCGACATCAGGGGATCGAAGTTGACCCATCCAAGATAAAGGCCATCATGGAGATGCCCCCTCCGAAGAGTCTAACGCAGCTAAGATCTTTTCAAGGCAAGCTTGCTTATATACGGAGGTTTATCTCAAATTTATTGGGAAGATGTAGGCCCTTCTCAAAGCTCATGAAGAAAGGAACTCCTTTTATCTGGGATGCCGAATGTCAAGCAGCGTTCGAAATCATCGAACAATACTTGTTGCACCCTCCAGTGCTGGCCGCTCCCATTCCAAATAAACCGCTGATTCTCTATACTGCCGCGTTAGATGATTCACTCGGTGCGCTCCTTGCCCAGAACAACGAGGATGGAAAAGAGAACGCCCTCTACTACCTCAGTCGAACTTTAGTCGGGGCAGAACACAACTATTCCCCAATCGAAAAGCAATGCCTGGCTCTGATATTTGCTGTGAAGAAGCTGAGGCACTATCTGCTCGCTCATCGGGTTATGCTGATCTCCAAGGTCGACCCGCTCAAACACTTGATGACCAAAGCAAGCCTAGCCGGCAGAATGGCAAGATGAGCTGTCATGCTACTTGAGTTTGACATAGTTTATACTCCTCAGAAAGCAGTGAAAGGGCAAGCTCTTGCAGACTTCCTCGCCGCTCATCCTATACCAGAAGGGTCGCCGCTAAATTGTGAGTTGCCCGATGAACAAGTGCTGCACCTCGAGGAAGATGAGCCATGGTGGGAGCTCTACTTCGATGGAGCCTCATCAATAAGGACCTCCAGTAAATCAAGCATCCCGGAGATAAAAGCAGGGATAGGGTTGGAGTTCATTACGCCATCAATGGGAACCCTACGGCGTTCTTTCGCTCTCACCGAGCCTCGAACAAACAATGAAGCTGAGTATGAAGCTCTGATAGCTGGTCTGGAGCTCGCCATAGAAATGGAAATCCTTCGGCTACGGGTTTACGGCGACTCCCAGCTTGTCGTCAACCAAGTAAGAGGCGACTATAAGATATACAAACCCGAGTTAGCTCAGTACAGAAGCCGGGTGGTGGAACTCATGAAACGGTTTACTCACATTGAACTAACGAGAGTCCCTAGAGCGTTGAATGGAAAATCCGACATACTCGCTCGCTTAGCCAAAGAACTGGCTGATCCTGACATGGACGAAATTCTGATCACAGTCAGGAGCCGACAAATTCTACCCCCTGTCTCTCTACGAGAAGAGGAAAGCGCGGAACAGAAGAGCAATCCCGCCGAAGAAGCTTCGATCGTTCAAGACGAGCCCGATTGGAGAGAACCCTTCATAGAGTACTTCCGATACGACAAGCTGCCCGAAGGAAGGTCTACGAAGGTTTAGCTGAAGAAGAGAGCTCTCCGATACGTATTTGTAAATGACACGCTATACCGCAGGTCATATGTGTAAGTCCATGTCACGCACCCCACGAACTTGCGGGGAGGCGGAATATATGAAAAACGATTATCAAAGCTTCGTAACACGGACTTGAGCGCATGAATCGTATCTAAACCGTTACTAGCAAACTACGAGAGGTTTAACTACTCGGATTCGAAGTTATACTTCACATTACTTGTTCTTTGGGTCTTCATCGCTATCCTCCACTCCTCGTAGGCTCCTTGGAACATCGGCACCTCAACGGCCTCCTCGAGTCAAAGACGATCCACCCGAGAGCTCCTACGCCAAGCTTGATCTCTAACTTGAGATAACTAGGTTGCTCAAAGCGCTAATCTAAGCTACCTAGGGGATATAGAGTGAGGTTATGGATGTATTAGTCTAGCTAACCCTTGATCTCAACACATGAGAGGTTAGGGTTAGGGTTTCAAGAATGAGAGAGCTTGAGGAGAGAGAAGGTGATGATAAGAATGAAATATGATATTGTTTCTCACTTGATATATGAAGCATAATGAATAAATAAATAAAATGAGATTATTCATCATGCTACATAAATGTATTATGAGTGATTCACTATGTGAGTCATTAAGCACTTAATAATGCATTAATGACATGATGAATAACACATAATGAGTCACAATATCATTTAATGCTAATGACACCTTACCCTCCCGAGTCACCATGCTTCTAGAAGCTTCCCGAAAAATTACGAGAACGCCCCTCCAATCCGTGAAAACACGGAAAAACTTTAGACTGTATAAATCTAATAACCTGATACTAGAATCTGGCTTAAACCAAAGCCGGATAGTAAAAACTGTCCGAACGCCGTACGTGCGTAAACACACGTATGGGTCCGACCCCTTGTCGTAAAACCATACGACCTCTATATCGTTTCGCCTAGAGCAGGGAAACCCTCTGTGTGGGACTCTAAAGACTCGACACTACGCTGGCAGTGGGTTTAACCACAGACCGCAAGCGGCACTAGCTGTACGTAACGGTCCCCAGGTAGATGTCGATAAGAAGGCCGATGAGGAAACCCATCCGAACTCCTACTGAGCTTGATGTGACAATCTCCGTACAGTCCGGTCTGTTCGTCTAAGACTATCGCATATCAAGCCTAGGGGGCGGCAAGCGTCAGTCCCCTAATAGAGGTATATGTCGTGTCGGAGCGTAGCCCATTACACCCTGAGAAACTACTAGAACCTACCAGTAAATCTCGCTTGCCCTGGCCAGGGACTTTGCGTAATGGCTCTCTGACACAGCGCGATATCAACTCCCAATACCGGGAGAGACGAATCCTTTCTAACCGCCACTGCCTCCAAGTGCTCGGGACTGCACCCAACTGCTACCTGTTTGCACGACTCCTTTGAGCCGTGGTAGGGTAGCAATCTAAGAACAGTGGGACACACTCGAGGCGAAGTAGCAGTGTCAAGTCTGCGGACTATGCTGTACTCATGTCACCTGGGAACTGTTAACTGACGACGGGTATAATACCAACCAATCAGTTCCCCTGCGAGTCCTGTCCAGTGTACCCGTAACCTAACGAGCACCTGTATAATATCTCCAGTACGACGTACTGACGGCTGTGGGACAGACCATCTCCCCAACTGGGATGAGAAGTGTACACACTAGTCTAATCTGGAGTATCGATGCCCTGTCTCGATAATCCTACGACTAGGGACAAGTATAGGATGTTGCTTATAGACTACCCAGCCCCCACTAGAGTGACTGCCATCACAACGCTGGTAATCAATTAAAGATCCTATGGGCTCTACTAATATGTATAAGTGATACGTTACAAGAAACATATGCACATATTAAAGTAGACACAAACCAAGTAGCATACTACCATTTTTATAAAGACTGTATATACAATTGTGAATATCCCAAGCTTCCATTAAGTAATATACATACAAGTATGATACAATAATGGCCCCTAGTGCATATACACTAACAATCTCCCACTTGCACTAGGGCCATGAGCTGGCATATCGTAGACCTATCATCTCGAATAGCCTCTCGAACTGCGTCTGACGAATGGCCTTTGTGAATGGATCAGCAATGTTATTCTCTATCTCTACTCTCTTTATCTCGATTTCCCGGCGATCTACAATCTCCCTGATCAGGTGATACCGCCTTAAGATGTGTCTGGACTTCTGATGGGACCTGGGTTCCTTCGCTAAAGCTATAGCGCCGTTGTTGTCACAATACAGAGGTATTGGATCAACACCGGTAGGAACCACTTGAAGTTCTGTGAGGAACTTCTTCATCCAGACAGCTTCTTTTGCGGCATCGCAAGCAGCTATGTACTCCGCTTCCATCGTTGAGTCAGCAACGGTCTCCTGTTTGGAAATCTTCCAAGAGACCGCCCCTCCATTGAGGGTAAAGAAATAACCTGACATGGACTTGGAGTCATCTTTGTCACTCTGGAAGCCGGAGTCGGCAAAGGCCTCAATCTGGAGGTCTTTTCTGCCATACACCAAGAACTTATCTTTAGTCCTTCTTAGGTACTTGAGAATGTTCTTTACTGTTATCCAGTGATTCTCCCCTGGGTTTGCCTGATACCGGCTTACAACGCTCAATGCGTATGCTACATCTGGTCTGGTACATAACATCGCATACATTATAAAGCCTACCGCTGAAGCGTAGGGTATAATCGACATGCAATCCCTTTCCAAATCAGTCTTGGGAGACATCTCTTTGGAGAGTGTGATTCCGTGACAAGCCGGTAGGTTACCGCGCTTAGAATCTTCCATACTGAATCTCTTCACTATGGTGTCTATGTACCTGGACTGCGAAAGTCTCAACATTCTCTTTGATCTATCACGATAGATCCGGATCCCTAGAATGTAGGTGGCATCACCCAGGTCTTTCATGGAGAATTTCTGTGATAAGAATCTTTTGACTGACTGTAACATAGGAATATCATTTCGTATTAGGAGAATGTCATCCACGTACAAGACGAGGAATACTACAGCTCTCCCTACAATCTTATATATATGCAAGGTTCATATGGATTTTTGATAAAGTCGAATTCTTTGACAGCATCATCAAAACAGATGTTCCAACTCCGCGATGCCTGCTTTAGTCCATAAATGGACTTAAGCAACTTGCATACTTTACCGCTGCTCCCACTCTGAATGAATCCCTCTGGCTGATCCATATAGACGCTCTCTTCTAAATTTCCATTTAGAAAGGCCGTCTTTACGTCCATCTGCCAGATTTCATAATCGTGGAAGGCAGCAATAGCAAGAAGGACCCGAATGGATTTAAGCATAGCCACTAGAGAAAAGGTTTCGTCATAGTCCAAACCAGGTCTTTGACGGAAACCCTTTGCAACAAGTCTAGCCTTATAGGTTTCAACCTGTCTATCTACACCAATCTTCTTTTTGAAGATCCATTTGCATCCTACGGGTTTTACCCCATCTGGAGCAATGTCCAAAGTCCATACTTTGTTAGTGTACATGGAATCCATTTCGGTCCGCATTGCATCCAGCCATTTTACCGAGTCGGCGTTCTGAATGGCTTGCTGGAAGCTAGTAGGGTCATCATCATTAATGACACAATCCTCTTTATCCCCATCTATGAGAAAACCGTAGTATCTCTCAGGCGGATGAGACTGTCTACTACTCCTGCGGAGTGGCGTCGGGATGTCCTGTTCTCCTGAACCTTCTGGTTTTTCCAAGCTTTCAGTAATAGCTTGTGGTTCTGGAATTTCTTCCAGTTCTACTACTCTCCCACTTTTTCCTTTTTCTAAAAACTGATGTTCCAGAAAGTGGGCATGACGAGAAAACAAAACCTTTTGTTCCTCTGCGTAATAGAAATAATATCCTTTGGAATTCTTCGGATATCCCACAAACTTACACTGTACTGATCGTGCCTCGAGCTTGTCCACATGCTGCTTTTTTACAAAAGCTGGACATCCCCATGTCTTAAAATGTTTTAGACAGGGTTTGGTCCCACTCCACATCTGATATGGTGTGGTAGGCACAGTCTTGGTGGGAACCTGGTTCAAAAGATATGCAGCTGATTCTAGTGCATATCCCAGAATGATCGCGGTAACTCAGCGTTACTCATCATGGAACGAACCATATCTAATAGGGTTCGATTCCTCCTTTCTGATACACCGTTGTGTTGTGGTGTGTATGAAGGAGTAAGCTGAGAGAGAATTCCATTCTCTTTTAAGTAACCCAGGAACTCGGCACTCAAGTATTCACCACCTCGATCAGATCTCAGTGTCTTGATACTTTTGCCGGTTTGTTTTTCTACCTCATTCTTGTATTCTTGGAATTTCTCAAAGGCCTCGGATTTATGCTTCATTAAGAAGACATATCCAAACCTAGAGAAATCATCCGTAAAAGTAATGAAGTAGGAATAACCACCTCGCGCATGTGTAGACATTGGACCACACACGTCACTGTGTATGAGTCCCAAGAGCTCACTTGCTCTTACTCCATGTCCAGTGAACGGAGTCTTTGTCATCTTTCCTTTGAGACAAGATTCACAAGTAGCATAAGATTGATATTCGAACGGATTCAAATATCCTTCTCTATGTAACTTAGTCAACCTTCTCTCATTGATGTGACCAAGTCTACAATGCCATAAGAAAGCCTGATTTATTTCTGGAGACTTTCTTTTAAGTGTGTTCTGGATATTGAAAACCTGAGCTTGACTCAATACGTATATACCGTTATCTAATGTACCGGACCCAATCAGAACTTGATTTAGGTGGATGTGAACTACATCACTTGCGAATGTAAAATCATATCCCTCTCTTGAAAGTGAGGGCACCGATATGATATTACAAGTCATACTAGGTACATATAGACAGTTACGTAGAATCAATATCTGCCCACTTGTCAAACCTAGGCGATATTCTCCCACGGATTCAGCGTCCACGCTCATTCCGTTTGCAACTCTGAGAGTAACTCTACGGTTTCTCAAAGCATGTAATGAATTACAGATATGAGATCCTGCTCCTGTATCTAGTACCCAGGAAGTAGAGTTAATTGCCAAACAGTTCTCAATTACAAATACACTTGAGGCTGAAGCCACAACATGCTTCGTATCCTGGCTACTGGCTTCAAAAGCCCTGCAATCTTTCTGCCAATGCACAGTCCTATAACAATAGGAACGTTCCTCTTTTACTACATTCAGTCCCGAAACTTTTGCCCTTCTCTTTCTTTCTTCTTCCCTGGTTTCCTTCAGGGTAGAAGGCAGAGACTGTAGAATCAAGTCAGTATCTGACTCGTTTTCCAACGTGTTCTCCAGGTCCTGGAGCTCATCAATACAGCTAGTCATTGTAAGGACGTTGTCCCCTATAGATGACCCGAAAGTCAACCTCGCTTGAATTAATTCGTTCGATATTTCATATCTTGTGATATGAGATTGCTCTCCATATAAATCTTTGTTATGGAGAAAGATGGAAACTAAGTCCATCTTCTCGTGCTGCTTCTGGTATACACCATCAACTAAAGCTAATACGAGGCACTTAGCTTTCGCTTTATCTTTTTCCCTTGTCTGACGGATATCCATATCCGCGACAGTGGAAACTGGACGTGGGACGGCGGGATCTTGAGTAGTAATTGGGTCGTCCAGCTTGTTATAGGCAATGGACATCTGGACAGACCTTTGCCTGTCATATAAGTTAGATTCAATCAATTTGTTATCTAGATGTAACCTATTCGTGGTCACAAGGTTGTTGCAATTAAGAGAGAGAGAAGAAAACATTTTAGCATGATGCTCTTGGAAGTTTAGAGTGGTTTTTAATTTATCTAAACAGGATGGCTCCCACTGTTTCTCGAATCCCTCCTCAAACCATAAAAGAAGAATTAGCCAGGTTTATTCTCACCGCACAATTCTTGCTTAACCGTTCAGCCAGGTCAGTGTCGATACTTCGAGGGAGGTTTTCCAACGCTTTCGTGAAGTTCCTTAATTAAATAACCTCTTTTCTCTAGGGGCATAGCCCCGCTGACACCTTTCTAGGCACCTACTTGGTTTATAGCATTGATCGTTAAGTGACGAATCTCCTGATAAGTAGCTTGTACTCACAGTAGGACCGGGATCCAAAATATCATCGTATGATAATGTTGAAGGAATCCTACCAACAATCATCAAACTCCAAAATGGTATGCATCTCTCTGCAAATTTCAGTTTCTGTAGAAATTCCCGATATGGATTTTTGCCCCATGCTCTTATGACCTTGACTAAGGGCCAAAATGTCATAAGTCACATGTCAAGTTCTACCTGTCATTATCCAGGTTAATTTGAACCCACCCGTATATACTCTTGACTAAGGGCCAAGAAAAGTAATACGACTGTCCCAAACCAACGCATCTATCTATGCAACAAATGAATACCCCAGCAGCTACCAAACATATGCCTTGACTAAGGGCCAAAATACATAGCTTGAATACTACTGAATACCCAAATGAAATGTCGGAGGGCTACGAATGGTTTTGGCAAAACTTTGAACGTAGTGAACTTGATATAATTAAAGGAACCTGATACTCTTTAAAAGGAGTGGTTAAAACTCCGCAATTAAAAAATCTGATCTTTTAAAATAACCGAGTGGTTTCTTTTAAATTTGTTCCAACGATTGAATTTTGGTTTATTTGCTTTGCATTATAATAATGTGTCCCATCATTTATCCTATCATTGCAGAAAACAAACAAAATACCACGTCCTCTTATGCCATCCGCATTCGCCACGGGGTCTCGTCATCACCCGTTAGGTTACTTAACTAACGACAGAGCGGGGGCTGGGCTAGCGCGGGTGTAAAACATAAGTGACGTCTAATAGCTATCATATATAGATATTGTACATTCGTCAGACGCAATAATAAGCATTCCAGATCACTGATGAACTTTATTGGATATACTAGCAATCCGCATTTGCTTTGAGCCTGCAATAAAAGACGGATTACACAGTTGTGATGAATAGCCATTACCCCAACCCTAGACCCCTACGGGTACGTCAAACTACTCGCCAAGTACCCGAAGTGAAGCGGTCTCCCTCAACAACGTGAGTAGGCCACTAAACACTTCAACGTACCCGGTAGTTTGTGTACCCCGCCTTGGGTCTATCCTAGGAGCAAAAAAACAGTAAAAAGAAATAATACAACGGTGGGTACAACCGCAACCTGGATGCGCCCCGCAAAAGAATATTACATCATATTACATTTATATCGAATGAATGAATATTAAACCCATCTCAAAACCCCGGCTAATCATCACAACACTCCAATCAAGTCCATATACACAAACAGTAAACATTACAGAAATGTGCAACCCCCTGCCAACCGACATACTAGCAGTTAGGGGAGGTTTACGAACACATTAAACATTACAGATAAAAACCCAATTAGCAAATATCTTAGAACATCGACTGACAACCTTTATCCGTGTCTACCCCAAAAGCAAACCTGCACTGAAGTAACCTGGGTAGAAACAGAACATACAGGAAACCAAAATACCAAAAAATATGAATCACTGAGCAAATTCGAGTCAACTCGGAGTTGACTCGGCGGCGGATCAACGGCCAAAAGCACCTTCTTGCAGCGGATCCGCGACCGTCTTGCCGAGTTAGGGGCTCGTATTTTCCCAGTATTATTATATTTCCCTGCTGTAAATTTTAAGGCATATCATAAATTTTTTTAGACATGTTTAAAATTAACAGAAACTGTTAGGGTTCCGGGGTTTCGTTTTCGTGTTTTCCGTCGATCGAACTTCTAATTAGTTGCTAACAAGCTAGTAATGGTTTAGTAGGCTCTGATACCACTGTAAGTCCATGTCACGCACCCCACGAACTTGCGGGGAGGCGGAATATATGAAAAACAATTATCAAATCTTCGTAACACGGACTTGAGCGCATGAATCGTATCTAAACCGTTACTAGCAAACTACGAGAGGTTTAACTACTCGGATTCGAAATTATACCTCACGTTACTTGTCCTTTGGGTCTTCATCGCTGTCCTCCACTCCTCGTAGGCTCCTTGGAATATCGGCACCTCAACGGCCACCTCGAGTCAAAGAAGATCCACCCGAGAGCTCCTACGCCAAGCTTGATCTCTAACTTGAGATAACTAGGTTGCTCAAAGCGCTAATCTAAGCTACCTAGGGGATATAGAGTGAGGTTATGGATGTATTAGTCTAGCTAACCCTTGATCTCAACACATGGGAGGTTAGGGTTAGGGTTTCAAGAATGAGAGAGCTTGAGGAAAGAGAAGGTGATGATAAGAATGAAATATGATATTGTTTCTCACTTGATATATGAAGTATAATGAATAAATGAATAAATGAATAAATGAATAAAATGAGATTATTCATCATGCTACATAAATGTATTATGAGTGATTCACTATGTGAGTCATTAAGCATTTAATAATGCATTAATGACATGATGAATCACACATAATGAGTCACAATATCATTTAATGCGAATGACACCTTACCCCCCCAAGTCACCATGCTTCTAGAAGCTTCCCGGAAAATTACGAGAACGCCCCTCCAATCCGTGAAAACACGGAAAAACTTTAGACTGTATAAATCCAATAACCTGATACTAGAATCTGGCTTAAACCAAAGCCGGCTAGTAAAAACTGTCCGAACGCCGTACGTGCGTAAACACACGTATGCGTCCGAACCCTTGCCGTAAAACCATACGACCTCTATATCGTTTCGCCTGGAGCAGGGAAACCTTCTGTGTGGGACTCTAAAGACTCGACACTACGCTGGCAGTGGGTTTAACCACAGACCGCAAGCGGCACTAGCTGTACGTAACGGGCCCCAGGTAGATGTCGATAAGAAGGCCGATGAGGAAACCCATCCGAACTCCTACTGAGCCTGATGTGACAATCTCCGTACAGTCCGGTCTGTTCGTCTAAGACTATCGCATATCAAGCCTAGGGGGCGGCAAGCGTCAGTCCCCTAATAGCGGTATAATTCGTGTCAGAGCGTAGCCTATTACACCCTGAGAAACTACCGGAACCTACCAGTAAATCTCGCTTTCCCTGGCCAGGGACTTTGCATAATGGCTCTCTGACACAGCGCGATATCAACTCCCAATACCGGGAGAGACGAATCCTTTCTAACCACCACTGCCTCCAAGTGCTCGGGACTGCACCCAACTGCTACCTGTTTGCACGACTCCTTTGAGCCGTGGTAGGGTAGCAATCTAAGAACAGTGGGACACACTCGAGGCGAAGTAGCAGTGTCAAGTCTGCGGACTATGCTGTACTCATGTCACCTGGGAACTGTTAACTAACGACGGGTATAATACCAACCAATCAGTTCCCCTGCGAGTCCTGTCCGGTGTACCCGTAACCTAACGAGCAGCTGTATACTATCTCTAATACGACGTACTGACGGCTGTGGGACAGACCATCTCCCCAACTGGGATGAGAAGCGTACACACTAGTCTACTCTGGAGTATCGATGCCCTGTCTCGATAATCCTACGATTAGGGACAAGTATAGGATGTTGCTTATAGACTACCCAACCCCCACTAGTGTGACTGCCATCACAACGCTGGTAATCAAGTAAAGATCCTATGGGCTCTACTAATATGTATAAGTGATACGTTACAAGAAACATATGCACATATTAAAGTAGACACAAACCAAGTAGCATACTACCATTTTTAGCAAGACTGTATATACAACTGTCAATATCCCAAGCTTCCATTAAGTAATATACATACAAGTATGATACAATAATGGCCCTAGGGCATATACACTAACAATATGACCAACTTTGGCTCAGGTGCCTGTCATCAGTTGAAGCCCAAAAAGTCATGAAAGAAGTTCACTCAGGCGTTTGCGGTGCTCACCATTCTGGCCCCAAGATGCGACTTCAAATTAAATGGCTTGGGTATTACTGGACCACTATGATACGGGATTGCGGAGAGCATGCAAAGAAATGTTATATCTGCCAAATTCACGGTGATTTCATTCACAAGCACCCCAATCCGTTGCATCTTACGGTGGCGTCGTGGCCCTTCGAAGTCTGGGGAACCGACATAGTTGGCCCAATTGATCCTCCGTCATCCAAAGGCCACCGGTTATATTGGCCGCAACTGACTATTTCTACAGATAGGATGAAGCCGTCCCGCTAAAAGAAGTCAAGACAGGAGATATTCTGACATTCTTCCAGCATAATATTCTATACCGCTTCGGTACGCCAAGAAGAATCATTTCTGACAACGGGCCTTCTTTCAAGAGCTTCAAAGTCTCAAGATTCACTACTCAACACAAGATAGACTGGAGATATTCCTCCATCTATAATCCAAGAGCCAATGGGCTGGCCGAATACTTCAATAAGACTCTATGCAAGCTCCTGAGGAAAAATGTTTCAGCCAACAAGAGAGACTGGAATCTCAAACTACACGAGGCGTTGTAGGCATATCGTACCACGCACCGTACTCCAACTCAGTCCACTCCATACTCATTGCTCTTCGGAGTGGAGGCAGTCCTCCCCCTCGAAGTCGAAGTTCCAAGCTTAAGAATGGCCGTTTAGCACGAATTGACGGAGGAGGAAAACATGCTCCTTCGGCTTGAAGAGCTCGACGCCCTCGAAGAAAAGAGGCTCGCGGTGCAGCAAAATCTGGAGCTATACCGAGCCCAAATGTCACGGGCCTATGACAAGATAACCCGTCTCCGCGCTTTCAAGAAAGGCGAATTGGTGTTGGTGCTCAAAAGACCGATCATCCCCAATCGACATGCCAAGGGAAAATTCGAGCCAAACTGGGAAGGACCATACGTCATCGAGAAAGAGTTCGACGGAGGATCCTACCAACTAATAAGTGCCGAGGGAGAAAGGCCCATGCCACCCATCAATGGCCGATATCTTAAGAAATACTACGTGTGAATGCTCCAAGTCATAGGCGAATTGAGCACACCCGCCGTACGGTCCGGATCATACATCCTGCAAAACCGTACACAATCCACGGGCGTAAATGACCCTTATCTCTCCCAAATCCTGCCGGTGAGACTACTTTTAAAGTCCCACCAGCGGCAAAAAAAAAAGAAGAAAAAAAACAAAAAAGGAAAAAAAGGTATGTCCACAAGCAAAACGGGCACGGATGAAAACCCGAAAGGGCTCCGTGAGTAAAAACAGCAGGACTACCGGCGAGTTTGTGAAAACCTGAAAGGGTGCAAACTCGTGAAAAGAGATTAAATACACTTGCAAAGTCCACTCGACCTTGTGAGGAGAAAATCCCTGCGTGAGATCCTTACGACTCACAAAGGAGCAACACACTTAGGAATCCTCACGATTCCTAAGGAGAAAATACACCTGCGAGATCCTCTCGACTCGTAGGGAGAAAATGCTTTTATGAGACCCTTACGGCTCATAAAATTGAAAAGCCTTAGGTGACAGGGACCCAAACCTGTCTCCTAAGCCATCGTTCCCCAACGGGCAACGGAAAATGATGAGTCGCTCTTGGCGTTTCGCTTCAGTGTTAGCGGTGCTGATGCCGACCCAAAAAACAAATCCCAAGTCCTCCCGGGGCAAATGATGAGTTGCTCCTGGCATTATTCCAGTGCAGCAATGCTGATGCCAAACAAGATCCAAATTTCAAGTCCCCAAGTGGCGAATGATGAGTCTCTCCTGGTACCATATTCCAGTACAGCGATGCAGACGCCAAAAAAATTCCAAACTCAAATCCCAATGGTGAATGATGAGTCGCTCCTGGTACCATATTTCAGTGCAGCGATGCATACGCCAACCAAATTCCGAACTCAAATCCTAATGGCGAATGATGAGTCGCTCCTGGTACCATATTCCAGTGCAGCGATGCAGACGCCAACCAAATTCCAACCACCATACCCCAACGGCAAATGATGAGTCGCTCCTGGTACCATATTCCAGTGCAGCGATGCAGACGCCAACCAAATTCCAACCCCCATACCCCAACGGCGAATGATGAGTCGCTCCTGGTACCATATTCCAGTGCAGCGATGCCGACGCCAACCAAATTCCAACTCCTATACCCCAATGGCGAATGATGAGTCGCTCCTGGTACCAAATTCCAGTGCAGCGATGCAGACGCCAACAAAATCTCAAAATTTTTCCGGCCCTACGGTCTGGATCATACATCCTGCAAAACCGTATACAATCTACGGGCGTAAAACAATCCCAATCTCTCCCAAGTCCTGCCGGTGAGACTACTTTTAAAGTCCCACCAGCTCTCCAAAAAAAAACGGTATGTCCACAAGCAAACAGGCACGGATGAAAGCCCGAAAGGGGCTCCGTGAGTAAAAACAGCAGGACTGCCGGCGAGTTTGTGAAAACCCGAAAGGGCGCAAACTCGTGAAAAGGAGATGAAATGCACTCTCAAAGTCCTCTCGACTTTGAGAGGAGAAAATTCTCGCGTGAGATCCTTACGACTCACAAAGGAGCAACACACTTAGGAGTCCCCACGACTCCTAAGGAGAAAATACACCTATGAGATCCTTTCGACTCGTAGGGGGAAAATGCTTTTATGGGACCCTTACGACCCATAAAATTGAAAAGCCTTAGGTGATAGGGATCTAAACCTGCCTCCTAAGCCATCAATTCCCAAATTCTCTCGGGGAAAATGATGAGTTGCTCCTGGTATTATTCCAGTGCAGCAATGCAGATGCCAAACAAAAAAAAAACAATCCCCAAATCCTCTCAAAGACAGATGATGATTCGCTCCTGGTACCATATTCCAGTGTAGCGGTGCTGATGTCAATCCAAATCACATCAAATCAGCAAAACAACCAATGACCTCCTTGGCAGAATCAAATTCCACCTCGGAAACAAGTCAACTTCATCCCTGACACCGTAAGAAGCGGAGCAAGTCAAATCCAAAATCGACCGTCCACGTCGCTAAAGTGGCAGAACCGACTGTCCACGTTGCTAAAAAGGCAGCACCGACCGTCCAAGTCGCAAAAAGGGAAGAACCGACCGTCCAAGTCGCAAAAAGGGCAGAACCGACCGTCCACATCGCTAAAAGGGCAGCACCGACCGTCCACGTCGCTAAAAGGGCAGAACCGACCGTCCAAGTCGCAAAAAGGGCAGAACCGACCGTCCACGTCGCTAAAAGGGCAGCACCGACTGTCCAAGTCGCAAAAAGGGCAGCACCGACCGTCCACGTCGCTAAAAGTGCAGCACCGACCGTCCAAGTCGCAAAAAGGGCAGCACCGACCGTCCAAGTCGCAAAAAGGGCAGCACCGACCGTCCACGTCGCTAAAAGGGCAGCACCGACCGTCCAAGTCGCAAAAAGGGCAGAACCGACCGTCGACGTCGCTAAAAGGGCAGCACCGACCGTCCACGTTGCTAAAAGGGCAGCACCGACCGTCCAAGTCGCAAAAAGAGAAGAATCGACCGTCCACGTCGCTAAAAGGGCAGCACCGACCGTCCAAGTCGCAAAAAGGGCAGAACCGACCGTCCAAGTCGCAAAAAGTGCAGAACTGACCGTCCACGTCGCTAAAAGGGCAGCATCGACCGTCCAAGTCACAAAAGGGCAGAATCGACCGTCCATGTCGTAAAAAGGGCAGTGCCAGCTTCCCAAAAGAGGGAACCAAATCGAGTCGCCTCCACGTGAAAGAAGATCCATCAATTTTATGCACACGACCCACATGTGTGGTGTGTATTTATTGATGGGGGGCAATTTGTTGGGGTAAAAATTTACACTCCGGTTGACCAAGTCAAAATCAAAGTCAACCCCAAGCCAAGTGGGCCCATGCCCGGGTCGAGTCCGAACAAGAAGCGGCCGGCCTCCCCCCATGCCAAGATAAAATTTTTTGTAATAAATAATTTTATTGTATTTCTTTTATTTTATTTTATGAATAAATGTAAGAAAATGGGCATAAAGCCAAATTTTTGTAAAGCCATGGCTTATGTGCAAAAAGAAATGGCACGTGAGCCATGGGCTAGGCAAAATGCCGTTTTGTGAAGCCCAAGGGGCTATGTGTAAAGTGTATAGCCTATAAAGGCAAGGAGAATGAAAATATCCCAACAACTTTTTCTCTCTCCAAAAAAATTCAGATCTGAGATCTTTCTCCTTCCTCAAGGTTCTAAAACCTTCTTCTTTCTTTTGAATTAAATCAAGAGTTTTACTCTTCATTTTATAAAACTAAATAGTTTTTCACCACAAAACCCATAAAGGGGAACTCAGATCTTCCATTAGATCTCAAAAAGGAGAGATTTTTAAAATCACACATCTCTTGATCTTCAAGATCCTGCCAACAGAGGAAGAAGAAGGAGACCCATCTCCAGAAACCCCACTTTGGGGAAGAACTAGGGCTCAAGGGGAGAAGCCCTTCATCAGCTTCAAAACATTTTAGGAGTTTAACTCCACTCTAATTTCTTTTTCGGGAGTTTCTGGGGCTAAAAGCCCCTTTTTCTTGCCGGCGCCTAAGCGCCCGAGCACCTTGCGCTCAAGCGCCCAGCTTCCACGTGCCGACACGTGGCGCGCTAGCGCTCGAGTTCCTAGCGCTCAAGCGCCCAGCACCCACGTGCCGACATGTGGCGCGCTAGTGCTCGAGCGCTTTACGCTCAAGTGCCCAGCGCCCACGTGCCGACACGTGGCGCGCTAGCGCTCGAGTGCCTAGCGCTCAAGCGCCCAATGCCCACGTGCCGACACGTGGAGCGCTAGCGCTCGAGCGCTTTGCGCTCGAGCGCCCAGCGCCCAGCGCTCGAGCGCTTAAGCGCCCAGCGCCCACGTGCCGACACGTAGCGCACTAGCGCTCCAGCTCTCAAGCGCCAAGCGCCCACGTGCCGATACGTCGCGCGCTAGCGCTCGAGCGCCACGTGCCGACACGTGGTGCGCCAGCGCTCGAGCGCCCAGCGCTCAAGCGCCAAGCGCCCACGTGCCGACACGTGGTGCGCTCACGCTCGAGCGCCCAGGGATCAAGCGCCCACATGCCGACACATGGTGCGCTAGCGCCTAAGCGCACAATGCTGGCCCCACGCGTCCGTTGGTCGCTTTTTCCCTTTTATATATATATATATATATACACGCACACTCTACAACACTGTCCCTCCCTATTAATTTTTGGGCCGGGACGCTGCCCTGTACCCCGCAAGGGGGCTGCTAGCCCCCTTGACCCCCAGCCCGCTATCCGGGTAGCGGGACCCCCGTAAAAACTCTGCGTGGCTCCCGATATATCCAAGCCCCCTCCAAAACAAAACACACGTACATTGCACATTGAGTTCGCATGACCTGTTTAACCCGTCAATCGGAGGTTCTCTCGCTCCAAAGGCGAGGGGTAATTAACGAGAGCTTAGTCCGCGGCTGCCGGAGATTCGGATCCCCACGATCGATAGACCCCGGCCTACCCTAGGCAGGGGGAATTTGTAGTACGCCTGACAAGCGCGCGCGTATTCCCATCTCAATGGGGTGACAAAAAACACCCTACGGCCGTTACGTCCAGTTAGTACCGCCGACGGCTTGTGGGTAACTAATGTGATCATTACCTACTGCTGGCGTATTGACGAGTTTTTAGAGTCCCACACAGAAGTTTCCTGGTTCAAGCGAAACGAAGTAGGGCACATATGTTGATATGTGCGGGGGCCTGATTAAATACGAGTATACGATACCGTATTTTAATCTGGCAGTTATTTGATATCAGTTAGGTTATATGTGATATAACCGGATTATTGAATCAAGTGTTGATATGATAATGTGATATACAGATAAATGATATTAGTCTGTTATATGTGATATAACCAGATTATTAAATCAAGTGTTGATTTAATAATATGATATATATATTTATATTTGATATAATTATATATTAACTAATATTATTGCTCACTAATAATTTTCTTTATATATATATATGTATATATATATGTATATATATAAATATATAATAAAGCATGGTTGATTTTCTATTTATTGGAAATGGAAATGATGATGTGGAAAATGAGGAGCATGGGTGAAGCATGGCTTTGTAGTATTTTTTATTGGTCTCTTATCACTATTGAAGTATGGTTCTATTTGTTTATTTGAAACAAATGGATGCTTCAATAAGTGAGAAGGGTCAAGCCATTCTTGACAACACTTGGTTCATTTTCTCTAGTTGAGCTCATGAGATGAGTTTTTCTCTCTAGCTCTCTTCATTCTCTTCGTTACCTCCTCCAAGCTCATCCCTCACATGAGTCATGAAACCTTGAGCTTGTGAGAACCCTAGTGAACAAACACCATCCCTACTTCACCATCTTACACTAGATTAGCGTTTTGATGTAGTGTGTTTCCTTCACTAAAGAGTTTAGTGAAGAGGTAGCTTGGATTAGCGGAGCTTCGGGTGGATCATCTTCGGCATGAAGATCGCAAAGGAAGCTCGTTCCAACTTTAAGTAGATCCTAATGGAGTCGCGTGGACTACTACACGGAGCCTGAGAAGAGAAGGACATGGTCTACAAAGGTTGTAGCCTCATTCTCTTCATGTAGTTTTTTTTATATCATAGTTAAATCCTAATCATCTAGTTTAAGATCTTGGTTAGTGTTAATTAGCACCCCAAAAATTTAAAAAATGGCATGCTTGATGCTAGTAAAACCCAGTGGTGGTGGTAATAAAACCTTTCATGATATCAGAGCCAAAGCTAGAAGATTAGACGATGTTATTAGAAATACGAAAACGAAACAACTCCGAAACCGAAACCCAAAACATCAAGATTTTGTCGAATTTTAAATGATCTCTGAATTTTTTTTAAACATGTAAGGAATGTTGCATATGATGTAATTAGAACACCAGAGAAACACGATACCCAATGGACATTTTTTGACCGGCGAGATTGCTGAAATGGCTGGCGTCGCCGGTTCTTCATTGGAGTCTTGGGCTCATTTTTGTTTGGTGCTCTGTTGTGTTGGGTTTAGGATTTCATGGTTATGTTTGATTGTCCCAGTTTGCATGTGATGTTAAAAATTCTGTTAGGGCTAATCAGAGTGTTTCGTAGTCGCTTTTTTTAACATCGTTTCGGGTTTTAGTTTGATATGTGATACAATACTTGGAATCCACAGTTAATTAGTTTTGTGAAAACTAGTTGGTATTTGTAAATCTAGCATGTTAGTCGCTTTTTTTAACGTCGTTTCGGGTTTTAGTTTGATATGTGATACAATACTTGGAATCCACAGTTAATTAGTTTTGTGAAAACTAGTTGATATGTGATACAATACTTGGAATCCACAGTCAATTCGGATCGAAACTCCGTCACAATCGCGTATCGTACGCGAATACTCGCTGGATAACTTTACTAGGTATCCACACCCCATAGCCCCGACTAAGTGACTTTAGGAGAACCCCGTTGCCAAAAGCATCCACTCGGGTGCTCACGGCCACGGTGTTCTGCCTAAGTTCACTTGGTCGATGGCATCAGGGGTGCGGCCATCTACTAAAGTTCCCGACGAGTATTCAATCGGGTAGTTGGGAATCTTATTGAATTACCCGACTAAGTTATTGAAAAGTGTTTTCGTTTTGAGACTAAAATGCAAGGTTTATAGGTTAGGCATGAAATTCGGAATATGAGATATTCCGGGTTTATGATGTCTAAGGAAATGCAGATTCTAAATATTGTAGTTTTATATTTCTTTTATGCGACCGTACGTGTAATATGTGGGGTATCCCGAATCTCGTTGCTATATGTCATCGACATTCTAGATACGCATATTTACTTACGTTGATGACATGTGATATTATGTGTTGCTGTGATATGTTATACTGGATCATCGTGATTGAATAGCCGGTGGTTTTATGTAAGATGTGAGTTTTTCAATTTTCATTCATGTAAAATTTGTATGTAATATTCTTTTATTGGGACACTTCTAGGTTGAGGATGATATCACCATTGATATATATTATTTACTTTTCCGCATTAGGATAGACCCAAGGCGGGGAGCATAAGTAACCGGGTTCTGGAGTCCAGTGGGAGACCATCTCGAGGAGTCGAGACCGGGTCTCCTAATTCTAGAATTGGCAGGGTTGCTTGCCGCTCTCGTAGGGGTCTAGGGATATGGGTTTGGCTATTCATAATGACTGTGGAATCCGTGTTTTTCATTACTGGCTGAATTTAAAACACGGACCTCCTAGTATATCCAATATTTCATATGTTTACTTCTGTTGCTGAGTTCTGTGATGTGATCATATAACTGCGTAAGATGAATTCTATTATATATATGATATATAATAAACGTGGCTTATGTTTTGCACCCGCGCTAGTCCAGCTCCTACTCTGCCGTTAGTTAAGTAACCTAACGGTGCATGACGAGGCCCTGTGGCGAATGTGGATGGCATAAGCGTACGTTCTATTTTCGTTTATTTTCTATGATGTTTAGGGAAACATTAAATGATGGGAATTCATTAATGAGATTAATAGAAAGAAAAGAAACCTAAAGATGTTGTAGAATCAAAATTTTCAAAAAAGGTAGCTGTAGTTCTTGCTTTGCATAGTGGTATTCCTTGATGAATATCCAACACCTCATTCGATGAGAAAAGAGCCGAGATCCCTTCACCGGGAGTGACTTCTTTAGCAAAACTAGCAAATGCTACAACCCACATGGTTTAATTATGATAGCTTCTCTAGTTCTTGCTTTGCATAGTGGTATTCCTTGATGGATATCCAGCACCCCATTCGATGAGGAAAGAGCCGAGATCCCTTCACTGGGAGTGACCTCTTTAGCAAAAGCTAGCAAAAGATATTTGATTTGTTCTTGAAAACTATCGATTTTAAAAGCGGGGCTTAAACCACTCCTTTTCAAAATCACTAGATTCTACAACGATATCAAGTTCATTATGCTAAAGGTTTTATTAAAAACAATGTAGCCCTTCGTCATTTCAGATAAGTGCTATTTAGTATTCGTGCTGCGTTTGTTGACCTTGTCAAGGTGTAGTGTGCGGTAGCTGATTAATACTTATCTGTTGCATGTGATGCAATTGGATTAGGGTAGTCTTGCGGCCTTGTTGACCTTGTCAAGGGTCGTGTGGGTGTGTTTAATTTAATCACGAAATGAACCGGTTGAACTTGACTTGCGGTTTATGGTTTGTTGGCCTTGTCAAGGTCATAAATCGTAAGGGGTAAAAACAAATATTGGGTGTTTCAAGTGTTGAAATTTGCAATGAGATTGCATACCTTCTATGAGATTGTTGGATCCCGATACTCACTGCGAGTAAGAGTTACTCCTGGGAGAGTTTTCCACTTTACAATTAGCTGACCCAGTAGGTGTCTAAGAAAGGTGTTAACGTAGTTATGTCCATGCGGAAACGAGGTTATTTATTTAGTTCCATGCGAAAGCATAGGGAGATTCTCTCGGAGTACCAATACCTGCCTGGAAGAACGATTGGCGAACTTGTAGGGTGTAATTAATCCCGGCTAATCTTATCTTTTATGGTTTGAAGAAAGATTTGATAAAACCAGTGGGAGCCATCCTGATTAGATAAGATAATAACCAATCTAATTTTTCAAAGAGCGCACGCAAAGTGATTATCCTTCTCTCTCTCATGGTAGCGACCAATGACACGCCTTAATCAAGATAATAGTATAGATGTATTGACCGAACCCACTTATTATATTGGGCTAGATTCCGCTTTTTCTTATGATTGTCATAAGTCTGAGTAAGACATAGGGGAATATCAGGATTCCCACGCAACCCGAATGAAGAATAAGTATGTTGATGCATCTTCTTCGGATGTGTTCGTTACCGATAACTATTTCTCAGTATGCTCTACGTCCTGGGAATTGGATACCGGATCAGGATCCCACGTATGTAATTTGTTACATGGGATAGAGAGAGGTAAAGAACCGGGAAATAGTGATAAGTCTCTAACAATAGGGAATGGAGCAATTGTTGCAGCCAAAGAAGTTGGCGAATATCACCTTGTATTACCAAATGGTAACATAATGATTCTGAGTGACTGTTATTTCGTACCAAAACTATTGTGAATGTTTTTCTAAATAAAGTGTTGATTGGGTATGGTACGTTGTATAACAGTATATATGTTTTAAATCACAAAAAAGTTCTAAGTATACAGAACACAGACAAGAGAAACAGTTCAGAAATGAACGAAGCCTTCTTGTGGCATTGTAGACTAGGTCATATCAATGCGACAAGACTGGCTAAGTTGCATAAAGATGGATTTTTGAATCAGTTCGAATTTACATATTATGAAACTTTCCAGTCATGTCTCAAAGTCAAGATGACCAAAACTCCGTTTACTGGACACAGAGAAAGAGCTATTGAACTCTTGGGACTGATACATAGTGATGTATGCGGTCCTGGGTCTACTCATGCCAGGAATGGTTCCTCGTACTTTATTACATTCACCGATGATCTCTCTATATTCGGACATGTGTTCTTGTTGAAACACAAGTCCAGAGCTTTTGAGAAATTCAAGGAATATAAGAACGAAGTAGAGAACCAGACGGGTAAAAGTATTAAAATCTTTCGATCTAATCGGGGAAGAGAATACTTGAGCACGAAATTCAGAGACAACTTAAAAGAGAATGAGATTCTCTCTCAGCTTACTCCTCCGTATACACCACAACACAATGGATTTTCGGAGCGGAAGAATTGCACCCTATTAGATATGATGTGCTCTATGATGAGTAATTCTGAGTTGCCTATTTCCTTTTAGGGTTATGCACTTGAGGTAGCTGCATACTTATTGAATAGAGTTCCGGCCAAATCTGTGCCTACCACTCCATATGAGATATGGAATGGGAAGAGACCATCTCTTTGTAGGGTTACTAGGCACACTAACGAGGCTCTACAAGGCATCGACCATGTCCGTTTAAAAAATTTATGTGCCTAAAAACCCTAAGCAAGATCTTGTACTAGAGTTTAGGCGAATCTAAAAGCAAGTAAACAACTTTACTCTAAAGGGAATGTGAAATACAACCTTTGTAGATCGGTCCTCCACTTCATTTGCTCCTTGTTGAAGTCCCTTCGCTGCGATCAAGGTTCTCCCGGGCTCTTGCATGGCTTCACGATGCGAAGGATGCGACCTTACTTGAAGTCTCCGAGGCCGAAGATGATCTACGTCGAGGGAATTCCGACTCAAGCTCCTACTTCACTAACTAGAGAACTAGTGAAGTAAACACCCTAAACTAAAGTGCTAGTCTAGTAGAGGATGGAGAAATAGGAAGTGAGTTCTCTTTAGAATTTTGTTTCTCACAAGGATTCTCACTTTGGATCAAACCCTAGCTTGCTTTTTCTTTTTGTTCAAATGAAGAAGATGATGAACAAAAGAAAGTGAAGAGGATAATGATCAAGTGAGAAATCTAACCATAGTGAGTGAGTATCATATACTAACTCTTGTAGAGCCATAACCATAGTTAACACTTATGGTTGGGTTAAGAAATATCTATGGTAAAAACAAACTCAAGTGGACTTAGTCAATGCATCCACAAGCTTCCACAAGCTTCATGCATTGATCTAATCCTCCACTTAATTTTGTAATTACTTAAAATATAAAAACCCAACATAATATGTAGCATGGTGTAAGTCTCATACACCCAAGTCTAGTGTATCATCAACCATGATACAAAAGAAAACACTTTAATATATATATCACACACATATATATACAAGTGTTCACATGTGAGAAAAACCCGAAAGTGAACAAGTGTTAGCAAGTGTAAATTAGTATATCTAATATACAATTATACACTTAATTATTAAATCAACACTTGACTTAATAATCCGGTCATATCTCATATAACCGGCTAACATTCATTGTATCAACTTATCGAATCAACACTCGATTCGATAACCCGACTATATCATATATAACCGACCGATACAAAAAGTCACGAGAATAGAATACAGTATCACATATACGCAATTATTCTCGGTCTCGCACATATCACATATGCGCTCCTATTTCGTTTTGCCTGAGCCAGTAAAACCTCTGTGTAGGAATCTAAAGACTCGTCAATACGCCGGCCGTAGGTGATGATCACATCAAGCACCCACAAGCCGTCAGCGGGTACTAGCTGGACGTAACGGCCACCCGGGTATTGAGCGATCAGAAGATCAGCAAGAAAGCCCGCTCCAACTCCTGTAAAAGCCTGCGGTAACACTTCCCGTACAGTCCGGTCTCCTCGTCTGATATGTCGCATATCAAGTCTAGGGGTGGTAAACGTCAGACCCCAATAACCGATAAGTCGTGCCGATGTGAGGCTCATAACGGGTCGAGAAACTACTGGTAACACTTACCAGCAAATCTCTAAATCAGCCCTGGCTAGGGACTTCCCTGTTACGGCCAATCGAGCACAGCGCAACATCAACCCCCAATACCGGGAGAGACGAAACCCCTCCTATCGCTCATTGCCTCCATGTGACTCGGGACTGTACCCAAAAAACCACCGTTTTGCACGCTCTCATGGACGTGGTAAGGTGGAAATCAAAGCACAGTGGGAATCACATAAGACTCTATGACGATCTCGGGTCTACAGACTAACCTGCACAAGTGTCACCAGAGAACTGCCATCTGACGTAAGGTATAACACCATCTGGGAGTTCTCGGTGAGTCCGTCCAGTGTACCCAGTCTCCACTGAGCACCCGTATACCATCTCTGATGTCAAACACCAATGGACATGGGATCATCCATCGCCCATCTCATGGGTCGAGAAGCATATACGCTAGTTTACACTGGTATATCGATGCCCTGTCTCGATACACCCACGACTAGGGACCTTGAAGGATGTACTTATGGACTACCATGTCCCCACTAGTATGATTCGCATCATAGTCCAGGTAGTCAAGTACACATCCTAAGGGCTTTACCAACATGTAACGATAAGACAGTATAAAGAGACAAGTATACATGTTAAAGTAAAGAGAAACCAGATAGCATGCTATCATATCAAGCAAGAAAGTCCTCTCTATATATGTCCAAACATCCAATATAATATACATCATCTGTACAATACTGGCCTCTAGGGCATACATACAACTAACAATCTTCCACTTGCACTAGGGCCAGCTGCTGTAGTATCGCATACCAAGCATTCCGAAGAGTCTCTCATACTGTATCTGGGGAATGGCCTTCGTGAGTGGATCCGCTGTGTTGTTCTTCGTGTCAACCCTCCTGACCTCGATCTCCCGGCGATCAACTATCTCCCGGATCAGGTGATACCGCCTCGGAATATGCCTGGATCGCTGATGGGACCTGGGTTCCTTGTCCAAAGCTACCGCTCCATTGTTATCGCAATACAAAGGTATTGGATGCTCAATGGATAGAACCACTCCAAGTTCAGTGATGAACTTCTTGATCCAGACAGCTTCTTTGGCAGCATCGTTGGCAGCGATGTATTCAGCCTCCATTGTCGAGTCTGCCACGGTTTCCTGCTTGGAACTCTTCCAGCTAACCGCCCCTCCGTAAAGGGTAAAGACAAATCCCGACTGCGACTTAGAGTCGTCCCTTATCACTCTGGAAGCTCGAATCGGTTAAAGGACTCCCACTTGGAGTTCTCCGTTACCATACACCAAGAGCATCTCTTTAGTCCTTCGCAAGTACCTGAGAATGCTCTTCACAGCTGTCCAGTGACTCTCTCTAGGATCAGCTTGATACCTACTCACTACACTTAGTGAGTGTGCTACATCAGGTCTGGTACATAGTATCGCGTACATGATAGAGCCTACTGCCGAAGCATAGGGTATCCCTTGCATGCGAGCTCTCTCCAAATCAGTCTTGGGAGACATCTCTTTGGAGAGAGTGAGCCCTGAGATCGTGGGTAAAAAACCCACATTTGGACTCTTTCATACTAAACCTCTTTAGTATGGTATTAATGTACCTGGATTGGGACAATCCCAATAGCCTTTTAGATCTATCTCTATAGATCATAATTCCCAATATGCAGGAGGCATCACCAAGATCTTTGATTGAGAATCTTTGTGATAAGAAGAGCTTCACCGATTGCAGCATAGGAATGTCATTTCCTATCAAGAGTATGTCATCCACGTACAATACGAGGAAAACAACCTTACTCTCTGCCACCTTCTTGTAGATACAAGGTTCATCTACGTTTTTGACGAAATCAAACTCTTTGATAACGACGTCAAAGCAGATGTTCCAACTCCGCGATGCTTGCTTCAATCCATAAATGGATTTAAGCAGCTTGCACACCTTCCCGCTGCTCCCACTATCTACGATGCCCTCTGGCTGAGTCATGTACACGCACTCTTCTAAATCACCGTTTAGAAAGGCGGTCTTAACATCCATTTGCCAGATTTCATAGTCAATGATATGCAGCGATGGCAAGCATGATCCGGATGGATTTAAGCATAGCCACTGGAGAAAAGGTTTCGTCATAGTCCACACCTGGTCTTTGACGAAAACCCTTTGCAACAAGTTTAGCTTTGAAAGTCTCCACTTTCCCATCTACACCAAGTTTTTTTCTTGAAGATCCACTTGCTCCCAATGGGTTTTACCCCTTCAGGAGCAACTTCCAAAGTCCACACTTTGTTGGTGTACATGGATTCTATCTCGGGCCGCATTGCATCCAGCCATTTCATTGAGTCCCCCACTCGTGATGGCCTGCTCGAAGCTAGTTGGATCATCATCAACCATGATGCAATCCTCGCTCCCACCATCCATGAGAAAACCGTAGTATCTCTCAGGTGGGTGAGGAACCCTACTAGATCGGCGGAGAGGCTGAGGTTCGTTGGGAACTACCGAATCCTCTGGTTCCACTAAATCTTCAGTTGCAGTTTGTGTATCTGGAACCTCTTCCAGCTCTACCACTTTGCCACTAATTTCTTTTACAAGAAATTCCCTTTTCTAAAAAGGTGGCATGTTGAGCAACAAACACTTTTTGTTCCTCACTATGGTAGAAAAAATACCCATATGAGTTCTTTGGATATCCACAAACTTGCAAAGAACTGACCGTAGAGCTCGAGTTGTCCGGATTTTGTCTTTTGACATAGGCCGGACAACCCCATAGCTTAACTCGTTTAAGATATGGTCTCTTCCTACTCCATATCTCATATGGTGTGGTAGGTACAGATTTAGATGGAACTTGATTCAATAGGTATGCTGCTGTCTCCAGCGCATACCCCCAGAAGGAAATAGGTAACTCTGCTGTGCTCATCATAGAGCGCACCATATCTAATAGGGTGCGGTTCCTTCGTTCAGATAACACCGTTGTGCTGTGTGTATATGGAGGAGTCAGCTGAAAGAGAATCCCATTCTCTTTTAGGAAGTCCAGGACTTCATTGCTCAAGTATTCACCTCCTCGATCAGATCGTAGGATTTTAATACTTTTTCCGGTTTGGTTCTCGACTTCTTGTTTATATTTTCTAAATTTCTCAAAAGCTTCTGATTTGTGTATCATCAGGAACACATATCTGAATCTAGAGAGATCGTCAGTGAATGTAATGAAGTACGAAGAACCATCCCCTGGCATGTGTAGACATGGGACCAGCATACTGTTAGTTGTATGTATGCCCTAGAGGCCAGTATTGTACAGATGATGTATATTATATTGGATGCTTGGACATATATAGAGATGACTTTCCTTGCTCGATATGATAGTATGGTATCTGGTTGCTCTTTATCTAACATATATACTTGCCTCTTTATACTGTCTTATAGTTACATGTTGGTAAAGCCCCTTAGGATGTGTACTTGACTACCTGGACTATGATGCGGATCATACTATTGGGGACATGGTAGTCCATAAGTCATCCTTCAAGGTCCCTAATCGTGGGTGTATCGAGACGGGCATCGATATACCAGTGTAGACTAGCGTATACGCTTCTCGACCCATGAGATGGGCGATGGATGATCCCATATCCATTGGTGTTTGACATCAGAGATGGTATAACGGGTGCTCAGTGGAGACTGGGTACACTGGACGGACTCGCCGAGAACTCCCAGATGGTATATAACCTCACGTCAGATGGCAGTTCTCAGGTGACACTTGTGTAGGTTAGTCTGTAGACCGAGATCGTCATAGAGTCTTGTGTGATTCCCACTGTGCTTTGATTTCCACCTTACCACGTCCATGAGGGCGTGCAAAACGGTGGTTTTTTGGGTACAGTCCTGAGTCACATGGAGGCAATGAGCGATAGGAGGGGTTTCGTCTCTCCCGGTATTGGGGGTTGATGTTGCGCTGTGCTCGATTGGCCGTAACAGGGAAGTCCCTGGCCAGGGCTGATTAGAGATTTACTGGTAAGTGTTACCAGTAGTTTCTCGACCCGTTATGAGCCTCACATCGGCACGACTTATCGGTTATTGGGGTCTGACGTTACCACCCCTAGACTTGATATGCGACATATCAGACGAGGAGACCGGACTGCACGGGTAGTGTTGCCGGTTGGCTCGACGGGAGTTGTAGCAGGTTCGCTTGTTTTCTTCTGATCGCTCAATACCCTCGTGTGGCCGTACGTTTAGCTGACCGCTTGCGGCTTGGGGGTGCTTGATATGATCATCACCCACTGCCGGCGTATTGACGAGTCTTAGAGTCCCACAAAGGAGTTACCTAGTCCAGGCGAAACGTTGTGGTGCGCGTATGCGATATGCGCATGGACCCGGTCAAAATGCGCGTATAAGATACCGTATATTGATCGGGGGGCTTGTTTTTGGTCGGGTCGTATGTGATATGGCCGGATGATAAATCAAGTGTTGATTTATCATTTAACCATTAGTTTCTCACTAGAAATTCCTTTCTTGTATTTATGGGATGTATGCATGCATGTATGCATTCTTTCTTGATTCATGCATATATGGATGTGCATGTACACATACATACATACATCATCCTTCATAGTTGTATATACAAGAAAATGGTGGCAATTTAAGACTCACACCATGGTTTTATATATATGTATTATTATTGCATTTGTTTTAAAACAAAAAGGAAAAGGAAAGGATATTCATGGTTTCTTTCTACACTCTTCTTTGACCTAACCATGCTCACCCACCATTTAACCATGGATTAACTTTCCTTTTGTGTTTTAACTCAAGTTCAATAATATCTTTATTGTTTAAACATGGTTTGAGATGAGAAGTGGAAAATATATATTCATATATTTTCTATTTTTCAAAGTGATTATCTTTCTCTCTTGTTTTAAAAAGCCATCATCTTCTTCAACCTTGCTCTTTTGCTCTCTAGATCTTTCAAATGAGCAAAATACTCAACAAGATAGGATTTTGAAGTGAGAAAAAGAATCACAACACCATTCTACACAAGTCTTGCCCACTTGTTTAGAGTGTTAGCTTTATTTTATTCTCTTGATAAAGTGAAGTTGTAAGCTTGGACAAAGCGGACTCCGGGTGGATCATCGTGGACCTAGAGGAGTTCAAGCAGACTTTTTCCAAACCCCAAGTAGCCGAGGAGATTAGCGTAGGGAGCTACAAAGGTTGTACTCTCAAAACCCTAGCTTAATCTACTTGTGATGAAGTGTTGTTTTTGAAACCCTAATTTTTCTAGGGATGATTCTTTGTATGCTTACTTAGCACCCTAAAAAAATTAATCTTTGGTACATGTGATGCTTCCAAACCCTTCATGAGGTGCTAGGTAAACCCAACACTGGTATCAGAGCCGACCTAGAACATTAGGCGGCACTTTAACGAAGTTAAAACTCCGATCGAACCGAAAAATACGGATTTTTAGCACTCTCTGGACATTTTTTCAAAACTGTTGTTTTTCAGAATTAAAAATACTTAAAAAATTCAGCAGGGAAATATAAGCAATACTGTGAAAACGAACCCATAAACAGTACTTTCCACCGCGGAACCGCGACAATAGCCTGCTTGGGCCGCGGTTCCGCGGCCGTACGGATGAATCTCAGTGTCGTTTTTATACGTAATGCTTATGTCTGCTTGTATATTTTTAGGGGTATTTTAATATGAATTTTGTGCTGTTTGTTCTGGAGATTGTTTTGGAGTCGGTGATTCGATCGGAATTTTGATTTCATGTCTTTTCCGGGTAAATTAGAAAGTATTGAATTGTTCGAACGAGTATCATTTGCTCACTTTTCACGGGGTTTAAATCTTGCGGAAATACGTGCAAGTTTTGTGGTGGACCCTCTAGAAGACAACAAACCTTAACTCGATTATGTGACCCGTCTTGAACTGCCTTTTGAACCTTAGGGTTTGGGGCAGTACGGCGTGCCACATGTGAGGGCGTTGGCTTGACCCTTCTACGGCTGGACCGCTACTACTGTGTCACACTCTGGGTTTTTGAACTCCGCTCCAGTGTTGAGCTTTAGGGAATTTTGGGTATTTAGTCATCGTTCGAAAACTTTAATACTGTCTATTTATCTGGAATGTGATACAATATGTGGAATTCATATAGTTAGGCATGAAATACGAAATATGTGATATTTCGCATTTACGATGTCTAAAGAGAATGTGATTCCAAATATTGTACTTTTATACTTTCTTTTCTGTGACCGTAAGTGTAGTATGTCGATATCGCCGGTTTCGTTGCTATACATCAACGACAATTGGGGTACGCATACTTACTTACGTTGATGATATATGATATTATGTGTTGCTGAGATATGATGTGCAGGATTGTCGCGATTGAATAGCCGGGGTGTTTTATGTGAGATGAGAGTTTTATATTTTCATTCATGTAAATTCAAATGTATTGTAATATTATTTTATTTGGGGCACTTCCGGGTTGAGGTGATGCCACCAGTGTTGTATATTATTTACTTTTTCGCATTAGGATGGACCCAAGGAGGGGAGCACAGGTGACCGGGTTCTGGGGTTCAGTAGGAGGCCATCTCGAGGAGCCGAGACCCGGGTCTCCTAAACTCCAGAATTGGTAGGGTCGCTTGCCGCTCTCGTAGGGGTCCAGGGTGTGGGCTTGGCTATTCATCGCGACTATGGAATCCGTATTTTCTATTGTTGGCTAAATACTAAATACGGACGTCCTAGTATATCCCACATTATATCTATGTTTCTGCTGCGGATATCTGTGATGTGATCATTTGATATGTTCTGATGGATACAGTATATAGTATATATGATATATATTAGACGTTACTTATGTTTTACACCCGCACTAGCCCTGCCCTGCTCTGTCGTTAGTTACCTAACCTAACGGTGCACGAGGGGACATCGAGGCGAATGCGGATGGCATAAGTGTACGTCGTATTTATCTGTGATGTTTAGGTGACTTCTTAAATGATGGGACTTCATTAATGTGATTAATGAAAGAAAATAAACCTAAAAGATGTTGTAGAATCAAATTTTCAAATAAAAAGGGTAGCTACAGTTTTACTTTGCATAGCGGTATATATGATATACCCTGCACCTTATTCGATAGGGAAAGAGCCGAGATCCTTTCACCGGGAGTGACCTCTTTAGCAAAACTGGCAGATGCTACAACACTCGGTTTGACTTTTTTGACTGCTTTTGGAGTTTTGCTTTGCATAGTGATGTATATGATATATCCTGCACCTTATTCCATAAGGAAAGAGCCGAGATCCCTTCACCGGAAGTGACCTCTTTAGAAAAACTAATAAAAGCCTCAAAATCACTCCATTTCTAAATTCACTCGATTCTACGACGATATCAAGTTCATTACGCAATAGGTTTTTAGAAAAAAACTGTCGTAGCCCTCCGTCATTTCAGATAAGTCCTACTTAGTATTCGTGTTGCGTTTGTTGACCTCCGTCAAGGCGTAGTGTGCGGTAGCTAACTAGTATTTATCTGCTTATGCATATGATGCAGATTGGATTAGGGCAGTCGTACGACCTTGTTGACCTCCGTCAAGGGTCGTGCGGATGGGTTTGATTCAATCAAGAAATGACGGGTTGAACTTGACTTGCACCCTATGGTTTGTTGACCTCCGTCAAGGTCATGGGATGCTTGGGGCAAAATATTATCGGGAATTTCAAGTGTTGAGATTTACAACGAGATTGCATACCTTCTATGAGATAGTTGGATCCCGATACCCACTGCGAGTAATTGTTACTCCTGGGAGAGTTTTACACAGGACAATTAGCCGATCAAGTAGGTGTCTAGAAAGGTGTCAAAGGGGTTATGCCTCTGGGAAAACGAGGTTTACTTTAATTAGGTCCGTGCGAAAGCACGGGGAACCTCCCTCAAAGTACCGATACTGGCCTGGCTGAAAGATCGACGAAGTTGTAGGGTGTAATTAATCCCGGCTAGTCTTTCCTTTAGGGTTTGAAGGAAGATTTGATAAAAACTGTGGGAGCCATCCTGATTAGATAAGATAATAACCAATCTGATCTTGCAAGAGCATACGCTAAAGTGTTTTCTTCTCTCTCTCTCCAGGTTGCGACCATGTCATGCCTTAATCAAGATAATAATATGGATGTATTGACCGAACCCACATGTTATACTGTGCTGGGGAACGTTGGTTCCGTTCTTTCTTATAAGAGTTATAGGATTGAACAGAACATAGGGGAATACTAGGATTCCCATGCCACCCGAATGAAGAAATTACATGATGATGCATTTTCTTCGGGTGTGTTCGTTACAGAGAACTGTTTCTCCATTTGCCCTACATCCTCGGTATTAGATACTGGGTCAGGATCCCATATATGTAATCAGTTACATGGGCTTAAAAAGGGTAGAGAACTTGGAGAAGGTGATAAAGACATAAGGGTTGGAAATGGTGCAATTGTTGCAGCTAAAACCGTCGGGGAATATCATCTTGTATTGCCAACTGGTAATACATTGATTCTGAACGAATGCTATTACATGCCGAACCTGATATGCAACATTATATCGGTTTCTCTGTTGAGTAAAGATGGATATAATTTTGTATTACAGGATAATGTTATGAACATTTTCCGTAACCAAAAGTTGGTTGGATCAGGCACCTTGTGCAATGGCATTTATGTTCTAAATCAATCAACAGTTCTGAGCATAACAAACACACACAAGAGGAAGAGTTCAGAACTAAACGAATCCTTCTTGTGGCATTGTAGACTGGGTCACATCAATGCGACGCGACTAGCTAAGTTGCATAAAGATGGATATTTGAATCCGTTTGAATTTTCATCTTCTGACACTTGCCAGTCATGTCTCAAAGGCAAGATGACCAAAACTCCGTTTACGGGACACGGAGAAAGAGTTACGGAACTCTTGGGACTGATACATAGTGATGTATGCGGTCCCATGTCTACACGTGCCAGGGATGGTTCTGCGTACTTCATTACATTCACTGACGATCTCTCTAGGTTCGGGTATGTGTTCCTGATGAAACACAAATCAGAAGCTTTTGATAAATTTAGAGAATATAAACAAGAAGTTGAGAACCAAACCGGAAAAAGTATTAAAATCCTACGATCTGATCGAGGAGGTGAATACTTGAGCATTGAATTCCTGGACTTCCTAAAAGAGAATGGGATTCTCTCTCAGCTGACTCCTCCATATACACCACAGCACAACGGTGTGTCAGAACGGAGGAACTGCACCCTATTAGATATGGTGCGCTCCATGATAAGCACAGCTGAGTTACCTATTTCCTTCTGGGGATATGCACTGGAGACAGCAACATACCTACTAAATAGGGTTCCTACCAAATCTGTGCCTACCACCCCATATGAGATATGGGAGGGGAAGAGACTATATCTTAATTTTATTAAGATATGGGGTTGCCCGGCCTATGTCAAAAGACAAAAACCGGACAAACTCGAGGCAAGGTCTGTTTTGTGTAAGTTTGTTGGATATCCCAAGCATTCGCGAGGGTATATCTTCTACCACAGTGAGGAACAAAGGGTGTTTGTTGCTCAACACGCCACTTTTTTAGAAAAGGAATTTCTTGCAAAAGAAATTAGAGGCTCTGAGGTAGAACTGGAAGAGGTTCCAGCAATACAAACCACAACAGAAGATTTGGTAGAACCAGAGGATTCGGTAGTTCCCGATGAACCCCAGCCACTCCGCCGATCTAGTAGGGTTCCTCACCCACCCGAGAGATACTACGGTTTTCTCATGGACGGTGGAAGTGAGGATTGCATCATGGTTGATGATGACCCAACTAGCTTCGAGCAGGCCATCACGAGTGGGGACTCAGTGAAATGGCTGGATGCAATGCGGTCCGAGATGGAATCTATGTACACCAACAAGTATAAACTTTGGAAGTTGCTCCTGAAGGGGTAAAACCCATTGGGAGCAACTGGATCTTCAAGAAAAAACTTGGTGTAGATGGGAAAGTGGAGACTTTCAAAGCTAGACTTGTTGCAAAGGGTTTTCGTCAAAGACCAGGTGTGGACTATGATGAAACCTTTTCTCCAGTGGCTATGTTTAAATCCATCCGGATCATGCTTGCCATCGCTGCATATCATGATTACGAAATCTGGCAAATGGATGTTAAGACCGCCTTTCTAAACGGTGATTTAGAAGAGTGCGTGTACATGACTCAGCCAGAGGGCTTCGTAGATAGTGGGAGCAACGGGAAGGTGTGCAAGTTGCTTAAATCCATTTATGGATTAAAGCAAGTATCGCGGAGTTGGAACATCTGCTTTGACGTCGTTATCAAAGAGTTTGATTTCATCAAAAACGTAGATGAATCTTGTATCTACAAGAAGGTAGCAGAGAGTATGGTTGTCTTCCTCGTATTGTACGTGGACGACATACTCTTGATAGGAAATGACATTCCTATGCTGCAATTGGTCAAGCTCTTCTTATCACAAAGATTCTCAATGAAAGATCTTGGTGATGCCTCCTGCATATTGGGAATAAGGATCTATAGAGATAGATCCAAACGGATATTGGGATTGTCCCAATCCAGGTACATTGACACCATACTAAAGAGGTTTAGTATGGAAGAATCCAAGCGTGGGAACTTACCCACGATCTCTGTGGTCACTCTCTCCAAAGAGATGTCTCCCAAGACTGATTTGGAAAGAGCTCGCATGCAAGGGATACCCTATGCTTCGGCTGTAGGCTCTATCATGTACGTTATGCTATGTACCAGACCCGATGTAGCATACTCACTAAATGTAGTGAGCAGGTATCAAGCTGATCCTGGAGAGAGTCACTGGACAGCTGTGAAGAGCATTCTCAAGTACTTACGAAGGACTAAAGAGATGCTCTTGGTGTATGGTAACGGAGAACTCCAAGTGGAGTCCTTTACCGATTCGAGCTTCCAGAGTGATAAGGACGACTCTAAGTCGCAGTCGGGATTTGTCTTTACCCTTTACGGAGGGGCGGTTAGCTGGAAGAGTTCCAAGCAGGAAACCGTGGCAGACTCTGTAGGGTTACTAGGCACACACAAGAGGTTCCACAAGGCATCAACCATGCCAAATTCAAAAATTTAGGTGCCGAGAAACCCTAATATAGATCGTTAACTAGAGGATAGGCGAAACAACAAGCAAGCAAACAACTTTGCTAATAAGTGAAAGGGATTACAACCTTTGTAGATCCGGTCCACCACTTGTTTAGCTCCGAGATGACGTCCCTCTGCTGCGATCATCGGGATCCCAGACTCTAGCGTCGGTTTCATCGGAGAAATGAGCGGGCTAGGTTGTTGACTTCGGTGCCGAAGATGATCTACGTCGAGGCGACTCAAACTCAAGCTCCATCTTCACTTGGTCATGAACCTTGTGAAGAAAACACCCTATACAACATGGCAAGTGGTAGAGGATGAAGAAATAGGAAGTGGGTTCACTTTGGATTTGGATTTCTCACTTGATTTCATCACTTAGAATTTTCTAGCAAGCTTTTCTTTTCTTCATGAAGAAGAAGAAGAAGAAGAAGAAAGAAAAAGAATTATCACAAAAAGAAAATTCAAGTGATATCTATCATATTGCAACCATGGGTGAGATAAACTCATGTAGAGAATAAACTAGGGTTTAGGTAAATGGTTAGGGTTAAGGATTAAAACAAAATGGTAAGACTTTTTCAAAGATGCTAGAAAACAATATGAAGCTTTTAGTAAAGAAAAGAAAGAAAGCCACCATTTTGTTTTAACTAAATAAATAAAATAAATAAAGAAATAAATCAAACCCTAACCATTAACCTAATCATAGTTTAAGGCATACACTCACCCAAGTTTGCATGTATCATCAAACATGATACAAACAAGTGCACAAAAATATATCATATATACAATGTGCACAATCTAGTGAGAAAATAATCTTAAGTGAACCAATACTAGTTAATGTAAAGTAATATATCAAATATACAATTATACATTAAATCATTAAATCAACACTTGATTTAATGATCCGGTCATACTGCATATAACCGACTAATATCAAGTGTATCAATGTATCGAATCAACACTTGATTTGGTAACCCGGCTATATCTCATATAACCGTCCAATGATACAAATCGCGAGAATAGAATACAGTATCACATACTGGTATTATTCTCGGTCCCGCACATATCTCATATGCGCTCCTATTTCGTTTCGCTTGAGGCAGGAAACCTCTGTGTAGGACTCTAAAGACTCGTCAATACGCCGGCAGTAGGTGATGATCATATCAAACACCCACAAGCCGCAAGCGGTCTGCTAAACGTAACGGTCACCCGGGTATTGAGCGATCAGAAGATCAACGAGCAAGCCTGCTCACACTCCTGTGAATCCAACCAGTAACACTTACCGTACAGTCCGGTCTCGTCGTCTGATATGTCGCATATCTCGCCTAGGGGTGGTAAACGTCAGATCCCAATAGCTCGATAAGTCGTGTCGATATGAGGTCTATAACAGTTCGAGAAACTACTGGTAACACTTACCAGTAAATCTCAGCAACCCTGGCCAGGGATTTCCGGTTATAGCCAATCGAACACAGCGCAACATCAACTCCCTATACCGGGAGAGACGAATCCCTCCTATCGCTCATCGCCTCCATGTGATTCAGGACTGTACCCAAAAGCCACCGTTTTGCACGCCCTCTTGGACGTGGTAAGGTGGAAATCAAAGCACAGTGGGAATCACACAAAACTCTATGACGATCTCGGGTCTACAGACTTGTTGGAGATAGTGCCCTCAGATTCAATTATTCGATCACAGGCACGTGATTATAATGATTGATGGAGGACCTAACCCGATAGGACAGTCTTATTCGAGATGATAGTATGCTATCTGGTTTACCTTTATCAGCGTGTACTGCTTTAGGTGACCTTACAGGTCGCTATTACACGTTGGTAGAGCCCGTAGGATTCTTGCTTGACCACCAGCAGTATGAGGGCGATCATATACGTGGGAGCTGGCAGTTTATAAGCATATCCTTAAATGGTCCCTAGTCGTGTGAGTTTCGAGACAGGGCATCGATACTCCAGAGTAGACTAGTGTATACAGTCGAGACCCCGACGAGGGGCGGTGGCCGGTCTCATAAGCCACTGGTGTCAGTTGGATCACCTAAGATGTATACAGGTGCTCATTGGGTTATGAGTACACCGGACAGGACTCGCCGGGAACATGCCAGTTGGTCATATACCAGACGTCAGATGGCAGTTCCCTGGTGACATGTGTACAGGTTAGTTCATCGACCTGGGGATCGTCATTTGTCTTGTGTGAGTTCCCACTGTACTTTGATTACTACCCTACCACGGCTCAAAGGAGTCATGCAAACAGGTTTTAGTTGGGTACAGTCCCGAGCCACATGGAGGCAGTGAGCGTATCTTCAGGGGTTCGTCTCTCCCGGTATTGGGGGTGAGGTCGTGCTGTGTCTAGGAGAGCCATTACATGAAGCCCTCGGCCGAGGCAAGGAGATTTACTGGTAGGTATTCCAGTAGTATCTCAGGGTGTTCTGGGCTACACTCCGACACGACTTGTACCGCTTTTGGGGGTCTGACTTTTACCAACCCCCTAGGCCCGCCATGCGATACTCATAGACGAACGGACTGGACTGTACGGATATTGTCACTGACAGGCTCAGTAGGGTTGTCGGGCTGAGTTCGCTCACAGACGTCCCTTTTAGTCAATACCTGGTAGCCCGTTACTTATTGGCTTATAGCTCTGACGTGCTAGTGGTTAAATCCACAACCAAGGTATTGACGAGTCTTTAGAGCCCCCCACATTCAGTTACTCAGCTTTCGGGCGAAAGGTTGTAGAGGCCGTATGGAGATATGGCAAGGTTCGATCAGATACGTGCGGTATTGCACGAATCAGGATCAGACAGTTTTTACTAGAGGCCGTATGGATATATGGCAGGGTTCGATCAGATACGTGCGGTATTGCACGGATCAGGATCGAACGGATATTACTAGCCGGCTTTGGTTTAAGCCGGATCCTAGTATAGTACAGTGTAGATTTTGTCTCATTGCATTTGTATTTCGGTCGGAATACAAATGCGGGTGTGTATGCACAGTATCGGGGTTTTCCTGTAATTTATTACGGGACCAGTTTTCTGGAGTTGCCAGTTTGCTTTCCGTTTCGGCCAATTTCCTTTGTATCGTTCATTGGCCGAAGTTTGGTGGAGGAGGGCTTATTTGCATTGTTGCAAATAAGTATTTGTGGAGGGGTTCTTTGCATCTTCTTGTGTCATGATGGTTTCATGATGGAGCCCATCCCTTGACCTTTCTTTAGTTGATCATGGCTTGACTTTTGGCTCATCATGGTTGTTGATGATGAGGTTGGTGGAGTGTGGGTTTGGGTTAGTAATCATCTCTTGTTATCATGACCTTTCTCTCTCTCCCTTGCATAATGAGTATGGCTCACATTTTTTGTTCATGATACTCTCATTCTCTCCATCCCCCATTGTCATGGCCGGCCACTCTCATGGTGGGGCTGTCCAAATTTTTGGAGAGTGGAATTTTGTTCATTTTATGCTCCAAAATTCCCCTAGTTCCTCCATATAATTCTTGTATCATCCCTCCACCAAAATGGCACCTCCATGAACCCTAAATGAGACACAAGTTCTACTACACATTCTACAGCAAATCTTGGGCTCGTCGATTAGCCAGCTTCGTGCCCGAGTTGCCTCGGCATTGAGGTGGGAGCCCGTAAAAGAAGTAGGCGATGTGGTGCACTTCCGGCGACGAGGTGGAGACCGGAGCTTCCGCAGGAGATTGGGACGACGACGAGAAGACCGGAGGACTCGGATCAGTCGGTATATCTCTCTTCCCCATCTTGTAGTTAGCTAGGACTAATTAATGGTTCGATCCGGGTATTAGTGCGCGGCGGTTTGCCAGTTCAAGTAAAAATTTATGTTTATCACCGCTTCCGTATTTGGCCGTCGGATTGACGGCCGGGGCGCCGCCATGCACTTACAGTGGTATCAGTGCCTCGCCATTAACTTAGTCTAGCTTTGTGTAATGTGTTTTGCATTTCCGATCGACCAAAATTCCAAAATCTACATTTTCACTAGCATCAGTTTCTGTTGAAAATTTTTGGTCTCGAAAATTTTTTCAGGTTGTAAAACATTGATGTACTGGAAAATCTAAGAGCTCTGTAAAAATTCGATGAAGTGACTCCACTGTTGGAGCGCGGAACCGCCGCAAACACCCCATTCCCACCGCGGTTCCGCCGCACTACTTTGGATTCGCTGAACCAATTTTTTACAGAGGCTTTCTGGGTGAAAATAGGGGTTTTGGAATAATTACATTGGGCCCAGAATTTCCTGATCTGCTACAGTAATGCTTGGGGGCCCACTTGTTAAAATTTGATCGATCGGATATTTTAAACACATTATTTCACAGTATTTACATTATATCTGCGACCGTGAATGTCACTCGATCGGTAAATCCTGTCTAACTGCTATAGCCCGGTTAGACGGATTTGCGAACGTGACTTTCACGTTGATGTTCTGTTTTTGCTGTGATGTTGCGGATCGGTCATGGGGGATAGCCTGGATGCAATGCTAGTACAGTTTTGTTGTATCTTGTACATTTGATATTGCGGGGCGAGCGTCCGACATGTGGACTGCCGTCACTGCCTGTTTGTATTATTATTTTGGGGCACGGCCAGGTTGCGGTCGTAGTACCCGGTGTATGTATATTTTACTTTCTGTAATAGGATTACCCCGCGGAGGGGTGCACGGATAGCCGGGTTCTGGAGGGCAACAAGCCCGCATCTCATGGCATTGAGATGGAGGGGGCTTCACTCTAGGATTGGCGGGCTATTCGCCGCACTCGTAGGGGGTACAGGTTGACCCAGGAGGGGTGCCCAAGTTACCGGATTCCGTGAAGTGCTGGGTGGTCCATTCACGGTGATGAAGGGGGCTGCCTCGCTTCAGGTTTTGGCGGGTAACTTGCCGTGCCCGTAGGGGTCTAGGATTTCATTGCACAGGCTATCCACACGACCAGGGGAACGTAGGGTTTCAGTAGTGGCTCTGTGAAACCCGGGGATCCCAGATATCTGTATTGTTTCTGTGATGCTGTACATTTCTGTGATGTTGCATTTTCTTTCACGCCTTGAGCGAATATAATATATTGGTATATATATTAGTAGATGTTGTATATGTTTTGCATCCGCGCTAGTCCAGTCCCCGCTCTGTCGTTAGTTAGCTAACCTAACGGGTAATGACGGGACCTAGTGGCGAATGCGGATGGCATATACGTACATCAGTATATTTTCGTTCTTTTTGGTGTGATCAATTGATGGGACTGCATTGATTCGGATCAATGCAAGTTAAAAAAAACAAACCTAATCTGATGTTGTTGGAACACTTTTTCAAAAAGCTATTATTGCAAGGACGTTCACTTTTGTTTTGCATCGTGGTATTCAGATGGAATATCCTGCTCCTCAGTCGACGAGGTAAGGGCCGAGATCCCTTCACCGGGAGTGACCCCTTGGACAAAAGTTTTGCGTCAGGGCAATAACTTCACTATAGCCGATTACTTTTGCTTTGCATCGTGGTATTCAGTTGGAATATCCTGCACCTCATTCTACGGGGAAAGAGCCGAGATCCCTTCACCGGGAGTGACCTCTTTAGCAACGGTTTTCGTCACCATAATTTTAAAAAGCTATCCGTTCCTTCAACGATATCAAGTTCTTTACGTTAAAGGTTTTCGCCAGAAACCATTCGTAGCCCTTCGTCATTTCAGTTAAATATTCGGTAGTATTCAAGCTATGTATTTTGACCTCACGCCAAGGCATAGTGATTGGTAGCTGCTGGGTATTTATCTGTTGCATAGATAGATGCGTTGGTTTGGGACAGTCGTACTACTATTTTGGCCTACGTCAAGGGTATGTACGGGTGGGTTCAAATTAACTTGGATAATGACGGGCAGAACTTGACATGTGACTTATGATATTTTGACCTCACGCCAAGGTCATAAGAGCATGGGGCAGAAATCACATCGGGAGTTTCAAAAGAACTGAAACTTGCCAGATATGCGCATACCTTCTGGAGTGTGATACCGTGAGCGGATTCCGTCACGTTGTCATGCGATGATAGTTGGATCCCGATTCCCACTGATGAGTTGGTTTACTCCTCGGGTAATCCCGACTAATTCTTCTTTCAGGTTTGGAGGAGAATTTGACGGTACAGTGGGAGGTTTCCAGATTAGATAAATTGGTTACCATTCTGATCTAGGTTAGAGTGCATGCTGAGTGTTTCTTTTCTCTCTCTCTTTGGCAGCGACCATTGACCTGACCCTAAGACTATGACTCAGTGACCAAGTTAACCGAACCTTCTTAAACACTGGCTTTTGGATTGTCAGAGTTGCAAACCACATTGCCACTCCTACTTTTACCCTTTTCTCCAGGACACCCCGTATTGCTACGAACGTCCACTTCCATTGGACAAAACCATCGTATGGTTAGATACGAACTCGAAAGAATTTATTCGAGGATGGTTTCAGGTTCTGGAGGAAACGGATAGGATTATTCAGTTGTCTTTTCCTTTTACCTTCTCTCAGGTTGCGAGTACTCCTTGGTTTAGGAGATAGTACACCTATTACGCAAATTGGATAGTCTTCTTCCAAACCTTAGGCTGGTGCCGACCGGTAGGGAATGAAGAAAACCAATTAGCATAACGATGGTGTGCAGAAGGTATTAAGTTAAGACAAAGTAAGGGATTAGTAAGAGGGCAAAGTAAGTTGCGACTGATATTCACGACCAAACCAAATATTTCGTTACCACTCCCACATCACCTTTGTATTTCTCCAGGACACTCCGTATCACTACGAAGATCCACAGTTTATTTGGATATTCCATCGTATGGTTATATACGAACTCGAAAGGAACTTGTTCCAGTTCGGGGATGGATTCTGGTTCAGGAGAAATAGGAATAAGGTTTATTCGGTTGTCTTTTATCCTCACCTTCTCTCGCATTGGGAGTGCTCCTAGGATTAGGACAGTACACCCATTATGCTTATTGGATAGTCTTCTTCCAAACCATAGGCTGGTGCCGAACGGTAGGGAAGGAAGAAAACCATTTAGCCTAAAGGGGTGTGAAGAAGGTAAAGACTAAATACATATGAAGGGATTTGGAGAGGTGGCAAAGAATTATACGGTTACAGTCGTGAATCTGGAAGAGGCATTACGAGGAATACCAGGATACCCCATCGGAACATTTCAATGTTTCAGTCTCACTGTGTACTGTTAAAGGAAAACTGATTTCTCAATTAGACCCTTACTCCAGGGTATGTATTTACCAGGTATGATTCTCACATCTGTATGGTTTTACAGATGATGAGTGGGAGTAAGTTATTTGGAATTGGGTGATTATCCTCATTATATCGGGATTCGTTGGAATCGGTGATATTTGAGGAAATCGCCTGGGTTGTTTGCCGGTCGGAAAATATTTGGTTTTGAATATCCGCTGTTATGCACCAATTTCAAATTGATATATCTGTACGTCTATTTTCATAGAGTGAGATATACCTTTCTGAAATTATGTCTGTGACATTTACCTATATCAGTGGATGGTTAGGTAAGGAGCATTGAACAGCGGTGTAATTCTTCTTAACCATAAGTACAGTTTTCAACCTACGACACACAGGGAATGAGTTATCAGACTCAAGGGACTTATACAGAGTATTGTATGTTGTCCAGGGTCCATCAGGACAGAGGGGTTGGTCCTCGTACTATATTCGGTTTACTTATGACTTCTCTAAGTTTTAGACAAGTGTTTCGTAGAAACACAGGGTCCGAATTTTGAGAAGTTATAGGTATTTGAATAAAGTAGAGAACCAGATATTGCAAGTATCGGGATTCTTCAAAGTGATCGAAGATGTAGATACTTGTGTATGGTATTCAGTTGATAGTAATGGTTAAGAGATCTTGCTTCTCTTTCAGGTAACTCATAATTGGAAGCATTCCTAAGTTGAGTAACGCTGATCGGCCTTCTTCCATTTAGTTGACATGCACTGGAGACAGTTGCATGATTTGGATCTGGTTCAATTAAATCAGTGCCTCTGTTTCTATATTGGATATAGAACAGTTCATATCTTAACGGTGTTAAGGTACGGGGAGTTGTCCGGCTTATGATTAAAACCAGACACTGGACAACTCAAGGCACGTTTCTGTGATGGCTGTTTGTGGGTTGACCCAGGCTATGACGAGGGTTGATTTTCTACCATCTGGATGAACAATAGCAATATTGTTCTAGACTCGCCACAGTTTTATTAAAAATGGATTTTTTTTTAGAAAACAGTAGTGGGAGTATGGTAGAACTGGAAGTGATTCCAGAACCACAAACGATTACTGAAGATTTGATAAGGAACCTAAAGATTCAATCTGGTTTGACATTCCATTGGTCACTCCGCAGATACGGTGGGTAACTTCAGGCACCCGAGAGGTACTCCGGTAGCCTCAAGGACGGTGACAGGGAAGTTCTTGTTTACCCAAAATTACCACTGCTGTTGTTCCAGGCTGCGAGACCCGGCGGGAGGATGAGTATAGCGTCGTTCTAAACTAGTTTTAGAAGTGTACGTCTATATGACTCTGCCAGAGGGTTGTCGTAGTCAGAGGGAGCAGCGGAAGCATTGGTGGACAGGTAGCTTATGTCTATTTATAGACTAAAGCAGATATAGCGGAGACAGTTCATCTATTTCTGACGTGACAGTCATAGGTTTGACTTCATCGGAATAGGGGATGGATCTGTTGAGAAGGTAGTAGGGTGTGATGTCATGGTTTTTGGATGACATACACAGAGTAGGAAAAGAAACTCCTATACTACAATCGGTTAATCTTTGGTTGTCACACAGTAGTTTCTTCGCATGGGACTTGGACATTATATCAGACATACTGGTTACTGGATCTGTGGTTTTAGATCTAGATTTGGGTGGTTTCCCAATCAGGGTACTTAGACAGCATTCTAAGAGTATTTAGAATGGACGACTCCTGGCACGGTAGTGTACCTGCAGGTAATGGAGTCACCCTCTCTAAAGGTGTCTTACAGACTAAAGAGGAGAGGGATGTGCATGATTGGCAGATCACTTGCTTAGGCAATTGAGTCAATCATGAGATGTCAAGCACCACACCAGATGTTGTTCTTGCACTAGATGCAATAAGTTGATATTGATCCAATCCTGGAGAAACAGTTGGAAGCAGTTTTAGAACATAAGTGGATGTTCTAGGGATATGATAACGACAGCCTCATTCGGGAGACAGTTATCATTCCAGGCTTCCAAGGTGACATGGACAACGAGCAGGTTGTCAGAGTTATAGTTTTTCCTTCTGATGAGGGGCAGTATTTTGGACAGGTGGTCCAAGGCAATACTAAGGGTGGCATGGCACAGGATACTGATTAAGTTCAGTTGACGATACAGTCTAAGAAGTTTGGATTTGGAGTTCATTTATGAGCTAGGTCCCATCAGACATCCAGATATTCTAAGACAGGTATTGCTCATTTCGGGAGATGGGTTTCTCCACGAACTTGAGATATAGAGAGACATAGAAAGAGACATCAAGGCGGATCCACTCACTAAGGCTATTCCTCGAACGTAATAGTTTCGCAAGCCAGCTTTGTGAGACTGACTAGTAGAGGAGTTGGGTGTTCGGTATTACACGTGCTGTGAGTATGCGACATCGCAATAATTTGCCTTGAGTGCAAGTGGGAGATTGTTGGAGATAGTGCCCTCAGATTCAATTATTCGATCACAGGCACGTGATTACAATGATTGATGGAGGACCTAACCCGATAGGACAGTCTTACTCGAGATGATAGTATGCTATCTGGTTTACCTTTATCAGCGTGTACTGCTTTCGGTGACCTTACAGGTCGCTATTACACGTTGGTAGAGCCCCTAGGATTCTTGCTTGACCACCAGCAGTATGAGGGCGATCATATACGTGGGAGCTGGAAGTCTATAAGCATATCCTTAAATGGTCCCTAGTCGTGTGAGTTTCGAGACAGGGCATCGATACTCCAGAGTAGACTAGTGTATACAGTCGAGACCCCGACGAGGGGCGATGGCCGGTCTCACAAGCCACTGGTGTCAGTTGGATCACCTAAGATGTATACAGGTGCTCATTGGGTTATGAGTACACCGGACAGGACTCGCCGGGAACATGCCAGTTGGTCATATACCAGACGTCAGATGGCAGTTCCCAGGTGACATGTGTACAGGTTAGTTCATCGACCTGGGGATCGTTATTTGTCTTGTGTGAGTTCCCACTGTACTTTTATTACTACCCTACCACGGCTCAAAGGAGTCGTGCAAACAGGTTTTAGTTGGGTACAGTCCTGAGCCACATGGAGGCAGTGAGCGCATCTTGAGGGGTTCGTCTCTCCCGGTATTGGGGGTGAGGTCGTGCTGTGTCTAGGAGAGCCATTACACGAAGCCCTCGGCCGAGGCAAGGAGATTTACTGGTAGGTATTCCAGTAGTATCTCAGGGTGTTCTGGGCTACACTCCGACACGACTTGTACCGCTTTTGGGGGTCTGACTTTTACCAACCCCTTAGGCCCGCCATGCGATACTCATAGACGAACGGACCGGACTGTATGGATATTGTCACTGACAGGCTCAGTAGGGTTGTCGGGCTGAGTTCGCTCACAGACGTCCCTTTTAGTCAATACCTGGTAGCCCGTTATGTATTGGCTTATACCTCAGACGTGCTAGTGGTTAAATCCACAACCAAGGTGTTGACGAGTCTTTAGAGTCCCCCACATTCAGTTACTCAGCTTTCGGGCGAAAGGTTGTAGAGGCCGTATGGAGATATGGCAAGGTCCGATCAGATACGTGCGGTATTGCACGGATCAGGATCGGACAGTTTGTACTAGAGGCCGTATGGATATATGGCAGGGTTCGATCAGATACGTGCGGTATTGCACGGATCAGGATCGAACGGATATTACTAGCCGGCTTTGGTTTAAGCCGGATCCTAGTATAGTACAGTGTAGATTTTGTCTCATTGCATTTATATTTCGGTCGGAATACAAATGCGGGTGTGTATGCACAGTATCGGGGTTTTCCTGTAATTTATTACGGGACCAGTTTTCTGGAGTTGCCAGTTTGCTTTCCGTTTCGGCCAATTTCCTTTGTATCGTTCATTGGCCAAAGTTTGGTGGAGGAGGGCTTATTTGCATTGTTGCAAATAAGTATTTGTGGAGGGGTTCTTTGCATTTTCTTGTGTCATGATGGTTTCATGATGGAGCCCATCCCTTGACCTTTCTTTTGTTGATCATGGCTTGACTTTTGGCTCATCATGGTTGTTGATGATGAGGTTGGTGGAGTGTGGGTTTGGGTTAGTAATCATCTCTTGTTATCATGACCTTTCTCTCTCTCCCTTGCATAATGAGTATGGCTCACATTTTTTGTTCATGATACTCTCATTCTCTCCATCCCCCATTGTCATGGCCGGCCACTCTCATGGTGGGGCTGTCCAAATTTTTGGAGAGTGGAAGTTTGTTCATTTTATGCTCCAAAATTCCCCTAGTTCCTCCACATAATTCTTGTATCATCCCTCCACCAAAATGGCACCTCCATGAACCCCAAATGAGACACAAGTTCTACTACACATTCTACAGCAAATCTTGGGCACGTCGATTAGCCAGCTTCGTGCCCGAGATGCCTCGGCATTAAGGTGGGAGCCCGTAAAAGAAGTAGGCGATGTGGTGCACTTCCGGCGACGAGGTGGAGACCGGAGCTTCCGCAGGAGATCGGGACGACGACGAGAAGACCGGAGGACTCGGATCAGTCGGTATATCTCTCTTCCCCATCTTGTAGTTAGCTAGGACTAATTAATGGTTCGATCCGGGTATTAGTGCGTGGCGGTTTTCCAGTTCAAGAAAAATTTAAAGTTTATCACCGCTTCCGCATTTGGCCGTCGGATTGACGGCCGGGCCGCCGCCGTGCACTTACAAGACTAACATGTACCAGTGTCACCAGAGAACTGCCATCTGACGTAAGGTATAATACCATATGGGAGCTCTCGGCGAGTCCGTCCAGTCTACCCAGTCTCCACTGAGCACCCGTATATCATCTCTGATGTCAAACACCAATGGATATGGGATCATCCATCGCCCATCTGTATGGGTCGAGAAGGTATACACTAGTCTACTTTAGTATATCGATGCCCTGTCTCGATACACCCACGACTAGGGACCTTGAAGGATGTACTTATGGACTACCATGTCCCCACTAGTATGATCCGCATCATAGTCCAGGTAGTCATGTACACATCCTTAGGGCTTTACCAACATGTAACAGAGAGACAATCAGTGTACACGTTAAGATAAAGAGCAACCAGATAACATACTATCATGTCGAGCAAGAAAGTCCTCCCTATATATGTCCTAGCATTCACTACAATATACATCCTATGTACAGGAATGGCCTCTAGGGCCTACATATAACTAACAATCTCCTACTTGCACTAGGGCCATCTGTAGCATTGGTTGCAGTATCTCATACTCAACCATCCCATAAAAGTCTCTCTCTCGGAAAAGGCCTTTGTGAGTCGATCCGCTGTGTTGTCCTATGAGTCTTCTCTCCTGACCTCGATCACCCTGAAGATCAACTATCTCCATGATCAGGTGATACTGCCTCAGAATACGTCTGGATCACTGATGGGACGGACGTTCCTTGGCATAAGCCACAACTCCATTGTCACACAATGGGAGGAACTAAGTTTATCTCATGAACTAATATACACCCAGACAGCCTCTTTGGTATTATCTTAAGTAGCGATGTATCCAGCCTTTATCGTCTAGTAAGCCTCGGTATCTAACTTGGAACTCATCCAACATACCGTCCCTCCACTGAGGGTAAAGACAATGCCTGTGACTGACATTCAGTCGTCCTTATCACCCTGGAACCTTTCCAGTGATTCTCCCCAGGATCGATTGATACCATCTCACTACATCTAGTGAGAATCCTAACATCCAATTAGATCTATCTCATAGATCCAAAACCCAGGATTTAGGAGGTATCATATTGATCCTATATGGAGAATCTTTGTGATAAGCGGAGATTGATTGAGCGTAGCATAGGAAACTACTTTCCTATCAAGAGTATGTTATCCACGTACTCTATGAGGATCACCACCATACTCTCTACTACCTTTTTGTATATACAAGGTTCATCTACCATTTTGATGAAGTCAAACTCTTTGACTACCACATCAAAATAGATGTTCCAACTCCGCGATGCCTGCTTTATCACATAAAATATCTTGCTCACGTTTCCGCTGCTCCCACTGTCTACGAAGCCCTCTGGCTATGTACTTATAGACGCTCTTTTCTAAAACATCATTTAGAAAAGTAGTCATGACACCCAACCACCAGATATCGTAGTCATGGTATGTAGCCGTGGCAAGTAGGATCTGGATAGACTTAAGCATAGATACTTAGAAAAGGTTTCATCATAATCCATACCTGGTTAATGATGCAAAGCTTTAACAAGTCTAGCTTTGAAAATCTCAACTTTCCATGTACACCAAGTAATCTTCTCAAGATATACTTGCTCCTGATGGGGATTTAACCCTTCAGATATAGCAGCCAAAGTCCATACTTTGTTGGTGTACATGGATTCCATCTCAGATCACTAAGCATCCAGCCATTCTTACAGAGTCCCTACTCTCGATGGCCTGCTCGAAACTAGTTGGGTCATCATCTCATGATGCAATCCTCGTTCCCACTGTCATAGAGAAACAGAAGTATCTCTCAGGTGGGTGAGGAACCCTACTAGATCGGCGGAGAGGCTGAGGTTCGTTGGTAACTATTGAATCCTTTGGTTCTACCAAATCATCAGCTGCAGTTTGTATAGCTGAAACATTTCCAGTTCTACATAACAGATCTTGCCTCGAGCTTGTCCGGATTTTGCTTTTAGACATAGGCCGGGCAACCCCAAATCTTAACTAACTTAAGATATGGGCTCTTCTCTTTCCATATCACATATAAAGTGGTAGGCAACTGATTTGATTTGAACCTTATTCAATAGGTATGCAGCTTCTCAAGTGCATAACTCCCAAAAGGAAATAGGTAACTCAGTAGTACTCATCATAGAGCACACCTTATCATATAGGGTGTGATTGCTCCGCCCCGATACACCGACGTACTGTGGTGTATACGGAGGAGTAATGCTGAGAGAGAATCTCATTCTCCTTTAGAAAAGTCCAAGAATTCCGTGCTCAAGTATTCTCCTCCTTGATCACATCAAAGGACATAATACTTATACCCGTTTTGGTTCTCTACTTCTAACTTATATTCTGTGAATATCTTAAAAGGTTCGGACTTGTGTTTCAACAGGAACATATGTCTGAATCTTGAGAGATTATCAGAGAATGTAATGAAATACAAAGAACCGGTCTTGGCATGTGTAGAGAGGGGACCTACATACATCAACATGTATCATCCCAAGAGTTCACTAACTCTTTCTCTGCTTCCAATAAACAGAGATGTGGTCATCTTATCTTTGTGACATGACCGGCAAGTTTTCACAAGATGTAACTTTAAACAGATTTAAATATGCATCTATATGTAACTTCAGCTAGTCGGGTCGCATTGATATGACCTAGTCTACAATACCTCAAGAAGGATTCGTTCATTTCTGAACTCTTCCTCTTGTGTGTGTTCTGTATACTAAGAACTGTAGTTTGATTTAGAACGTTAATGCTTTTAGATAACGTGCCTGAACCGATCAACTTTTGATATAGGAAATGTTCAAAACATTATCCAATAATACAAAATTATATCCTTCTTTACTAATAAAGAGACTGATATGATTTTGTATATCAGGTTCGGTATCTAATAACATTCGTTCAGAATCAATGTATTCTAGTAATACAGGGTGACAGTGACCAACAGACTTGGTTGCAACACTTGCACCGTTTTCTGTCTCATGAAACTTATCACCCGTTCTCAGTTCTCTACCTTTCTGTAGCCCATGTAACGGTTTATATTTGCGGGATCCTTATCCGGTATCTAATACCTAGGACGTAGAGGACACAGAGAAACAGTTCTATGTAATGAACACACCCGAAGAAGATGCATCATCATGCACTTTCTTCGTTTGGGCGGCACGGGAAATCTGGTATTCCCCAATTTCCTGCTCTATCTTATAACAATTATAAGTTGGAGCAGGACCAACGTTCCCCAGCTCAGTATAACAAGCGGGTTACTAGGCACACTCATGAGGTTCTACAAGGCATCAACCATGCCAAAATCAATTTTTTATATGCCTAAAAACTATATGCAAGATCGTTTAGTAGAGGTAAGGCGAAACTAAAAGCTAGTAAACTACTTTACTACTAAGTGAAAGGAATTACAACCTTTGTAGATCCGGTCCTTCACTTCTAAAGCTCCGTGTTGACGTCCCTTCGCTGCGATCATCGGGATCCCGGACCCTAGCGATGGTTTCATCGGAGAAATGAGCAGGCTAGGTCGTTGACTTTGAGGCCGAAGATGATCTACGTCGGGGAGACTCAAACTCAAGTTATTCCTTCAGTTGGTCAAGAACTTAGTGAAGAGAACACCCTATACTACATGGCAAGTAATAGAGGATGAAGAAATAGGAAGTGGACTCACTTTAGAATTGTTTTTCTCACACTTTTTCTCATTGCACCATTGGAGCTAGCAAGCTTTTGATGGAGCTTGATGAAGAAGAAGAAGAAAGAATCAAAACAGAATTCTATATCCAAATGAAACTTATCCTTTTAATTATGGCACCATGGTTGAGTTAAGCCCTCATGCTTAACTCATGTAGAGAATTAACCAAGGTTTTAGGTTAAGGGTTAGGTTAAAGAATATCAAGAGAAATAACAAAAGAGTGGACTTTGTCAAAGTTTCTCCAAGCTTCTTCAAGCTTGATAACTTTGACCAAGTTAAATTCTTTTGTTAAATCTCTTGATAAAACAATAACCCTAATCTTAAACCTAATCTTGATACAAGTCTCATACACACAACTTGTATGTATCATCAAGCATGATACAAACATGCACACTTGCATATATCACATATAAACAATGTGCACAATCAAGTGAGAAAATCAATCTTAAGTGAACCAATACTAGTTAATGTAAAATAATATATCAAATATATAATTATACATTAAATCATTAAATCAACACTTGATTTAATAATCCGGCTATAACCGACTAATATCAAAAGTAACAACTTATCGAATCAACACTTGATCCGATAACCCGGCTATATCGTATACAACCAAATGTCACAAATCGCGAGAATAGAATACGGTATTTCATATCGTATCAAATTCGGTCCCGCACATATCTCATATACGCTCCTATTTCGTTTCGCTTGAGCCAGGAAACCTCTGTGTAGGACTCTAAAGACTCGTCAATACGCCGGCAGTAGGTGATGATCATATCAAACACCCACAAGCCGCAAGCGGTCTGCTAAACGTAACGGCCATCCGGGTATTGAGCGATCAGAAGATCAACGAGCAATCCTGCTCACACTCCTGTGAATCCAACCAGTAACACTTACCGTACAGTCCGGTCTGTTCGTCTGATATGTCGCATATCTCGCGTAGGGGTGGTAAACATCAGACCCCAGTAGCTTGATAAGTCATGCCGATGTAAGGTCCATAACAAGCATGAAACTACTGATAACACTTACCAGTAAATCAGTGCAACCCTGGCCAGGGATTTCCAGTTATGGCCAGTCGAGCATAGCGCAACATCAACCCCCAATACCGGGAGAGACGAATCCCCTCCTATCGCTCATTGCCTCCATGTGAATCGGGACTGTACCCAAAAACCACATGTTTGCATGGCTCAGTAGAGCCGTGGTAGGGTGGAAATCAAAGCACAGTGGGAGACACATAAGACTCTATGACGATCTCGGGTCAACAGACTAAGCTGTACCGGTGTCACCAGAGAACTGCCATCTGACGTGAGGTATAATACCATCTGGGAGTTCTCGGCGATTCCGTTCAGTGTACCCAGTCTCCACTGAGCACCCGCATACCATCTCTGATGTCAAACACCAATGGATATGTGATCATCCATCGCCCATCATATGGGTTGAGAAGATATACGCTAGTCTACTCTGGAATATCGATGCCCCGTCTCAATATTCCCACGACTAGGAACATTGAAGGATGTACTCATGGACTACCCAGGCCCCACTAGTATGATCTACATCATAGTCCTGGAAGTCGAGCACACATCCTAAGGGCTTTATCAACATGTAATAGAGAGACTGCAAGTATACATGTTAAGATAAAGAGCAACCAGATAGCGTACTATCATGTCGAGCAAGAAAGTCCTACCTATATATGTCCCAGCATCCACTACAATATACATCCCATGTACAGTAATGGCCTCTAGGGCATACATATAACTAACAATCTCCCACTTGCACTAGGGCCATCTGTAGCAGTGGTTGCTGTATCACATACTCAACCATCCCATATAAGTCTCTCTCTGGAAAAGGCCTTTGTGAGTGGATCCGCCGTATTGTCTTCTGAGTCTACTCTCCAAACCTCGATCACCCTGGAGATCAACTATCTCCATGATCAGGTGATGCTGCCTCAGAATATGTCTGGGTCACTGATGGGACCGGGGTTCCTGGGCCAAAGCCACACTTCCATTGCCACACAATGGTAGGAACCTAGTTCATCTCATGAACTAATATACACCCAAACTGCCTCTTTGGTAGTATCTTTGATAGCGATGTCACTAGCCTTTTTTGTCTAGTCTTCCACGCTATCTCGCTTGGAACTCTTCCAACATACCGTCCCTCCACTGAGGGTAAATACAATGCCTGCGACTGACATTCAGTCATCCTTATCACCCTGAAACCTTTCCAGTGATTCTCCCCGGGATCAACTGATACCATCTCACTACAACTAGTGAGAATCCTAACATCCATTTAGATCTATCTCATAGATCCAAAACCCAGGATTTAGGAGGTATCATTTTGATCCTATATGGAGAATCCATGTGATAAGAGGATATTGACCGAGCGTAGCATAGGAAACTCTTTTCCTATCAAGAGTATGTTGTCCACGTACAATACGAGGATGGCCACCTTACTCTCTACTACCTTTTTGTATATACAAGGTTCATCTACCATTTTGATGAAGTCAAACTCTTTGACTACCACATCAAAACAGACGTTCCAACTCCGCGATGCCTGCTTTAATCTATAAAGCAACTTGTACACGTTTCCGCTGCTCCCACTGTTTACGAAGCACTCTGGCTGTGTACTTATAGACGCTCTCTTCTAAATCAGTATTTAGAAAAGCAGTCATGACACCCAACCACCAGATATCGTAATCATGGTATGTAGCAATGGCAAGTAGGATCCGGATGGACTTAAGCATAGCCACTGGAAAAGGTTTCATCATTATCCACGCCTGGTCGATGACGAAAACCTTTAACAAGTCTAGCTTTGAAAGTCTCAACTTTTCCATCTACACCAAGTAATCTTCTCAAGATATACTTGGTCCTGATGGGGATTTAACCCTTCAGATACAGCATCCAAAGTCCATACTTTGTTGGTGTACATGGATTCCATCTCAGATCGCTAAGCATCCAGCCATTCTTACAGAGTCCCTACTCTCGATGGCCTGCTCGAAACTAGTTGGGTCATCATCTCATGATGCAATCGTCGCTCCCACTGTCATCGAGAAACCGAAGTATCTCTCAGGCGGATGAGGAACCCTGCTAGATCGGCGGAGAGGCTGAGGTTCGTCGGAGACTATTGAATCCTTTGGTTCTATCAAATCATCAGCTGTAGTTTGTATAACTGGAACTCCTTCCAGTTCTACAGAACTGACCTTGCCTCGATCTTGTCTTGATTTTGCTTTTGACATAGGCCGGACAATCCCAAATCTTAATTTACTTAAGAGATGGGCTCTTCCCATACCATATCTCATATGGAGTGGTAGGCAGTGATCTGATTCGAACCTAATTCAATAGGTATGCAGCTTCTTAAGTGCATAACCCCCAAAAGGAAACAGGTAACTCAGCAGTACTCATCATAGAGTGCACCATATCATATAGGGTGCGATTGCTCCGTCCCGATATACCGTTGTGCTGTGGTGTATTCAGAGGAGTAACACCAAGATAGAATCTCATTCTCCTTTAGAATAGTCCAAGAATTCCATTCACAAGTATTCTCCTCCCTGATCTTATCATAGGATATAATACTTATACCTATATTGGTTCTCTACTTCTGACTTATATTCATTGAATTTCTCAAAAGCTTCAGACATGTGTTTCAACAGAAACATGTGTCCGAATCTTGAGAGATCATCAGTGAATGTAAGGAAGTACAAAGAACCAGTCGTGGCATATGTAGACTGGGGACCTTTATACATCACTATGTATCAGTCCCAAGAGTTCACTGACTCTTTCTCTGTTTCCAGTAAACGGAGCTATGGTCATCTTATCTTTGTGACATGACTGACAAGTTTCATAAGATGTAAATTTAAACTGATTTAAATATGCATCTAAATATAACTTAGTTAGTCGGTTCGCATTGATATGACCTAGTCTACAATACCTCAAGAAGGAATCGTTCATTTCTGAACTCTTCCTCTTGTGTGTATTCTGTACGTTAAGAACTGTGGTCTGATTTAGAATGCATCTGATTTAGAATGTATATGCTTTTAGATAATGTGCCTGAACCGATCAACTCTTGATATAAGATATATGCTAAACATTATCCATCAATACAAAATTATATCCTTCTTTAGTAAATAAAGAGATTGATATGATGTTGTATATCAGGTTCGGTATCTAATAACATTCGTTTAGAATCAGTGTTTTTGGTAATACAGGGTGATAGTGACCAACAGACTTGGCTGCAACACTTGCACCGTTTTCTGTCTCATGAAACTTATCACTCGTTCTCAGTTCTCTACCTTTCTGTAGCCCTATGTAACAGATTACATATCTGGGATCCTGATTCGGTATCAAATACCCAGGACGCAGAGGATACTGAGAAACATTTCTTTGTAATGAAGGTACCCGAAGGAGATGCATCTCATGCACTTACTTCGTTTGGGCGGCATGGAATCCTGGTATTCCCCTAATTCCTGCTCGGTCTTATAACAATTATAAGTTGGAGCGGGACCAATGTTCCCCAGCTCAGTATAACAAGCGGGTTCGATCAATACTTCCATATTTTTATCTTGATTAAGGCGTGGCATGGTCGCTACCTGGAGAGAGAGAAGAAAACACTCTGTGTGCGCTCTTACAAGATTAGATTGGTTATATATCTTATCTAATCAGGATGGCTCCCACTGTTTTTATCAAATCTTCCTTCAAACCTTAAAAGGAAAGACCAGCCGGGATTAATTACACTCTACAAGTTCGCCAATCTTTCAGCCAGGCCAGTGCCGGTACTTTGAGGGAGGTTCCCCGTGCTTTCGCACAGACCTAATTAAAATAAACCTCGTTTTCCCAGGGGCGTAACCCCGTTGACACCTTTCTAGACACCTACTTGATCGGCTAATTGTAAAGTGCAAAACTCTCCCAGGAGTAACAATTACTCGCAGTGGGTATCGGGATCCAACTATCATATAGAAGGTATGCAATCTCATTGCAAATTTCAACACTTGAAACTCCCGATAAAGATTTTTACCCCTAGCACTTATGACCTTAACTATGGTCAACAAATCATAAGCACTAGTCAAGTTCTACCCGTCATTTCGTGATTAATTAGACCCACCCACATGACCCTTAACTAAGGTCAACAAAGTCACACGACTGTCCTAACTAATCGCATCATATGCGGTGTAGGAAGACATCACTTAGCTACCATACACTGTGCCTTGACTATGGTCAACAAACACAGCACGAATACTAAGTACTCTACTTCCTAAAATGATGGAGGGTTGCGGATGGTTTTTAGTAAAACCTTTAACGCTTTGAACTTGATCTCGCTGCAGAATCAAATGGTTTTTAAATGGAGTGTTTTTGAGGCTTTTGTAGTTTTGCTAAAGGGGTCACTCCCGGTGAAGGGATCGTCGGCCCTTTCCTCGTCGAATAAGGTGCTGGATATTCACAATACCACTATGCAAAGAAAGAACTAGAAAAGCAATCAAAAGACAAACCGAAGGTTGTAGCATCTGCTAGTTATTGCTAAAGAGGTCACTCCCGGTGAAGGGATCGTCGGCTCTTTCCCTATCGAATAAGGTGCTGGATGTTCTACAAGGAACACCGCTATGCAAAGCAACAACTAGAGCTACCTAGTTTTTGAAATTCGATTCCACAACATCTTTTAGGTTTATTTTCTTTCATTAATCACATTAATGAATGTCCCATCATTTAAGTCCACCTAAACATCACAGATAAATATAACGTACACTTATGCCATCCGCATTCGCCTCGATGTCCCGTCTGCACCGTTAGGTTAGTAACTAACGGCAGAGCGGGGCAGGGCTAGCGCGGGTGTAAAATATAAGCAACGTCTATATAATATATCATATATACTATATACAATATCTATCTGAACAAATCACATGATCACATCACAGATAACGCAGCAGAAAATATCATATGAAATATTGGATATACTAGGACGTCCGTATTTTCTTTTGAGCCTGTATAAAACACGGATTCCACGGTCGTGATGAATAGCCAATCCCACAACCCTAGACCCCTACGAGAGTGGCAAGTAACCCTACCAATTCTAGAGTTAGGAGACCCGTACTCGACTCCTCGAGATGGTCTACCACTGGACCCTAGAACCCGGTTACTTATGCTCCCCTCCTTGGGTCTATCCTAATACGGAAAAGTAAATAATATACAATGGTGACATCATCCTCAACCCGGAAGTGCCCCAATAAAAGAATATTACATACAAGTTTTTTACATGAATGAAAAAATGAAAAACCACTCATCTCAAATAAAATACCCCGGCTATTCAAACACGACGATCCAATATAACATATCCAGCAACACATAACATCACATGTCATCAACGTAAGTAAATATGCGTATCCCAATTGTCGTTGACGTATAGCGACGAAACCGGCGATATCACATATTACACTTACGGTCGCAGAAAAGAAAGTGTAAAACTACAACAGTTGGAATCCGCAACCTCCTTAGACATCGCATGCCTTAATCAAATGAATTCCTTAGACATCGCATGCCTAACAATTATAAACCCCGCATTTTAGTCTCATTATCGAAAACTCTTTTCAATATCAATTCGGGCAATTCAACAAGATTCCTGACATCCTGATCGAATGCTCGTCGCAAACTTTAGTAGACGGCCGCACCCATGGATGCCGTCGACGAAGTGCACTAAGGCGGAACACTGCTGCCACGAGCACCCGAACGGATTCTTTTGGCGACGGGGTTCTCCTACAGTCACTTGGTCGGGGCTATGGGGCGTGGCTATTTATTAAGTTTACCCGGCGAGTATCCGCGTACGCAAGGTGATTGCGACAGACTTTTGATCGCATCAAAATTCCGTGGCAACCGATCAATTGAGACTGAAGTGCTAGATTTATAACATTCAAATCAGTTATCTCATAACAATTTGTGGATTCCAAATATTGTATCACATTCCAGATAAATAGACAATGTTAAACTTTCCGATCGAACAATCAAACACCCAAGTTTTCCCGAAAAGCTCAACACTTGAAATAAGTTTAAAAACATCCACTTCATGCCACAGTACCAACGGTCCAGCCATAGAAGGGTCAAGCCAACGCCTCACATGTGGCACGCCGTACTGCCCCAAACCGTAAGGTTCAAAAGGCAGTTCAAGACGGTCACATAATCGAGTTAAGGTTTGTTGTCTTCTAGAGGGTCCATCGCTTTACTTGCACTACTTAGAACGTTCTTAAACCACGGAAAAATCCAACACTTGGAAATTTTCCGGGTCGGGAAAAAGTGAGTTATTACAGAAGGGCATTACAGACGGGCATTACTGTGCAAAGCACGTGCCAAGAGTCACCTTTATCGCCGCGGAACCGCCGCGCAAGCCATAGTGGGGCCGCGGTTCCGCGGTGCATTGGTCGAATTGGAGGCACGTGCTCCACAGTAATTCCTAGAAAACCCTGCTGAATTTTTTGGATATTTTTAGTTTGGAAAAATCCACAGTTTCAGAAAAAGTACAGAGAAGGGTATCGATTAGGGTTTCGGGGTTCGATCGGGTTTCTAACTTCGTCTACACTTTGCCTAAAGCTCTAGCTAGGCTCTGATACCACTGTAGGGTTACTAGGCACACTCATGAGGTTCTACAAGGCATCAACCATGCCAAAATCAAATTTTTATGTGCCTAACAACTCTATGCAAGATCGTTTACTAGAGGTAAGGTGAAACTAAAAGCTAGTAAACTACTTTACTACTAAGTGAAAGGAATTACAACCTTTGTAGATCCGGTCCTTCACTTCTAAAGCTTCGTGTTGACATCCCTTCGCTGCGATCATCGGGATCCCGGACCCTAGCGATGGTTTCATCGGAGAAATTAGCGGGCTAGGTCGTTGACTTCGAGGCCGAAGATGATCTACGTCGGGGAGACTCAAACTCAAGCTATTCCTTCACTTGGTCAAGAACTTTGTGAAGAGAACACCCTATACTACATGGCAAGTAGTAGAGGATGAAGAAATAGGAAGTGGGCTCACTTTAGAATTGTTTTTCTCACACTTTTTCTCATGGCACCATTGGAGCTATCAAGCTTTTGATGGAGCTTGATGAAGAAGAAGAAGAAGAAAGAATCAAAAAAGAATTCTATATCCAAATGAAACTTATCCTTTTAATTATGGCACCATGGTTGAGTTAAGCCATCATGCTTAACTCATGTAGAGAATTAACCAAGGTTTTAGGTTAAGGGTTAGGTTAAAGAATATCAAGAGAAATGACAAAAGAGTGGACTTTGTCAAAGTTTCTCCAAGCTTCTTCAAGCTTGATAACTTTGACAAAATTTAATTCTTTTGTTAAATCTCTTGATAAAACAATAACCCTAATCTTAAACCTAATCTTGATACAAGTCTCATACACACAACTTGTATGTATCATCAAGCATGATACAAACATGTACACTTGCATATATCACATATAAACAATGTGCACAATCAAGTGAGAAAATCAATCTTAAGTGAACCAATACTAGTTAATGTAAAGTAATATATCAAATATATAATTATACATTAAATTATTAAATCAACACTTGATTTAATAATCCGGCTATAACCGACTAATATCAAAAGTAACAACTTATCGAATCAACACTTGATCCGATAACCCGACTATATCGTATACAACCGATCAATGTCACAAATCGCGAGAATAGAATACGGTATCTCATATCGTATCAATCTCGGTCCCTCACATATCTCATATGCGCTCCTATTTCGTTTCGCTTGAGCCAGGAAACCCCTGTGTAGGACTCTAAAGACTCGTCAATATGCCGGTAGTAGGTGATGATCATATCAAACACCCACAAGCCGCAAGCGGTCTGCTAAACGTAACGGCCACCCGGGTATTGAGCGATCAGAAGATCAACGAGCAAGCCTGCTCACACTCCTGTGAATCCAACCAGTAACACTTACCGCACAGTCCGGTCTGTTCGTCTGATATGTCGCATATCACGCCTAGGGGTGGTAAACGTCAGAACCCAGTAGCTTGATAAGTCATGCCGATGTAAGGTCCATAACAAGAATGAAACTACTGATAAAACTTACCAGTAAATCAGTGCAACCCTGGCCAGGGATTTCCAGTAATGGCCAGTCGAGCATAGCGCAACATCAACCCCCAAATACCGGGAGAGACGAATCCCCTCCTATCGCTCATTGCCTCCATGTGAATCGGGACTGTACCCCAAAACCACCTGTTTTCATGACTCAGTAGAGCCGTGGTAGGGTGGAAATCAAAGCACAGTGGGAGACACACAAGACTCTATGAAGATCTCGGGTCAACAGACTAAGCTGTACCAGTGTCACCAGAGAACTGCCATCTGACGTGAGGTATAATACCATCTGGGAGTTCTCGGCGAGTCCGTTCAGTGTACCCAGTCTCCACTGAGCACCCGCATACCATCTCTGATGTCAAACACCAATGGATATGGGATCATCCATCGCCCATCATATGGGTCGAGAAGATATACGCTAGTCTACTTTGGAATATCGATGCCCCGTCTCGATATTCCCACGACTAGGAACATTGAAGGATGTACTCATGGACTACCCAGGCCCCACTAGTATGATCTACATCATAGTCCTGGAAGTCGAGCACACATCCTAAGGGCTTTATCAACATGTAATAGAGAGACTGCAAGTATACATGTTAAGATAAAGAGCAACCAGATAGCGTACTATCATGTCGAGCAAGAAAGTCCTACCTATATATGTCCCAGCATCCACTACAATATACATCCCATGTACAGTAATGGCCTCTAGGGCATACATATAACTTACAGAGAGGACTTTCTTGCTCAATATGATAGTATGCTATCTGGTTGCTCTTTATCTTAACATGTATACTTGTCTCTTGATACTGTCTTATAGTTACATGTTGGTAAAGCCCTTAGGATGTGTACTTGACTACCTGGAATATGATGCAGATCATACTAGTGGGGCCATGGTAGTCCATAAGTACATCCTTTAATGTTCCTAGTTGTTGGTGTATCGAGACAGGGCATCGATATACCAGAGTAGACTAGCGTATACGCTTCTCGAACCATGAGATGGGCGATGGATGATCCCATATCCATTGGTGTTTGACATCGGAGATGGTATACGGGTGCTCGGTTGTCATGACCCGAAAGAGCACGTGACTGGCCCTTGAACCATATGAAGCCTATAGGACTCCATCTGATCCAAGTAAGCCAAAAGCCCAGAAATCTAAAACCATTTTGAAGAATAAGTAAAGAAAACTGGTTTAAAGAAGTGAAGAAATACAGGTTTGAAATCAAGGTTTTTAAATAACTAAGCCGAAGGTATGTTTGGAAAACAATAAAGTCTTTTCAAAAAATTTCGACATAGTTTCTTTTGTAAAACTGGCCCCGAATGGGGTACAACAAGGATAACAATACATATGTGCAATGATAAAGGCATCCCCAAGCGGAAGCTAGCTCTTCGTCAATCGACGGTCTCAACCACACAAGATATAATATACAACGCCAAGTGGCGAGGATCAAATCCAAAGAAAACTCAAAAGCAATAAGAAAGACCGCGATACTACTAAGCGCGACTCTAAGGTCGAATAATATACAGGTTTTGGTTGATGGACAAATTCTAGATACAATAAAATAAATAATTACAAAGGTGATTCCTGATACGAAAGAATCCACCTACCAAAGCAAATCACCCGCAAGAAGGTAGTGTGCCAGAAATGCCGCAATAGGACCTGTACGGCAAAACCTGCAAGAACTGTGGCACAACGGGGGTGAGTTGCCAACTCGTGAATAGAAACATTTACAAGCAGAAATCGAATGCAAGACATAATCCTAAGTCAACAATCAGTAATACAATCCACAAGAGTACATCTGAGTGTGATAAGGTGGCAAGGTAACATCTAAATATGTATGTGGTGCTAGGTACTCAGGAAATAACATGTCATCAGTATAAGGTATGTCTGCATGAAGTAGATATGATGAAATATCAAAGATATCAATACACATATATTAGCGTCCCATACCACTAATATTGGTGTAAGATAAGTGTAAATCCAGTCTGTATATGATCCATTTCTGTATGTATGTGGAACCCGTCCACCTGTCACCCACTGACAGCAAGCATCATGTATGCAATGTGAGGATATAACCAAAATCATGGAAAACTCATCATGAAACCCGTGCCAAGCATCGACACGTAAATCCTCATCAGTATGGGGCTCCGTCTGCGGTATCGGCCCTCGGCCCCCGGCAGTACGAGTCAACCCATGTCCATCTCTGGGCTCCGTCTGCGGTATCGGCCCGTCGGCCCCCGGCAGTACGCCCATCTCTCGGCTCCAGGCGGTATCCCCCGGATATCCGCCGAGCAAAAGGTAATATCACCGGACAGTATGGTTCCCCAGCCGGGCTCATCGGCTCATAGCACATCGACATCTCTTTCTTGCCCCGGGGTACTCCGGGCCCCACCATGTACCCTCGTACGGCCTCGACGCCTCCTCGTAGGGGTATATAAATCAGAACCGATAAAACTCATGGTGGAAGCTGAAATATCATATCAAGGGTAACCGCGTTTCAAAACATTTACATAATCACTTGAAATACCCACGGTTCCCCAAATCCAGAAATATCATGGAAACAAACATCCCAATGCGCATAATCAGAAAGCATGATGTATGTGACATATAAATGAAGTGCAAGTATAACAACATATCATGCAACATGGAATAATGGTATGCACATACAAAGTCATATCCTGATGCAATAATACTACTGTGTAGTGACATGGCAATTATCGATGATGAAGTGTGTGAGCCGGCAAATAGTGTATGTGAAACATACGCATCATCGATAATGGTGCTGGTGTCCTAACAGCATGATAATAATATAGCAATGAACATATGCCAGCAATGCGAATAGCATGAAAATGCAGAAATCTAGTAGTCAACACCACAGTGAAGCATCTACTATGCAACTACATCTAACTATCAGGTCAATCAGGAGGGGGTAGGTGTGGAAACCACCTAAATCTGAGTCGGTATATATATATAGATATATAGTCGGCGATCCCGCCTCAATGTCATATCGTAAGATATCCTCGAGTTATGAGTGCGGATCCATCATCAATATCGGCTCGTACGGTAAATCGTCGTACGGCATCCCCAATAGCTGGGTACAGGTCAATATCTCACTATCTCGTCACATAACAGGTATCACTATCATCAGATCATAAAGTCTGGGGGTACTACTCTATGTCTAGTACAAAACGATACCATCAAAGAAGTGTGCATGCGGGGGTAAACACATATCCCAAGCCCGCAAGAATCACAAGTCATATCCCACATATGAATCGTATCAAATCACCGATTTCCAGGGCACCAAGCCCACATCATCGACTCATCTCCAAAGTCATCACATATCATCAATCACAGTGCAAGTGTAAGTGATAAGCAAGGGTGTGTGTATAGGTGTAATTCTATCCTAGGGTTCGCGACTATGAACTACTCTAGTCACTTCTAACCCTACACTATCCATAATACACCTATAACCACAATAACTGCATAGAAATCTATCTACGGACTGCGGGGGTGCTATACGCCATCCACCCGACTTCCCCCTGTAGATATAATCTACTCACCTGAATCCTGCGTGTCGGTGTCGATGTCTCCGTCATCTTCCGCATCGTCTCGGATCGTCGCGGTGTACCTACACACATCACACGTATCGCATCGCATCAAAACCAATTCAATACATGAAACGACACACTAAATCCAATACGATACGCTAAAACCGACACGACACGCCAAAAGGCTTATAGGTTAGAACCTACGGTTAGCCTTCGCAAAACAAGTCTAAATCACTCGATATAGACGTACAAACGTCACATAATCGAGATAACACACGAATACAAAATCTGTAATTCAAAATACGCAAAACCAAATCCAAATTCAAAGCTGCAACTTGAGAAAATGATCCCAGATTTCATCTCAGGCCAAATTAGATCAAATCAACAACTCCAGGATGCTATGCAGGGTAAATATGAGGTACAGAAGCAAAATGGGGAGAATCCATCACAGAGGGGCCGGCCACAAGCACTGTTTGGCCGGCCTCGCCGGCCCCCTAAGCCCAATGGGGTTCGTACTCCTAGGGTGGCCTCCTGTGGTCTAATGTGGGTCTCTGGTATTGTTGAATTTGCCTAGAAATGTCCCAGTATACTCCAGATTTTCCTGCACACACAAACCGACATAAAGTCCCGAAATTCCGTATTCTTGGTTTCCAATGGGATTGGGATGGGTTTCTAGCTCTAGGGTGCTCATACGATCTCCACTGAACTCAAATTACCCATCACAACTCACAATTCCCTCAAACCCTAACTAGTTTTCACCAAGTCCACAATTTCACCCGATATCGATTCTAAACTTGCATAGGGGTATAGGAAATGCTAAAACTAAGATCATGGTTCAGAAATTACCTCAATTGGCAACTCAAGAATTTTCTTGAGTTGCCCCAAGTGGCCACAATCCAAGCTTTCTTGGTCCATTGCGTAGATCTCGAGCTTGCGCATATTTTTAATGAAACCGACATGTGATTTTGAGTAAGTTTTAGAGATGAAGAGAGGGCTTGAAGAGGGGAGGATGATGGAGGGGAGGCAGCAGCAGTAAGAGGAGAAGGAGGAGGGAAGAAAATGATGGGAGAAGAATGGTTAAGTCACAAGGTCAAAGACTCATACCCCTCTCTCACCAACCCTCATTTCTATTCTTTTTCTTTTCCCTTTTTCTTTTAAATCCCTAACCTTCTTACAAGAATAGTGGTTCCAAATAAGAAATCATGGCAAGAAAAATGCACAAGTGTAGAAATAAAAATGATATGTGCAAGTTTTGCACAAAATTGCCGAAAAACCCGATTAGCGATTTTAATCGCGATTAGCTCTAAATTAGTGTCAAACTAATCACAAAAACTTAAAAATGTCATAATTCACTAATTTACCCTATTTTAGAATTTTCCATAATTTTTCATAATTTTTCTAACATTTTTCCTATTTATTTGCATTTAATATTAAAATAATCAATAAAATAATATTAAATTATAAAAATTCCGAAAATTAATATTTTATATTTTTGAAAATGTTACAATCTACCCCCCTTAAAGAAATTCGGTCCCCGAATTTAAATTTAAACCCCCACTACTAAAAACAATTCCCGTAATAATCTAATTTGTCGGGGCTCCGAAAATATCAACACATAAGAATATCATAAAAATATACTGCTCTACTAGAAATCAATCCCCAAAATGCATATATAAGAGTATCCTATGCGTCTGGTGCGCAAGGAATCAAAATCCATATATGTGTCAAACAGAGGTACAAAACAACATCTAGGTGCAACTGGTGTGCACGAAACATCTGTCATGGGCAACGTATGTGCCTGACAGCCAAGGTCCGGTGCATCTAACATGCACGAAGAAATCCTGATTTAGTGCATCTGGCGTGCACCAAAATCGTATATCAAACCACTAAAGGTGCATGAAAACCAAGCTGGAAGTGCAAATCAAATCACTGCATACTGTAGGCATGAAATCTCAATCAATATCCCAATGTAAAAACTCTGCGCAAATAAATAAATATCCAGTGGGTGCATGAAACCAATATCATGAAACATCAGTCATCAAAACTAATTCATGTAAACAGAACGCCCAAAATACCGAAATCCAAAATGACGGATACGTGATAATCGAATCACAAAATCACAAATCATAAATACCGTCTTCGGTAGTCCCTCCTTCAAGGTCGAGAAGGAGTCGGCGCATCCACTGCTAGCAGCGCAGGATATCTACCTGCCTCTTGCTCACGATCTTGCGTCCTCTGGCTCTCTGGGTTCTTATCTTCCTTGCGGATTACCAATCGCACAGTCAATCGGCTCATCGGCCCTGTCAGGTGTGCTAACGGGGACGATTCTGTTCTGGCACTTCTCTGGTCACCTCTCGGTCAAATCTCACGACCACTCGTAAGGCAGCAAATCACTGGCGTCGGCCTCTGGCTCTCTGAAAGCATGTCTCACATCTGATCCTGGGTGCAAACATCATTGCAGCAATGTCCTGGAAGGAATCCTGCTCAAGGTCTCTTCCAATCATGCCTACGCCAATCTGTACGGAGGCTGGCTCTCCTGCACAACCTCTTCTCGCTCAAAAGACACCTGTGTCCTCAGAACAATATTTCTCAGAAACTGGTCACATCCCAACGTCTCTGTAAGCATATCAGGTCTCTAGTCTCGACGGGAAGCAATGACAGCTCGTCAGTGTCTCACACGAACCTCTTGTTCCAACTGTCTCTATCGTCGTCCACTATGGCCTCACGCCAAGCTACTATGCACTGCACTGTCTTCAGCTACGGCCAATCTGAAGTTTCTCACACGGACTCGAAATCGCGTACTCTGTAGCTTCATCGTTCTATAGAAGATGTCAGGCTGAACTGGTCCTCGGGAACACGTCCCAACCATCGGAGGAATACTCATCACTCGTCCGTCCTTGATCAATCCGCAACGCATCTGGGTAAGTTCCTTTATCCGATCCTGGTCAACTACCTCGTCGACAATGCCGAACTCTGGCCTGCTGGGTGTGTGCAACACGACCACTCCTGGTCTAGGTCCTCTCGTATCGTTTCCCGAAGGGTCCTATCGAGGTCCCTTTCTCAAACCTCAATCCTGCCGAATTGCCCGGAAGTCATCATCCAATGCTGAGGCTAAAGCTTATTCCGGAACGGCTGCATACTTATCGCGCTTCTTTCTGGAAGATATATTCATATACCACGCCTCGGGGTGCATATCACATCCCTAATGTCAGCGGAGTGGGACGTTATCTCGTCGAAATCTCGTACGAACTCTTTTCTTCACTCAGCTTCAAACGTCGACTGGTTTGGACTCGTCTCATCATGGCTACACGAACTACGCTCCGACGGCTACGCTCGCATCTGGAGTCTCCCAAGCAGTGTCCCATCACGATATCCGAAAGATGTCGAACTATCCGATCGACTCGTCAGAACCTCATAATCCCCCAAGAGCTCACATCTCGGGTACAGTTTAATAGTATCGAGTACATGCCACAGCGTCGGTGGTCCAGCCGTAGAAGGGCAAACCCAAGCCTCACTAATGGCGCCGCGGAACCGCCGTAAACCCTAAGGTTCAAAGGCTGTCACACGGTCATTAAGTCGAGTTAGGGTTTCATTCTTCTAGAGGGTCCATAGAATCACCTGCATGTCTTTCCGTATACTTTAAACTTGGAAAATAGGCTCCTGACATTCGATCGTCTCAATCGACTCTCAATGAACCTGCGTGAAGTCGTCTCTATCTGGAATCGATCCACCTGATGACTCGCATCGGGGTAAGCAAACTCACCACACGTCCTAGTCATTCATCCTCGGTGACTAGCGACTCGCTATCATATCTCCAAGTACACGCTCATGCTGCAGTAGCTCTAACCATCTGGGCGATATCTCACCGTTTGCAGCAGCAACTGGCTCATACGCCTGTACGCCGAACAACGCCTCAATTCTCCAGGAAAGGCAGTACATAAGCGGTCATCTCTGAATCAGCCTGCTCTAGATCTGAGTAAGACTCTCCACACTGGAAATCTTCAACTCAACTGGGCCCGCTCTGGCGCAAAATCGGACGAATCACCCTCGTCTCTCAAATCGGGTAGACTGGCTATCATCTGTCGCATATCTGCCTGAAAGCTCCGGCAATCTCAGCTCGTAAGCTCCGAAAGCAACATCCTGTCAATCTCAACAACAGCTGGTCCATCTGTCTGCACGGTAGGCGACATTACAATCTCTGAGGTATGTTGTACATCAACAGTCCTCTCTCGACTGGCAGCTCTAACAATGGCCCGATCATCCGGTGCAAGGCCAAGTACTCGCCTCCACTAGAGGTCACAATCACCAACACTAACTCGAGACGTTCCCATGTCACCAGAAAACACAACGGTCGGCCCTCGTACCAAACGAGCTCACACCGGCCGTAACCCTAGCAGCAGCCCAAACTGCGCTCGAACATGGTGACAGGAATCTCAATCGAGTATCAAGAAGAGTACATCAATGACAAGAAGGGAAACAACAGATCCAAAGTGGATACATGATCATAGGAAGGAACAGTATCAATGAAGGTATGATCATGAAACTAATAAAATCGGGGATCTCAAATGGATGCATAATCCTGGATATGAAGAGAATCACAGATCTCGAAAAATATGTACATCCTAAGGTTCCTTAAGCGGAGTGGCGTGTCGTAAGTATGCCGCGGAACAGACCAACGGTACGTCACTCTACTTTAGTCACCTAATCCATCAACCAAAGGTCATCCTAAAACGACGAAAGTTCGGGTTTACACCCCCTCGACCAAGTCTAAGTTCCGTAAGGTCAAGCCTAAGTTCTATATAAAAACAACTCCTTAGGCTCCACATAGTCAAACTTAAACTCGAACCAAGGTCAACCTAGCGCTCTGATACCAACTTTGTCACGACTCGAAAGAGCACGTGACTGGCCCTTGAACCATATGAAGCCTATAGGACTCCATCTGATCCAAGTAAGCCAAAAGCCCAGAAATCTAAAACCATTTTGAAGAATAAGTAAAGAAAACTGGTTTAAAGAAGTGAAGAAATACAGATTTGAAATCAAGGTTTTTAAATAACTAAGCCGAAGGTATGTTTGGAAAACAATAAAGTCTTTTCTAAAAATTTCGGCAGAGTTTCTTTTGTAAAACTGGCCCCGAATGGGGTACAACAAGGATAACAATACATATGTGCAATGATAATGGCATCCCCAAGCGGGAGCTAGCTCTTCGTCAATCGACGGTCTCAACCACACAAGATATAATATACAACGCTAAGTGGCGAGGATCAAATCCAAAGAAAACTCAAAAGCAATAAGAAAGACCGCGATACTACTAAGCGCGACTCTAAGGTCGAATAATATACAGGTTTTGGTTGATGGACAAATTCTAGATACAATGAAATAAATAATTACAAAGGTGATTCCTGATACGAAAGAATCCACCTACCAAAGCAAATCACCCGCAAGAAGGTAGTGTGCCAGAAATGCCGCAATAGGACCTGTACGGCAAAACCTGCAAGAACTGTGGCACAACGGGGGTGAGTTGCCAACTCGTGAATAGAAACATCTACAAGCAGAAATCGAATGCAAGACATAATCCTAAGTTAACAATCAGTAATACAATCCACAAGAGTACATCTGAGTGTGATAAGGTGGCAAGGTAACATCTAAATATGTATGTGGTGCCAGGTACTCAGGAAATAACATGTCATCAATATAAGGTATGTCTGCATGAAGTAGATATGATGAAATATCAAAGATATCAATACACATATATTAGCGTCCCATACCACTAATATTGGTGTAAGATAAGTGTAAATCCAGTCTGTATATGATCCATTTCTGTATGTATGTGGAACCATCCACCTGTCACCCACTGACAGCAAGCATCATGTATGCAATGTGAGGATATAACCAAAATCATGGAAAACTCATCATGAAACCCGTGCCAAGCATCGACACGTAAATCCTCATCAGTATGGGGCTCCGTCTGCGGTATCGGCCCTCGGCCCCCGGCAGTACGAGTCAACCCATGTCCATCTCTGGGCTCCGTCTGCGGTATCGGCCCGTCGGCCCCCGGCAGTACGCCCATCTCTCGGCTCCAGGCGGTATCCCCCGGATATCCGCCGAGCAAAAGGTAATATCACCGGACAGTATGGTTCCCCAGCCGGGCTCATCGGCTCATAGCACATCGACATCTCTTTCTTGCCCCGGGGTACTCCGGGCCCCACCATGTACCCTCGTACGGCCTCGATGCCTCCTCGTAGGGGTATATAAATCAGAACCGATAAAACTCATGGTGGAAGCTGAAATATCATATCAAGGGTAACCGGGTTTCAAAACATTTACATAATCACTTGAAATACCCACGGTTCCCCAAATCCAGAAATATCATGGAAACAAACATCCCAATGCGCATAATCAGAAAGCATGATGTATGTGACATATAAATGAAGTGCAAGTATAACAACATATCATGCAACATGGAATAATGGTATGCACATACAAAGTCATATCCTGATGCAATAATACTACTGTGTAGTGACATGGCAATTATCGATGATGAAGTGTGTGAGCCGGCAAATAGTGTACGTGAAACATACGCATCATCGATAATGGTGCTGGTGTCCTAACAGCATGATAATAATATAGCAATGAACATATGCCAGCAATGCGAATAGCATGAAAATGCAGAAATCTAGTAGTCAACACCACAGTGAAGCATCTTCTATGCAACAACATCTAACTATCAGGTCAATCAGGAGGGGGTAGGTGTGGAAACCACCTAAATCTGAGTCGGTATATATATATAGATATATAGTCGGCGATCCCGCCTCAATGTCATATCGTAAGATATCCTCGAGTTATGAGTTCGGATCCATCATCAATATCGGCTCGTACGGTAAATCGTCGTACGGCATCCCCAATAGCTGGGTACAGGTCAATATCTTACTATCTCGTCACATAACACGTATCACTATCATCAGATCATAAAGTCTGGGGGTACTACTCTATGTCTAGTACAAAACGATACCATCAAAGAAGTGTGCATGCGGGGGTAAACACATATCCCAAGCCCGCAAGAATCACAAGTCATATCCCACATACGAATCGTATCAAATCACCGATTTCCAGGGCACCAAGCCCACATCATCGACTCATCTCCAAAGTCATCACATATCATCAATCACAGTGCAAGTGTAAGTGATAAGCAAGGGTGTGTGTATAGGTGTAATTCTATCCTAGGGTTCGCGACTATGAACTACTCTAGTCACTTCTAACCCTACACTATCCATAATACACCTATAACCACATTAACTGCATAGAAATCTATCTACGGACTGCGGGGGTGCTATACGCCATCCACCCGACTTCCCCCTGTAGATATAATCTACTCACCTGAATCCTGCGTGTCGGTGTCGATGTCTCCGTCATCTTCCGCATCGTCTCGGATCGTCGCGGTGTACCTACACACATCACACGTATCGCATCGCATCAAAACCAATTCAATACATGAAACGACACACTAAATCCAATACGATACGCTAAAACCGACACGACACGCCAAAAGGCTTATAGGTTAGAACCTACGGTTAGCCTTCGCAAAACAAGTCTAAATCACTCGATATAGACGTACAAACGTCACATAATCGAGATAACACACGAATACAAAATCTGTAATTCAAAATACGCAAAACCAAATCCAAATTCAAAGCTGCAACTTGAGAAAATGATCCCAGATTTCATCTCAGGCCAAATTAGATCAAATCAACAACTCCAGGGTGCTATGCAGGGTAAATATGAGGTACAGAAGCAAAATGGGGAGAATCCATCACAGAGGGGCCGGCCACAAGCACTGTTTGGCCGGCCTCGCCGGCCCCCCTAAGCCCAATGGGGTTCGTACTCCTAGGGTGGCCTCCTGTGGTCTAATGTGGGTCTCTGGTATTGTTGAATTTGCCTAGAAATGTCCCAGTATACTCCAGATTTTCCTGCACACACAAACCGACATAAAGTCCCGAAATTCCGTATTCTTAGTTTCCAATGGGATTGGGCTGGGTTTCTAGCTCTAGGGTGCTCATATGATCTCCACTGAACTCAAATTACCCATCACAACTCACAATTCCCTCAAACCCTAACTAGTTTTCACCAAGTCCACAATTTCACCCGATATCGATTCTAAACTTGCATAGGGGTATAGGAAATGCTAAAACTAAGATCATGGTTCAGAAATTACCTCAATTGGCAACTCAAGAATTTTCTTGAGTTGCCCCAAGTGGCCACAATCCAAGCTTTCTTGGTCCATTGCGTAGATCTCGAGCTTGCGCATATTTTTAATGAAACCGACATGGGATTTTGAGTAAGTTTTAGAGATGAAGAGAGGGCTTGAAGAGGGGAGGATGATGGAGGGGAGGCAGCAGCAGTAAGAGGAGAAGGAGGAGGGAAGAAAATGATGGGAGAAGAATGGTTAAGTCACAAGGTCAAAGACTCATACCCCTCTCTCTCACCAACCCTCATTTCTATTCTTTTTCTTTTCCCTTTTTCTTTTAAATCCCTAACCTTCTTACAAGAATAGTGGTTCCAAATAAGAAATCATGGCAAGAAAAATGCACAAGTGTAGAAATAAAAATGATATGTGCAAGTTTTGCACAAAATTGCCGAAAAACCCGATTAGCGATTTTAATCGCGATTAGCACTAAATTAGTGTCAAACTAATGACAAAAACATAAAAATGTCATAATTCACTAATTTACCCTATTTTAGAATTTTCCATAATTTTTCATAATTTTTCTAACATTTTTCCTATTTATTTGCATTTAATATTAAAATAATCAATAAAATAATATTAAATTATAAAAATTCCGAAAATTAATATTTTATATTTTTGAAAATGTTACAATCTACCCCCCTTAAAGAAATTCGGTCCCCGAATTTAAATTTAAACCCCCACTACTAAAAACAATTCCCGTAATAATCTAATTTGTCGGGGCTCCGAAAATATCAACACATAAGAATATCATAAAAATATACTGCTCTACTAGAAATCAATCCCCAAAATGCATATATAAGAGTATCCTATGCGTCTGGTGCGCAAGGAATCAAAATCCATATATGTGTCAAACAGAGGTACAAAACAACATCTAGGTGCAACTGGTGTGCACGAAACATCTGTCATGGGCAACGTATGTGCCTGACAGCCAAGGTCCGGTGCATCTAACATGCACGAAGAAATCCTGATTTAGTGCATCTGGCGTGCACCAAAATCGTATATCAAAACACTAAAGGTGCATGAAAACCAAGCTGGAAGTGCAAATCAAATCACTGCATATTGTAGGCATGAAATCTCAATCAATATCCCAATTTAAAAACTCTGCGCAAATAAATAAATATCCAGTGGGTGCATGAAACCAATATCATGAAACATCAGTCATCAAAACTAATTCATGTAAACAGAACGCCCAAAATACCGAAATCCAAAATGACGGATACGTGATAATCGAATCACAAAATCACAAATCATAAATACCGTCTTCGGTAGTCCCTCCTTCAAGGTCGAGAAGGAGTCGGCGCATCCACTGCTAGCAGCGCAGGATATCTACCTGCCTCTTGCTCACGATCTGGCGTCCTCTGGCTCTCTGGGTTCTTATCTTCCTTGCGGATTACCAATCGCACAGTCAATCGGCTCATCGGCCCTATCAGGTGTGCTAACGGGGACGATTCCGTTCTGGCACTTCTCTGGTCACCTCTCGGTCAAATCTCACGACCACTCGTAAGGCAGCAAATCACTGGCGTCGGCCTCTGGCTCTCTGAAAGCATGTCTCACATCTGATCCTGGGTGCAAACATCATTGCAGCAATGTCCTGGAAGGAATCCTGCTCAAGGTCTCTTCCAATCATGCCTACGCCAATCTGTACGGAGGCTGGCTCTCCTGCACAACCTCTTCTCGCTCAAAAGACACCTGTGTCCTCAGAACAATATTTCTCAGAAACTGGTCACATCCCAACGTCTCTGTAAGCATATCAGGTCTCTAGTCTCGACGGAAAGCAATGACAGCTCGTCAGTGTCTCACACGAACCTCTTGTTCCAACTGTCTCTATCGTCGTCCACTATGGCCTCACGCCAAGCTACTATGCACTGCACTGTCTTCAGCTACGGCCAATCTGAAGTTTCTCACACGGACTCGAAATCGCGTACTCTGTAGCTTCATCGTTCTATAGAAGATGTCAGGCTGAACTGGTCCTCGGGAACACGTCCCAACCATCGGAGGAATACTCATCACTCGTCCGTCCTTGATCAATCCGCAACGCATCTGGGTAAGTTCCTTTATCCGATCCTGGTCAACTACCTCGTCGACAATGCCGAACTCTGGCCTGCTGGGTGTGTGCAACACGACCACTCCTGGTCTAGTTCCTCTCGTATCGTTTCCCGAAGGGTCCTATCGAAGTCCCTTTCTCAAACCTCAATCCTGCCGAATTGCCCGGAAGTCATCATCCAATGCTGAGGCTAAAGCTTATTCCGGAACGGCTGCATACTTATCGCGCTTCTTTCTGGAAGATATATTCATATACCACGCCTCGGGGTGCATATCACATCCCTAATGTCAGCGGAGTGGGACGTTATCTCGTCGAAATCTCGTACGAACTCTTTTCTTCACTCAGCTTCAAACGTCGACTGGTTCGGACTCGTCTCATCATGGCTACACGAACTGCGCTCCGACGGCTACGCTCGCATCTGGAGTCTCCCAAGCAGTGTCCCATCACGATATCCGAAAGATGTCGAACTATCCGATCGACTCGTCAGAACCTCATAATCCCCCAAGAGCTCACATCTCGGGTACAGTTTAATAGTATCGAGTACATGCCACAGCGTCGGTTGTCCAGCCGTAGAAGGGCAAACCCAAGCCTCACTAATGGCACCGCGGAACCGCCGTAAACCCTAAGGTTCAAAGGCTATCACACGGTCATTAAGTCGAGTTAGGGTTTCATTCTTCAAGAGGGTCCATAGAATCACTTGCATGTCTTTCCGTATACTTTAAACTTGGAAAATAGGCTCCTGACATTCGATCGTCTCAATCGACTCTCAACGAACCTGCGTGAAGTCGTCTCTATCTGGAATCGATCCACCTGATGACTCGCATCGGGGTAAGCAAACTCACCACACGTCCTAGTCATTCATCCTCGGTGACTAGCGACTCGCTATCATATCTCCAAGTACACGCTCATGCTGCAGTAGCTCTAACCATCTGGGCGATATCTCACCGTTTGCAGCAGCAACTGGCTCATACGCCTGTACGCCGAACAACGCCTCAATTCTCCAGGAAAGGCAGTACATAAGCGGTCATCTCTGAATCAGCCTGCTCTAGATCTGAGTAAGACTCTCCACACTGGAAATCTTCAACTCAACTGGGCCCGCTCTGGCGCAAAATCGGACGAATCACCCTCGTCTCTCAAATCGGGTAGACTGGCTATCATCTGTCGCATATCTGCCTGAAAGCTCCGGCAATCTCAGCTCGTAAGCTCCGAAAGCAACATCCTGTCAATCTCAACAACAGCTGGTCCATCTGTCTGCACGGTAGGCGACATTACAATCTCTGAGGTATGTTGTACATCAACAGTCCTCTCTCGACTGGCAGCTCTAACAATGGCCCGATCATCCGGTGCAAGGCCAAGTACTCGCCTCCACTAGAGGTCACAATCACCAACACTAACTCGAGACGTTCCCATGTCACCAGAAAACACAACGGTCGGCCCTCGTACCAAACGAGCTCACACTGGCCGTAACCCTAGCAGCAGCCCAAACTGCGCTCGAACATGGTGACAGGAATCTCAATCGAGTATCAAGAAGAGTACATCAATGACAAGAAGGGAAACAACAGATCCAAAGTGGATACATGATCATAGGAAGGAACAGTATCAATGAAGGTATGATCATGAAACTAATAAAATCGGGGATCTCAAATGGATGCATAATCCTGGATATGAAGAGAATCACAGATCTCGAAAAATATGTACATCCTAAGGTTCCTTAAGCGGAGTGGCGTGTCGTAAGTATGCCGCGGAACATACCAACGGTACGTCACTCTACTTTAGTCACCTAATCCATCAACCAAAGGTCATCCTAAAACGACGAAAGTTCGGGTTTACACCCCCTCGACCAAGTCTAAGTTCCGTAAGGTCAAGCCTAAGTTCTATATAAAAACAACTCCTTAGGCTCCACATAGTCAAACTTAAACTCGAACCAAGGTCAACCTAGCGCTCTGATACCAACTTTGTCACGACCCGAAAGAGCACGTGACTGGCCCTTGAACCATATGAAGCCTATAGGACTCGATCTGATCCAAGTAAGCCAAAAGCCCAGAAATCTAAAACCATTTTGAAGAATAAGTAAAGAAAACTGGTTTAAAGAAGTGAAGAAATACAGGTTTGAAATCAAGGTTTTTAAATAACTAAGCCGAAGGTATGTTTGGAAAACAATAAAGTCTTTTCTAAAAATTTCGACAGAGTTTCTTTTGTAAAACTGGCCCCGAATGGGGTACAACAAGGATAACAATACATATGTGCAATGATAAAGGCATCCCCAAGCGGGAGCTAGCTCTTCGTCAATCGACGGTCTCAACCACACAAGATATAATATACAACGCTAAGTGGCGAGGATCAAATCCAAAGAAAACTCAAAAGCAATAAGAAAGACCGCGATACTACTAAGCGCGACTCTAAGGTCGAATAATATACAGGTTTTGGTTGATGGACAAATTCTAGATACAATGAAATAAATAATTACAAAGGTGATTCCTGATACGAAAGAATCCACCTACCAACGCAAATCACCCGCAAGAAGGTAGTGTGCCAGAAATGCCGCAATAGGACCTGTACGGCAAAACCTGCAAGAACTGTGGCACAACGGGGGTGAGTTGCCAACTCGTGAATAGAAACATCTACAAGCAGAAATCGAATGCAAGACATAATCCTAAGTCAACAATCAGTAATACAATCCACAAGAGTACATCTGAGTGTGATAAGGTGGCAAGGTAACATCTAAATATGTATGTGGTGCCAGGTACTCAGGAAATAACATGTCATCAGTATAAGGTATGTCTGCATGAAGTAGATATGATGAAATATCAAAGATATCAATACACATATATTAGCGTCCCATACCACTAATATTGGTGTAAGATAAGTGTAAATCCAGTCTGTATATGATCCATTTCTGTATGTATGTGGAACCCGTCCACCTGTCACCCACTGACAGCAAGCATCATGTATGCAATGTGAGGATATAACCAAAATCATGGAAAACTCATCATGAAACCCGTGCCAAGCATCGACACGTAAATCCTCATCAGTATGGGGCTCCGTCTACGGTATCGGCCCTCGGCCCCCGGCAGTACGAGTCAACCCATGTCCATCTCTGGGCTCCGTCTGCGGTATCGGCCCGTCGGCCCCCGGCAGTACGCCCATCTCTCGGCTCCAGGCGGTATCCCCCGGATATCCGCCGAGCAAAAGGTAATATCAGCGGACAGTATGGTTCCCCAGCCGGGCTCATCGGCTCATAGCACATCGACATCTCTTTCTTGCCCCGGGGTACTCCGGGCCCCACCATGTACCCTCGTACGGCCTCGACGCCTCCTCGTAGGGGTATATAAATCAGAACCGATAAAACTCATGGTGGAAGCTGAAATATCATATCAAGGGTAACCGCGTTTCAAAACATTTACATAATCACTTGAAATACCCACGGTTCCCCAAATCCAGAAATATCATGGAAACAAACATCCCAATGCGCATAATCAGAAAGCATGATGTATGTGACATATAAATGAAGTGCAAGTATAACAACATATCATGCAACATGGAATAATGGTATGCACATACAAAGTCATATCCTGATGCAATAATACTACTGTGTAGTGACATGGCAATTATCGATGATGAAGTGTGTGAGCCGGCAAATAGTGTATGTGAAACATACGCATCATCGATAATGGTGCTGGTGTCCTAACAGCATGATAATAATATAGCAATGAACATATGCCAGCAATGCGAATAGCATGAAAATGCAGAAATCTATTAGTCAACACCACAGTGAAGCATCTACTATGCAACTACATCTAACTATCAGGTCAATCAGGAGGGGGTAGGTGTGGAAACCACCTAAATCTGAGTCGGTATATATATATAGATATATAGTCGGCGATCCCGCCTCAATGTCATATCGTAAGATATCCTCGAGTTATGAGTGCGGATCCATCATCAATATCGGCTCGTACGGTAAATCGTCGTACGGCATCCCCAATAGTTGGGTACAGGTCAATATCTCACTATCTCGTCACATAATAGGTATCACTATCATCAGATCATAAAGTCTGGGGGTACTACTCTATGTCTAGTACAAAACGATACCATCAAAGAAGTGTGCATGCGGGGGTAAACACATATCCCAAGCCCGCAAGAATCACAAGTCATATCCCACATATGAATCGTATCAAATCACCGATTTCCAGGGCACCAAGCCCACATCATCGACTCATCTCCAAAGTCATCACATATCATCAATCACAGTGCAAGTGTAAGTGATAAGCAAGGGTGTGTGTATAGGTGTAATTCTATCCTAGGGTTCGCGACTATGAACTACTCTAGTCACTTCTAACCCTACACTATCCATAATACACCTATAACCACAATAACTGCATAGAAATCTATCTACGGACTGCGGGGGTGCTATACGCCATCCACCCGACTTCCCCCTGTAGATATAATCTACTCACCTGAATCCTGCGTGTCGGTGTCGATGTCTCCGTCATCTTCCGCATCGTCTCGGATCGTCGCGGTGTACCTACACACATCACACGTATCGCATCGCATCAAAACCAATTCAATACATGAAACGACACACTAAATCCAATACGATACGCTAAAACCGACACGACACGCCAAAAGGCTTATAGGTTAGAACCTACGGTTAGCCTTCGCAAAACAAGTCTAAATCACTCGATATAGACGTACAAACGTCACATAATCGAGATAACACACGAATACAAAATCTGTAATTCAAAATACGCAAAACCAAATCCAAATTCAAAGCTGCAACTTGAGAAAATGATCCCAGATTTCATCTCAGGCCAAATTAGATCAAATCAACAACTCCAGGATGCTATGCAGGGTAAATATGAGGTACAGAAGCAAAATGGGGAGAATCCATCACAGAGGGGCCGGCCACAAGCACTGTTTGGCCGGCCTCGCCGGCCCCCTAAGCCCAATGGGGTTCGTACTCCTAGGGTGGCCTCCTGTGGTCTAATGTGGGTCTCTGGTATTGTTGAATTTGCCTAGAAATGTCCCAGTATACTCCAGATTTTCCTGCACACACAAACCGACATAAAGTCCCGAAATTCCGTATTCTTGGTTTCCAATGGGATTGGGCTGGGTTTCTAGCTCTAGGGTGCTCATACGATCTCCACTGAACTCAAATTACCCATCACAACTCACAATTCCCTCAAACCCTAACTAGTTTTCACCAAGTCCACAATTTCACCCGATATCGATTCTAAACTTGCATAGGGGTATAGGAAATGCTAAAACTAAGATCATGGTTCAGAAATTACCTCAATTGGCAACTCAAGAATTTTCTTGAGTTGCCCCAAGTGGCCACAATCCAAGCTTTCTTGGTCCATTGCGTAGATCTCGAGCTTGCGCATCTTTTTAATGAAACCGACATGTGATTTTGAGTAAGTTTTAGAGATGAAGAGAGGGCTTGAAGAGGGGAGGATGATGGAGGGGAGGCAGCAGCAGTAAGAGGAGAAGGAGGAGGGAAGAAAATGATGGGAGAAGAATGGTTAAGTCACAAGGTCAAAGACTCATACCCCTCTCTCTCACCAACCCTCATTTCTATTCTTTTTCTTTTCCCTTTTTCTTTTAAATCCCTAACCTTCTTACAAGAATAGTGGTTCCAAATAAGAAATCATGGCAAGAAAAATGCACAAGTGTAGAAATAAAAATGATATGTGCAAGTTTTGCACAAAATTGCCGAAAAACCCGATTAGCGATTTTAATTGCGATTAGCACTAAATTAGTGTCAAACTAATCACAAAAACTTAAAAATGTCATAATTCACTAATTTACCCTATTTTAGAATTTTCCATAATTTTTCATAATTTTTCTAACATTTTTCCTATTTATTTGCATTTAATATTAAAATAATCAATAAAATAATATTAAATTATAAAAATTCCCAAAATTAATATTTTATATTTTTGAAAATGTTACAATCTACCCCCCTTAAAGAAATTCGGTCCCCGAATTTAAATTTAAACCCCCACTACTAAAAACAATTCCCGTAATAATCTAATTTGTCGGGGCTCCGAAAATATCAACACATAAGAATATCATACAAATATACTGCTCTACTAGAAATCAATCCCCAAAATGCATATATAAGAGTATCCTATGCGTCTGGTGCGCAAGGAATCAAAATCCATATATGTGTCAAACAGAGGTACAAAACAACATCTAGGTGCAACTGGTGTGCACGAAACATCTGTCATGGGCAACGTATGTGCCTGACAGCCAAGGTCCGGTGCATCTAACATGCACGAAGAAATCCTGATTTAGTGCATCTGGCGTGCACCAAAATCGTATATCAAAACACTAAAGGTGCATGAAAACCAAGCTGGAAGTGCAAATCAAATCACTGCATACTGTAGGCATGAAATCTCAATCAATATCCCAATGTAAAAACTCTGTGCAAATAAATAAATATCCAGTGGGTGCATGAAACCAATATCATGAAACATCAGTCATCAAAACTAATTCATGTAAACAGAACGCCCAAAATACCGAAATCCAAAATGACGGATACGTGATAATCGAATCACAAAATCACAAATCATAAATACCGTCTTCGGTAGTCCCTCCTTCAAGGTCGAGAAGGAGTCGGCGCATCCACTGCTAGCAGCGCAGGATATCTACCTGCCTCTTGCTCACGATCTTGCGTCCTCTGGCTCTCTGGGTTCTTATCTTCCTTGCGGATTACCAATCGCACAGTCAATCGGCTCATCGGCCCTGTCAGGTGTGCTAACGGGGACGATTCTGTTCTGGCACTTCTCTGGTCACCTCTCGGTCAAATCTCACGACCACTCGTAAGGCAGCAAATCACTGGCGTCGGCCTCTGGCTCTCTGAAAGCATGTCTCACATCTGATCCTGGGTGCAAACATCATTGCAGCAATGTCCTGGAAGGAATCCTGCTCAAGGTCTCTTCCAATCATGCCTACGCCAATCTGTACGGAGGCTGGCTCTCCTGCACAACCTCTTCTCGCTCAAAAGACACCTGTGTCCTCAGAACAATATTTCTCAGAAACTGGTCACATCCCAACGTCTCTGTAAGCATATCAGGTCTCTAGTCTCGACGGGAAGCAATGACAGCTCGTCAGTGTCTCACACGAACCTCTTGTTCTAACTGTCTCTATCGTCCTCCACTATGGCCTCACGCCAAGCTACTATGCACTGCACTGTCTTCAGCTACGGCCAATCTGAAGTTTCTCACACGGACTCGAAATCGCGTACTCTGTAGCTTCATCGTTCTATAGAAGATGTCAGGCTGAACTGGTCCTCGGGAACACGTCCCAACCATCGGAGGAATACTCATCACTCGTCCGTCCTTGATCAATCCGCAACGCATCTGGGTAAGTTCCTTTATCCGATCCTGGTCAACTACCTCGTCGACAATGCCGAACTCTGGCCTGCTGGGTGTGTGCAACACGACCACTCCTGGTCTAGGTCCTCTCGTATCGTTTCCCGAAGGGTCCTATCGAGGTCCCTTTCTCAAACCTCAATCCTGCCGAATTGCCCGGAAGTCATCATCCAATGCTGAGGCTAAAGCTTATTCCGGAACGGCTGCATACTTATCGCGCTTCTTTCTGGAAGATATATTCATATACCACGCCTCGGGGTGCATATCACATCCCTAATGTCAGCGGAGTGGGACGTTATCTCGTCGAAATCTCGTACGAACTCTTTTCTTCACTCAGCTTCAAACGTCGACTGGTTCGGACTCGTCTCATCATGGCTACACGAACTGCGCTCCGACGGCTACGCTCGCATCTGGAGTCTCCCAAGCAGTGTCCCATCACGATATCCGAAAGATGTCGAACTATCCGATCGACTCGTCAGAACCTCATAATCCCCCAAGAGCTCACATCTCGGGTACAGTTTAATAGTATCGAGTACATGCCACAGCGTCGGTGGTCCAGCCGTAGAAGGGCAAACCCAAGCCTCACTAATGGCGCCGCGGAACCGCCGTAAACCCTAAGGTTCAAAGGCTGTCACACGGTCATTAAGTCGAGTTAGGGTTTCATTCTTCTAGAGGGTCCATAGAATCACCTGCATGTCTTTCCGTATACTTTAAACTTGGAAAATAGGCTCCTGACATTCGATCGTCTCAATCGACTCTCAACGAACCTGCGTGAAGTCGTCTCTATCTGGAATCGATCCACCTGATGACTCGCATCGGGGTAAGCAAACTCACCACACGTCCTAGTCATTCATCCTCGGTGACTAGCGACTCGCTATCATATCTCCAAGTACACGCTCATGCTGCAGTAGCTCTAACCATCTGGGCGATATCTCACCGTTTGCAGCAGCAACTGGCTCATACGCCTGTACGCCGAACAACACCTCAATTCTCCAGGAAAGGCAATACATAAGCGGTCATCTCTGAATCAGCCTGCTCTAGATCTGAGTAAGACTCTCCACACTGGAAATCTTCAACTCAACTGGGCCCGCTCTGGCGCAAAATCGGACGAATCACCCTCGTCTCTCAAATCGGGTAGACTGGCTATCATCTGTCGCATATCTGCCTGAAAGCTCCGGCAATCTCAGCTCGTAAGCTCCGAAAGCAACATCCTGTCAATCTCAACAACAGCTGGTCCATCTGTCTGCACGGTAGGCGACATTACAATCTCTGAGGTATGTTGTACATCAACAGTCCTCTCTCGACTGGCAGCTCTAACAATGGCCCGATCATCCGGTGCAAGGCCAAGTACTCGCCTCCACTAGAGGTCACAATCACCAACACTAACTCGAGACGTTCCCATGTCACCAGAAAACACAACGGTCGGCCCTCGTACCAAACGAGCTCACACCGGCCGTAACCATAGCAGCAGCCCAAACTGCGCTCGAACATGGTGACAGGAATCTCAATCGAGTATCAAGAAGAGTACATCAATGACAAGAAGGGAAACAACAGATCCAAAGTGGATACATGATCATAGGAAGGAACAGTATCAATGAAGGTATGATCATGAAACTAATAAAATCGGGGATCTCAAATGGATGCATAATCCTGGATATGAAGAGAATCACAGATCTCGAAAAATATGTACATCCTAAGGTTCCTTAAGCGGAGTGGCGTGTCGTAAGTATGCCGCGGAACAGACCAACGGTACGTCACTCTACTTTAGTCACCTAATCCATCAACCAAAGGTCATCCTAAAACGACGAAAGTTCGGGTTCACACCCCCTCGACCAAGTCTAAGTTCCGTAAGGTCAAGCCTAAGTTCTATATAAAAACAACTCCTTAGGCTCCACATAGTCAAACTTAAACTCGAACCAAGGTCAACCTAGCGCTCTGATACCAACTTTATCACGACTCGAAAGAGCATGTGACTGGCCCCTGAACCATATGAAGCCTATAGGACTCCATCTGATCCAAGTAAGCCAAAAGCCCAGAAATCTAAAACCATTTTGAAGAATAAGTAAAGAAAACTGGTTTAAAGAAGTGAAGAAATACAGGTTTGAAATCAAGGTTTTTAAATAACTAAGCCGAAGGTATGTTTGGAAAACAATAAAGTCTTTTCTAAAAATTTCGGCAGAGTTTCTTTTGTAAAACTGGCCCCGAATGGGGTACAACAAGGATAACAATACATATGTGCAATGATAAAGGCATCCCCAAGCGGGAGCTAGCTCTTCGTCAATCGACGGTCTCAACCACACAAGATATAATATACAACGCTAAGTGGCGAGGATCAAATCCAAAGAAAACTCAAAAGCAATAAGAAAGACCGCGATACTACTAAGCGCGACTCTAAGGTCGAATAATATACAGGTTTTGGTTGATGGACAAATTCTAGATACAATGAAATAAATAATTACAAAGGTGATTCCTGATACGAAAGAATCCACCTACCAAAGCAAATCACCCGCAAGAAGGTAGTGTGCCAGAAATGCCGCAATAGGACCTGTACGGCAAAACCTGCAAGAACTGTGGCACAACGGGGGTGAGTTGCCAACTCGTGAATAGAAACATCTACAAGCAGAAATCGAATGCAAGACATAATCCTAAGTCAACAATCAGTAATACAATCCACAAGAGTACATCTGAGTGTGATAAGGTGGCAAGGTAACATCTAAATATGTATGTGGTGCCAGGTACTCAGGAAATAACATGTCATCAATATAAGGTATGTCTGCATGAAGTAGATATGATGAAATATCAAAGATATCAATACACATATATTAGCGTCCCATACCACTAATATTGGTGTAAGATAAGTGTAAATCCAGTCTGTATATGATCCATTTCTGTATGTATGTGGAACCATCCACCTGTCACCCACTGACAGCAAGCATCATGTATGCAATGTGAGGATATAACCAAAATCATGGAAAACTCATCATGAAACCCGTGCCAAGCATCGACACGTAAATCCTCATCAGTATGGGGCTCCGTCTGCGGTATCGGCCCTCGGCCCCCGGCAGTACGAGTCAACCCATGTCCATCTCTGGGCTCCGTCTGCGGTATCGGCCCGTCGGCCCCCGGCAGTACGCCCATCTCTCGGCTCCAGGCGGTATCCCCCGGATATCCGCCGAGCAAAAGGTAATATCACCGGACAGTATGGTTCCCCAGCCGGGCTCATCGGCTCATAGCACATCGACATCTCTTTCTTGCCCCGGGGTACTCCGGGCCCCACCATGTACCCTCGTACGGCCTCGATGCCTCCTCGTAGGGGTATATAAATCAGAACCGATAAAACTCATGGTGGAAGCTGAAATATCATATCAAGGGTAACCGGGTTTCAAAACATTTACATAATCACTTGAAATACCCACGGTTCCCCAAATCCAGAAATATCATGGAAACAAACATCCCAATGCGCATAATCAGAAAGCATGATGTATGTGACATATAAATGAAGTGCAAGTATAACAACATATCATGCAACATGGAATAATTGTATGCACATACAAAGTCATATCCTGATGCAATAATACTACTGTGTAGTGACATGGCAATTATCGATGATGAAGTGTGTGAGCCGGCAAATAGTGTACGTGAAACATACGCATCATCGATAATGGTGCTGGTATCCTAACAGCATGATAATAATATAGCAATGAACATATGCCAGCAATGCGAATAGCATGAAAATGCAGAAATCTAGTAGTCAACACCACAGTGAAGCATCTTCTATGCAACTACATCTAACTATCAGGTCAATCAGGAGGGGGTAGGTGTGGAAACCACCTAAATCTGAGTCGGTATATATATATAGATATATAGTCGGCGATCCCGCCTCAATGTCATATCGTAAGATATCCTCGAGTTATGAGTTCGGATCCATCATCAATATCGGCTCGTACGGTAAATCGTCGTACGGCATCCCCAATAGCTGGGTACAGGTCAATATCTTACTATCTCGTCACATAACAAGTATCACTATCATCAGATCATAAAGTCTGGGGGTACTACTCTATGTCTAGTACAAAACGATACCATCAAAGAAGTGTGCATGCGGGGGTAAACACATATCCCAAGCCCGCAAGAATCACAAGTCATATCCCACATACGAATCGTATCAAATCACCGATTTCCAGGGCACCAAGCCCACATCATCGACTCATCTCCAAAGTCATCACATATCATCAATCACAGTGCAAGTGTAAGTGATAAGCAAGGGTGTGTGTATAGGTGTAATTCTATCCTAGGGTTCGCGACTATGAACTACTCTAGTCACTTCTAACCCTACACTATCCATAATACACCTATAACCACATTAACTGCATAGAAATCTATCTACGGACTGCGGGGGTGCTATACGCCATCCACCCGACTTCCCCCTGTAGATATAATCTACTCACCTGAATCCTGCGTGTCGGTGTCGATGTCTCCGTCATCTTCCGCATCGTCTCGGATCGTCGCGGTGTACCTACACACATCACACGTATCGCATCGCATCAAAACCAATTCAATACATGAAACGACACACTAAATCCAATACGATACGCTAAAACCGACACGACACGCCAAAAGGCTTATAGGTTAGAACCTACGGTTAGCCTTCGCAAAACAAGTCTAAATCACTCGATATAGACGTACAAACGTCACATAATCGAGATAACACACGAATACAAAATCTGTAATTCAAAATACGCAAAACCAAATCCAAATTCAAAGCTGCAACTTGAGAAAATGATCCCAGATTTCATCTCAGGCCAAATTAGATCAAATCAACAACTCCAGGGTGCTATGCAGGGTAAATATGAGGTACAGAAGCAAAATGGGGAGAATCCATCACAGAGGGGCCGGCCACAAGCACTGTTTGGCCGGCCTCGCCGGCCCCCCTAAGCCCAATGGGGTTCGTACTCCTAGGGTGGCCTCCTGTGGTCTAATGTGGGTCTCTGGTATTGTTGAATTTGCCTAGAAATGTCCCAGTATACTCCAGATTTTCCTGCACACACAAACCGACATAAAGTCCCGAAATTCCGTATTCTTAGTTTCCAATGGGATTGGGCTGGGTTTCTAGCTCTAGGGTGCTCATATGATCTCCACTGAACTCAAATTACCCATCACAACTCACAATTCCCTCAAACCCTAACTAGTTTTCACCAAGTCCACAATTTCACCCGATATCGATTCTAAACTTGCATAGGGGTATAGGAAATGCTAAAACTAAGATCATGGTTCAGAAATTACCTCAATTGGCAACTCAAGAATTTTCTTGAGTTGCCCCAAGTGGCCACAATCCAAGCTTTCTTGGTCCATTGCGTAGATCTCGAGCTTGCGCATCTTTTTAATGAAACCGACATGGGATTTTGAGTAAGTTTTAGAGATGAAGAGAGGGCTTGAAGAGGGGAGGATGATGGAGGGGAGGCAGCAGCAGTAAGAGGAGAAGGAGGAGGGAAGAAAATGATGGGAGAAGAATGGTTAAGTCACAAGGTCAAAGACTCATACCCCTCTCTCTCACCAACCCTCATTTCTATTCTTTTTCTTTTCCCTTTTTCTTTTAAATCCCTAACCTTCTTACAAGAATAGTGGTTCCAAATAAGAAATCATGGCAAGAAAAATGCACAAGTGTAGAAATAAAAATGATATGTGCAAGTTTTGCACAAAATTGCCGAAAAACCCGATTAGCGATTTTAATCGCGATTAGCACTAAATTAGTGTCAAACTAATCACAAAAACTTAAAAATGTCATAATTCACTAATTTACCCTATTTTAGAATTTTCCATAATTTTTCATAATTTTTCTAACATTTTTCCTATTTATTTGCATTTAATATTAAAATAATCAATAAAATAATATTAAATTATAAAAATTCCCAAAATTAATATTTTATATTTTTGAAAATGTTACAATCTACCCCCCTTAAAGAAATTCGGTCCCCGAATTTAAATTTAAACCCCCACTACTAAAAACAATTCCCGTAATAATCTAATTTGTCGGGGCTCCGAAAATATCAACACATAAGAATATCATAAAAATATACTGCTCTACTAGAAATCAATCCCCAAAATGCATATATAAGAGTATCCTATGCGTCTGGTGCGCAAGGAATCAAAATCCATATATGTGTCAAACAGAGGTACAAAACAACATCTAGGTGCAACTGGTGTGCACGAAACATCTGTCATGGGCAACGTATGTGCCTGACAGCCAAGGTCCGGTGCATCTAACATGCACGAAGAAATCCTGATTTAGTGCATCTGGCGTGCACCAAAATCGTATATCAAAACACTAAAGGTGCATGAAAACCAAGCTGGAAGTGCAAATCAAATCACTGCATACTGTAGGCATGAAATCTCAATCAATATCCCAATGTAAAAACTCTGTGCAAATAAATAAATATCCAGTGGGTGCATGAAACCAATATCATGAAACATCAGTCATCAAAACTAATTCATGTAAACAGAACGCCCAAAATACCGAAATCCAAAATGACGGATACGTGATAATCGAATCACAAAATCACAAATCATAAATACCGTCTTCGGTAGTCCCTCCTTCAAGGTCGAGAAGGAGTCGGCGCATCCACTGCTAGCAGCGCAGGATATCTACCTGCCTCTTGCTCACGATCTGGCGTCCTCTGGCTCTCTGGGTTCTTATCTTCCTTGCGGATTACCAATCGCACAGTCAATCGGCTCATCGGCCCTATCAGGTGTGCTAACGGGGACGATTCCGTTCTGGCACTTCTCTGGTCACCTCTCGGTCAAATCTCACGACCACTCGTAAGGCAGCAAATCACTGGCGTCGGCCTCTGGCTCTCTGAAAGCATGTCTCACATCTGATCCTGGGTGCAAACATCATTGCAGCAATGTCCTGGAAGGAATCCTGCTCAAGGTCTCTTCCAATCATGCCTATGCCAATCTGTACGGAGGCTGGCTCTCCTGCACAACCTCTTCTCGCTCAAAAGACACCTGTGTCCTCAGAACAATATTTCTCAGAAACTGGTCACATCCCAACGTCTCTGTAAGCATATCAGGTCTCTAGTCTCGACGGGAAGCAATGACAGCTCGTCAGTGTCTCGCACGAACCTCTTGTTCCAACTGTCTCTATCGTCGTCCACTATGGCCTCACGCCAAGCTACTATGCACTGCACTGTCTTCAGCTACGGCCAATCTGAAGTTTCTCACACGGACTCGAAATCGCGTACTCTGTAGCTTCATCGTTCTATAGAAGATGTCAGGCTGAACTGGTCCTCGGGAACACTTCCCAACCATCGGAGGAATACTCATCACTCGTCCGTCCTTGATCAATCCGCAACGCATCTGGGTAAGTTCCTTTATCCGATCCTGGTCAACTACCTCGTCGACAATGCCGAACTCTGGCCTGCTGGGTGTGTGCAACACGACCACTCCTGGTCTAGGTCCTCTCGTATCGTTTCCCGAAGGGTCCTATCGAGGTCCCTTTCTCAAACCTCAATCCTGCCGAATTGCCCGGAAGTCATCATCCAATGCTGAGGCTAAAGCTTATTCCGGAACGGCTGCATACTTATCGCGCTTCTTTCTGGAAGATATATTCATATACCACGCCTCGGGGTGCATATCACATCCTTAATGTCAGCGGAGTGGGACGTTATCTCGTCGAAATCTCGTACGAACTCTTTTCTTCACTCAGCTTCAAACGTCGACTGGTTCGGACTCGTCTCATCATGGCTACACGAACTACGCTCCGACGGCTACGCTCGCATCTGGAGTCTCCCAAGCAGTGTCCCATCACGATATCCGAAAGATGTCGAACTATCCGATCGACTCGTCAGAACCTCATAATCCCCCAAGAGCTCACATCTCGGGTACAGTTTAATAGTATCGAGTACATGCCACAGCGTCGGTGGTCCAGCCGTAGAAGGGCAAACCCAAGCCTCACTAATGGCGCCGCGGAACCGCCGTAAACCCTAAGGTTCAAAGGCTGTCACACGGTCATTAAGTCGAGTTAGGGTTTCATTCTTCAAGAGGGTCCATAGAATCACCTGCATGTCTTTTCGTATACTTTAAACTTGGAAAATAGGCTCCTGACATTCGATCGTCTCAATCGACTCTCAACGAACCTGCGTGAAGTCGTCTCTATCTGGAATCGATCCACCTGATGACTCGCATCGGGGTAAGCAAACTCACCACACGTCCTAGTCATTCATCCTCGGTGACTAGCGACTCGCTATCATATCTCCAAGTACACGCTCATGCTGCAGTAGCTCTAACCATCTGGGCGATATCTCACCGTTTGCAGCAGCAACTGGCTCATACGCCTGTACGCCGAACAACGCCTCAATTCTCCAGGAAAGGCAGTACATAAGCGGTCATCTCTGAATCAGCCTGCTCTAGATCTGAGTAAGACTCTCCACACTGGAAATCTTCAACTCAACTGGGCTCGCTCTGGCGCAAAATCGGACGAATCACCCTCGTCTCTCAAATCGGGTAGACTGGCTATCATCTGTCGCATATCTGCCTGAAAGCTCCGGCAATCTCAGCTCGTAAGCTCCGAAAGCAACATCCTGTCAATCTCAACAACAGCTGGTCCATCTGTCTGCACGGTAGGCGACATTACAATCTCTGAGGTATGTTGTACATCAACAGTCCTTTCTCGACTGGCAGCTCTAACAATGGCCCGATCATCCGGTGCAAGGCCAAGTACTCGCCTCCACTAGAGGTCACAATCACCAACACTAACTCGAGACGTACCCATGTCACCAGAAAACACAACGGTCGGCCCTCGTACCAAACGAGCTCACACCGGCCGTAACCCTAGCAGCAGCCCAAACTGCGCTCGAACATGGTGACAGGAATCTCAATCGAGTATCAAGAAGAGTACATCAATGACAAGAAGGGAAACAACAGATCCAAAGTGGATACATGATCATAGGAAGGAACAGTATCAATGAAGGTATGATCATGAAACTAATAAAATCGGGGATCTCAAATGGATGCATAATCCTGGATATGAAGAGAATCACAGATCTCGAAAAATATGTACATCCTAAGGTTCCTTAAGCGGAGTGGCGTGTCGTAAGTATGCCGCGGAACATACCAACGGTACGTCACTCTACTTTAGTCACCTAATCCATCAACCAAAGGTCATCCTAAAACGACGAAAGTTCGGGTTTACACCCCCTCGACCAAGTCTAAGTTCCGTAAGGTCAAGCCTAAGTTCTATATAAAAACAACTCCTTAGGCTCCACATAGTCAAACTTAAACTCGAACCAAGGTCAACCTAGCGCTCTGATACCAACTTTGTCACGACCCGAAAGAGCACGTGACTGGCCCTTGAACCATATGAAGCCTATAGGACTCCATCTGATCCAAGTAAGCCAAAAGCCCAGAAATCTAAAACCATTTTGAAGAATAAGTAAAGAAAACTGGTTTAAAGAAGTGAAGAAATACAGGTTTGAAATCAAGGTTTTTAAATAACTAAGCCGAAGGTATGTTTGGAAAACAATAAAGTCTTTTCTAAAAATTTCGGCAGAGTTTCTTTTGTAAAACTGGCCCCGAATGGGGTACAACAAGGATAACAATACATATGTGCAATGATAAAGGCATCCCCAAGCGGGAGCTAGCTCTTCGTCAATCGACGGTCTCAACCACACAAGATATAATATACAACGCTAAGTGGCGAGGATCAAATCCAAAGAAAACTCAAAAGCAATAAGAAAGACCGCGATACTACTAAGCGCGACTCTAAGGTCGAATAATATACAGGTTTTGGTTGATGGACAAATTCTAGATACAATGAAATAAATAATTACAAAGGTGATTCCTGATACGAAAGAATCCACCTACCAAAGCAAATCACCCGCAAGAAGGTAGTGTGCCAGAAATGCCGCAATAGGACCTGTACGGCAAAACCTGCAAGAACTGTGGCACAACGGGGGTGAGTTGCCAACTCGTGAATAGAAACATCTACAAGCAGAAATCGAATGCAAGACATAATCCTAAGTCAACAATCAGTAATACAATCCACAAGAGTACATCTGAGTGTGATAAGGTGGCAAGGTAACATCTAAATATGTATGTGGTGCCAGGTACTCAGGAAATAACATGTCATCAGTATAAGGTATGTCTGCATGAAGTAGATATGATGAAATATCAAAGATATCAATACACATATATTAGCGTCCCATACCACTAATATTGGTGTAAGATAAGTGTAAATCCAGTCTGTATATGATCCATTTCTGTATGTATGTGGAACCCGTCCACCTGTCACCCACTGACAGCAAGCATCATGTATGCAATGTGAGGATATAACCAAAATCATGGAAAACTCATCATGAAACCCGTGCCAAGCATCGACACGTAAATCCTCATCAGTATGGGGCTCCGTCTGCGGTATCGGCCCTCGGCCCCCGGCAGTACGAGTCAACCCATGTCCATCTCTGGGCTCCGTCTGCGGTATCGGCCCGTCGGCCCCCGGCAGTACGCCCATCTCTCGGCTCCAGGCGGTATCCCCCGGATATCCGCCGAGCAAAAGGTAATATCACCGGACAGTATGGTTCCCCAGCCGGGCTCATCGGCTCATAGCACATCGACATCTCTTTCTTGCCCCAGGGTACTCCGGGCCCCACCATGTACCCTCGTACGGCCTCGACGCCTCCTCGTAGGGGTATATAAATCAGAACCGATAAAACTCATGGTGGAAGCTGAAATATCATATCAAGGGTAACCGGGTTTCAAAACATTTACATAATCACTTGAAATACCCACGGTTCCCCAAATCCAGAAATATCATGGAAATAAACATCCCAATGCGCATAATCAGAAAGCATGATGTATGTGACATATAAATGAAGTGCAAGTATAACAACATATCATGCAACATGGAATAATGGTATGCACATACAAAGTCATATCCTGATGCAATAATACTACTGTGTAGTGACATGGCAATTATCGATGATGAAGTGTGTGAGCCGGCAAATAGTGTACGTGAAACATACGCATCATCGATAATGGTGCTGGTGTCCTAACAGCATGATAATAATATAGCAATGAACATATGCCAGCAAAGCGAATAGCATGAAAATGCAGAAATCTAGTAGTCAACACCACAGTGAAGCATCTACTATGCAACTACATCTAACTCTCCGGTCAATCAGGAGGGGGTAGGTGTGGAAACCACCTAAATCTGAGTCGGTATATATATATAGATATATAGTCGGCGATCCCGCCTCAATGTCATATCGTAAGATATCCTCGAGTTATGAGTGCGGATCCATCATCAATATCGGCTCGTACGGTAAATCGTCGTACGGCATCCCCAATAGCTGGGTACAGGTCAATATCTCACTATCTCGTCACATAACAGGTATCACTATCATCAGATCATAAAGTCTGGGGGTACTACTCTATGTCTAGTACAAAACGATACCATCAAAGAAGTGTGCATGCGGGGGTAAACACATATCCCAAGCCCGCAAGAATCACAAGTCATATCCCACATATGAATCGTATCAAATCACCGATTTCCAGGGCACCAAGCCCACATCATCGACTCATCTCCAAAGTCATCACATATCATCAATCACAGTGCAAGTGTAAGTGATAAGCAAGGGTGTGTGTATAGGTGTAATTCTATCCTAGGGTTCGCGACTATGAACTACTCTAGTCACTTCTAACCCTACACTATCCATAATACACCTATAACCACAATAACTGCATAGAAATCTATCTACGGACTGCGGGGGTGCTATACGCCATCCACCCGACTTCCCCCTGTAGATATAATCTACTCACCTGAATCCTGCGTGTCGGTGTCGATGTCTCCGTCATCTTCCGCATCGTCTCGGATCGTCGCGGTGTACCTACACACATCACACGTATCGCATCGCATCAAAACCAATTCAATACATGAAACGACACACTAAATCCAATACGATACGCTAAAACCGACACGACACGCCAAAAGGCTTATAGGTTAGAACCTACGGTTAGCCTTCGCAAAACAAGTCTAAATCACTCGATATAGACGTACAAACGTCACATAATCGAGATAACACACGAATACAAAATCTGTAATTCAAAATACGCAAAACCAAATCCAAATTCAAAGCTGCAACTTGAGAAAATGATCCCAGATTTCATCTCAGGCCAAATTAGATCAAATCAACAACTCCAGGGTGCTATGCAGGGTAAATATGAGGTACAGAAGCAAAATGGGGAGAATCCATCACAGAGGGGCCGGCCACAAGCACTGTTTGGCCGGCCTCGCCGGCCCCCCTAAGCCCAATGGGGTTCGTACTCCTAGGGTGGCCTCCTGTGGTCTAATGTGGGTCTCTGGTATTGTTGAATTTGCCTAGAAATGTCCCAGTATACTCCAGATTTTCCTGCACACACAAACCGACATAAAGTCCCGAAATTCCGTATTCTTGGTTTCCAATGGGATTGGGCTGGGTTTCTAGCTCTAGGGTGCTCATACGATCTCCACTGAACTCAAATTACCCATCACAACTCACAATTCCCTCAAACCCTAACTAGTTTTCACCAAGTCCACAATTTCACCCGATATCGATTCTAAACTTGCATAGGGGTATAGGAAATGCTAAAACTAAGATCATGGTTCAGAAATTACCTCAATTGGCAACTCAAGAATTTTCTTGAGTTGCCCCAAGTGGCCACAATCCAAGCTTTCTTGGTCCATTGCGTAGATCTCGAGCTTGTGCATCTTTTTAATGAAACCGACATGGGATTTTGAGTAAGTTTTAGAGATGAAGAGAGGGCTTGAAGAGGGGAGGATGATGGAGGGGAGGCAGCAGCAGTAAGAGGAGAAGGAGGAGGGAAGAAAATGATGGGAGAAGAATGGTTAAGTCACAAGGTCAAAGACCCATACCCCTCTCTCTCACCAACCCTCATTTCTATTCTTTTTCTTTTCCCTTTTTCTTTTAAATCCTTAACCTTCTTACAAGAATAGTGGTTCCAAATAAGAAATCATGGCAAGAAAAATGCACAAGTGTAGAAATAAAAATGATATGTGCAAGTTTTGCACAAAATTGCCGAAAAACCCGATTAGCGATTTTAATCGCGATTAGCACTAAATTAGTGTCAAACTAATCACAAAAACTTAAAAATGTCATAATTCACTAATTTACCCTATTTTAGAATTTTCCATAATTTTTCATAATTTTTCTAACATTTTTCCTATTTATTTGCATTTAATATTAAAATAATCAATAAAATAATATTAAATTATAAAAATTCCCAAAATTAATATTTTATATTTTTGAAAATGTTACATCGGTGGAGCCTGGGTACACTGGACGGACTCGCCGAGAACTCCCAGATGGTATTATACCTCATGTCAGATGGCAGTTCTCTGGTGACACTTGTGCAGGTTAGTCTGTAGACCCGAGATCATCATAGAGTCTTGTGTGATTCCCACTGTGCTTTGATTTCCACCTTACCACGTCCATGAGGACGTGCAAAATGGTGGTTTTTGGGTACAGTCCCGAGTCACATGGAGGCAATGAGCGATAGGAGGGGTTTCTGTTGGAGATAGTGCCCTCAGAGTCAATTATTGGATCACAAGCACGTGATTGCAATGATTGAGGGGAGGACCTGTCCCAGTAGGACAGTCTTACTCAAGATGATAGTATGCTATCTGGTTTACATTTATCATCGTGTACTGCTTTAGGTGACCTTACAGGTCACTATTGAACGTTGATAGAGCCCCTAGGATTCTTGCTTGACTACCGGCAGTATGAGGGCGATCATGTACGTGGGAGCTCGTAGTCTATAAGCACATCCTTAAATGGTCCCTAGTCGTGGGAGTTTCGAGATAGGGCATCGATACTCCAGAGTAGACTAGTGTATACAGTCGAGACCCCGACGAGGGGCGGTGGCCGGTCTCATAAGCCACTGGTGTCAGTTGGTTCACCTAAGATGTATACAGGTACTCATTGGGTTATGAGTACACCGGACAGGACTCGCCGGGAACCTGATAGTTGGGATTATACCAGACGTCAGATAGCAGTTCCCTGGTGACATGTGTACAGGTTAGTTCATCGACCTGAGATCGTCATTTGTCTCGTGTGAGTTCCCACTGTGCTTTGATTACTACCCTACCACGGCTCAAAGGAGTCGTGCAAACAGGTTTTAGTTGGGTACAGTCCTGAGCCACATGGAGGCAGTGGGCGGATCTGCAGGGGTTCGTCTCTCCCGGTATTGGGGGTGAGGTCGCGCTGTGTCGAGGAGAGCCAGAACATGAAAAGTCCTTGGCCTAGGCAGGAGATTTGCTGGTAGGTATTCCAGTAGTATCTCAGGGTGTTCTGTGCTACACTCCGACACGACTTGTACCGCTTTTGGGGGTCTGACTTTTACCAACCCCCTAGGCCCGCCATGCGATGCTCATAGACGAACGGACCGGACTGTACGGATATTGTCACTGACAGGCTCAGTAGGGTGTCAGGATGAGTTTGCTCATCGATGTCCCTTTTGGTCAGTATCTGGTAGCCCGTCACGTATTGGCTTATACCTCTGACGTGCTAGTGGTTAAATCCACAACCAAGGTATTGACGAGTCTTTAGAGTCCACCACACTCAGTTACTCAGGTTTCGGGCGAAACGCTGTAGAGGCCGTACGGAGATATGGCAGGGTTCGATCAGATACGTGCGGTATTGCACGGATCGTGATCGGACGATTTTTACTAGCCGGCTTTGGCTTAAGCCGGATTCTAGTATTTGATAGTGTAGTTTTGTCTCTTTGCATTTGTGTTCAGTGGGAATACAAATACGGGCTTGTATTTGCAGTAGTGTGGTTTTCCTGTAATTTATTACGGGATCCGTTTTCTGAAGTTGCCAGTTTGCATTCCGTTCCGGCCAGTTTTCCTTCATTCCTTCTCGACCGGACTTTCTTATGGAGGGTGTTAATTGCAAGTTTGCAATTAACATTTAGTGGAGGGCTTCCTTGCATATTGTTCCTTTGTCATCATGAGATGCTTTTAGCATCTCTTCACTTGCTTTCTCATGATGGTTTGATGAAAGGATTGATTAGTGAGATGAGTGAGAAAGGATGTGAGGTTTATCTTATCTTTTTTATATATTGCTTTTTTCCATTCCATTATTATATACTTGGAGATGTTTTCTTTTTCTCTCTCCAATCTTATTCATGCTTGAGAGGGGTCGGCCACACTAAGGAAAGAGAGAGAGAGAGGTTCACATGTGTGGAAAATTTTATCATCTCATTTTGGTTTAGCTTCAAAACCTCACTACTCTCCAAAGTATTTTCTCGATCCCTCCATTCATGGCAACTTATATAAACCCTCAAGAGACAAGATTACTACACTATTCTATAGCAAGCCTTGGACGCGTCGGCTAGCCAACTTCGCGCCCGAGTTGCCTCGGTCAAGAGGCGGGAGCCCGTAAAAGATTCCGGCTACGTGGTGCCCTTTCCGACGAGACGATGATGGACGGAGATTCCGCGAGAGATCGGAGTGGAGATGAAGACCGAAGGACACGGATCGCTTGGTATACCTCTCTACTCTTTTCTATTTTGCTAGTTAGATAGGTTAATGGCCTGATCCGGGTGAAAAGCGCGCGGTGGTGCCGTTTGCAAAGTTCGCAAAGTTTTTGTTTCCGCGTTTCCGGCGTCGGATTGACGGCAGGGGCGCCCCCGCGGGCTTACAATGGTATCAGAGCCACGCCCTTAACCTTGCCTAGCTTGCTCTAGTATGTTTAGAACTCGATCGAACTAAAATCCCCAAAAACTGTATTTTCTATGCATCGTGTTTTCTGTCGAAATTTTTTCTGCTCCAAATTTTTTTCAGGTCATCTCAGAATACAGTGCATGAAATTCTAAGAATTCTGGTGAAATTTGATGCTGCGATCTCTTAGTACGGCCGCGGAAACGCGGCCAAACCCCTGGTTTGGCCGCGGTTCCGCGGTGGTCAGGTGTCCTCACTGCACCAAAATTTCCCAGTAGGCTTTGGACTTGGAAATAGGGGTTTTGGAACATTTTTTTTGGGCCCAGATTTTCTGTAAGTGCTACAGTACTGCTTGGGGCCCACTTTGATAAATTTTGTTCGATCGGATATTTTAAACATGCCAGTTCACAGTATTTACATTATATCTGCGACCGTGAATGTCACTCGATCGGTAAATCCAGTCTGACTGCTATAGTCCGGTTAGACGGATTTGCGAACGTGACATTCACGTTGATGTTATGTGATTGTGCTGTGTTGTTGCGGATCGGTCGTGGGGGATAGCCTGGTTGCAGTATTAGTACAGTTCTGTTTTATATGTACATTTGATATTGCGGGGCGAGCGTCCGACATGTGGACTGCCGTCACTGCATGTTTGTATTATTCTTTTGGGGCACGACCAGGTTGCGGTCGATGTACCCGTTGTATGTATATTTTACTTTCTGTACTAGGATTACCCCGCGGAGGGGTGCACGGATAGCCGGGTTCTAGAGGGCAACGAGCCCGCATCTCATGGCATTGGGACGGAGGGGGCTTCACTCTAGGATTGGCGGGCTATTCGCCGCACTCGTAGGGGGTACAGGTTGACCCAGGAGGGGTGCCCAAGTTACCGGATTCCGTGAAGTGCTGGGTGGTCCATTCACGTCGTTGAAGGGGCTGCCTCGCTTCAGGTTTTGGCGGGTAACTTGCCGCGCCTGTAGGGGTCTAGGATTTCATTGCACAGGCTATCCACACGACCTGGGGAACGTCGGGTTTCAGCAGCGGCTCTGTGAAACCCGGGATCCCAGATATCTGTATTGATCTGTGTTACTATACATTTCTGTGTTGCTGCATTTTTATCACGCCTTGAGCGAAAATTATATATTGTATATATACTAGTGGATGTTGTATATGTTTTTCATCCGCGCTAGTCCAGTCCCCGCTCTGCCGTTAGTTAGCTAACCTAACGGGTGATGACGGGACCCAGTGGCGAATGCGGATGGCATATACGTACGTCAGTATATTTTCGTTCTTTATTGGTGTGATCAATTGATGGGACTGCGTTGATTCGGATCAATGCAAGATAAACAAACCTATTATGATGTTGTTGGAACACTTTTTCAAAAAGCTGTTATTGCAAGGGCGTTCTCTTTTGTTTTGCATCGTGGTATTTAGTTGGAATATCCTGCTCCTCAGTCGACGAGGCAAGGGCCGAGATCCCTTCACCGGGAGTGACCCCTTGGACAGAAGTTTGCGTCAGGTCAATAACTTCACTATAGCCGTTTACTTTTTCTTTGCATCGTGGTATTCAGTTGGAATATCCTGCACCTCATTCTACGGGGAAAGAGCCGAGATCACTTCACCGGGAGTGACCTCTTTAGCAAAGATTTTCGTCACTATATTTTTCCAAAGCTATCCAGTTCTTTCAACGATATCAAGTTCATTACGTTAAAGGTTTTCGCCAGAAACCATTCGTAGCCCTCCGTCGTTTCAGACGGGTAGCACGTAGTATTCATTCTATGTTTGTTGGCCTTCGTCAAGGCATAGTGTATGGTAGCTGCTTGTTGCCTTTCTGCTGCATAGATAGATGTGTTGGTTTGGGACAGTCGTATAGCCTTGTTGGCCTTCGTCAAGGGCTTGTACGGGTGGGTTCAAATCAACCTGGATAATGACGGGTAGAACTTGACATGTGACTTATGATTTGTTGGCCTTCGTCAAGGTCATAAGAGCATGGGGTAAAAATCCACATCGGGAGTTTCAAAAGAACTGAAACTTGCCAGATATGCGCATACCTTCTGGAGTGTGATAGCGTGAGCGGATTCCGTCACGTTATCATGCGATGATGGTTGGATCCCGATTCCCACTGATGAGTTGGTTTACTCCTCGGGTGATCCTGGCTAATTCTTCTTTCAGGTTTGGGGAAGAATTTGACGTTACAGTGGGAGGTTTCCAGATTAGATAAAGTGATAACCATTCTGATCTAGGTTAGAGTGCACGCTGAGTGTTTCTTTTCTCTCTCTCTTTGGCAGCGACCATTGACCCGACCCTAGACTATGACTCAGTGACCAAGTTGACCGAACCTACTTAACACTGGCTTTTGGATTGTCAGAGTTGCAAACCTCATTGCCACTCCTACTTTTACCCTTTTCTCCGGGACACCCCGTATCACTACGAACGTCCACTTCAATTGGACAAAACCATCGTATGGTTATATACGAACTCGAAGGACTTCGAGGATGGTTTCTGGTTCTGGAGAAAACGGATAGGACTATTCAGTTGTCTTTTCTTTTCACCTTCTCTCAGGTTGCGAGTACTCCTTGGTTTAGGAGTAGTACACCTATTACGCAAATTGGATAGTCTTCTTCCAAACCATAGGCTGGTGCCGACCGGTAGGGAATGAAGAAAACCAGTTAGCCTAAACGGTGTACAGAAGGTATTAAGTTCAGACAAAGCAAGGGATTAGTAAGAGGGCAAAGTAAATTGCGACTGCTATTCACGACTAAACCAAGTATTTCTTCGCCAATCCTAAATCACCTTTGTATTTCTCCAGGACACTCCGTATCACTACGAAGATCCCAGTTTATTGGATAATCCATCGTATGGTTATATACGAACTCGAAAGGAACTTGTTCCAGTTCGGGGATGGATCCTGGTTCAGGAGAAATAGGAATAAAGTACATTCAGGTGTCTTTTATCTTCACCTTCTCTCGCGTTGCGAGTGCTCCTAGGATTAGGACAGTACACCCTTTATGCTTATTGGATAGTCTTCTTCCAAACCATAGGCTGGTGCCGAACGGTAGGGAAAGAAGAAAACCATTTGGCCTAAAGGGGTGTACAGAAGGTAATGACTAAAGACATATAAAGGGATTTGGAGAGGTGGCAAAGAATTATAAGTTTACAGTCGTGAATCCGGATAATGGAAGAGGCATTACTGAGGAATACCAGTATACCCCATCGAAACATTTCAATGCTTCAGGTTCACTGTGTACTGTTAAAAGAAAACTGATTTCCCAATTTGACACTTGCTCCAGGGTATGTATTTACCAGGTATGTGTCTCACATCTGTATGGTTTTACAGATGATGAGTGGGAGTAAGTTATTGGGAATTAGGTGACCATCCTCATTATATCGGGATTCGTTGGAATTGGTGATATTTGAGGAAGCCACCTGGGTTGTTTGCCGGTCGGCAAATATTTGGTTTTGAATATCCGTTGTTGTGCACCAATTTCAAATTGATATATCTGTACGTCTATTTTTATAGAGTGAGACATACCTTTTTGAAATTATGTCTATGGCATTTACCTATACCAGTGGTTGGTTAGGTAAGGAGCATTGAACAGCGGTGTAATTCTTCATAACCATAGTACAGTTTTCAACCTACGACACACAGTGATTGAGTCGCAAGACTCAGGGGACTTATACAGAGTATTGTATATTGTCCAGTGTCCACTAGGACAGAGGGGTTGGTCCTCGTACTGTATTCTGTTTACTTATGACTTCTCTAGTTCTTAGACAGGTGTTTCGTAGAAACACAGGGTCGAAGTTTTGAGATGTTATATGTATAAGAATAAAGTAGAGAACCAGGTGTTGCAAGTGTCGGGATTCTTCAAAGTGATCGAAGATGTAGATACTTGTATATGGTATTCAGTTGATAGTAGTGGTTAAGAGAACTTGCTTCTCTTTCAGGTTACTCATAATTGGAAGCATTCCTAAGTTGAGTAACGCTGATCGGCCTCCTTCCATTAAGTAGACATGCACTGGAGACAGCTGCATGATTTGAATCTGGTTCAATTAAATCAGTGCCTCTGTTTCTATATTGGATATAGAACAGTTCATATCTTGACTTTGTTAAGATACGGGGAGTTGTCCGGCTTATGCTTAAAACCAGACTCCGGATAACTCAAGGCACGTTTCTGTGATGGCTGTTTGTGGGTTGACCCGGGCTATGACGAGGGTTGGGTTTCTACCATCTGGAAGATCAATAGTGATATTGTTCTTGACTCGCCACAGTTTTATTAAAAATGGATTTTTTCAGAAAAACAGTAGTGGGAGTATGGTAGAACTGGAAGTGATTCCAGAACCGCAAACGATTACTGAAGATTTGATAAGAACCTAAAGATTCAATCTGGTTTGACATTCCATTGTCCACTCGGCAGATAAGGTGGGTAACCTCAGGCACCTGAGAGGTACTTCGGTATACTCAAGGACGGTGGCAGAGAGGTTCTTGTTTACCCAGACTTGCTATTGCTGTTGTTCCAGACTATGAGACCCGGCAGGAGGATGAGTATAGCGTCGTTCTAAACTGGTTTTAGAAGCGTACGTGTATATGACTCTGCCAGAGGGTTGTCGTAGTTAGTGGGAGCAGCGGAAGCATTGATGGACATCAGGCTTATGTCTATTTATAGACTAAAGCAGATATAGCGGAGATAGATCATCTATTTCTGATATGACAGTCATAGGTTTGACTTCATCAGAATAGGGGATGGATCTGTTAAGAAGGTAGTAGGGTGTGATGTCCTGGTATTTGATGACATACACAGAGTAGGAAGTGATATTCCTATACTACGATCGGTTATACTTTGGTCGTCACACAGTAGTTTCTCCTCATAGGATTTGGATATTATATCAGACATTCTGGTTACTAGATCTATGATTTTAGATCTAGATTTGGGTGGTTTCCCAATCTGGGTACTTTGACCGCATTCTATGAGTATTTAGAATGGACGACTCCTGGCACGGTAGTATACCTGCAGGTGATGGAGTCACCCTCTCTAAAGGTGTCTTACAGACTAAAGGGGAGAGGGATACGCATGATTGACAGATCACTTGCTTAGGCAATTGAGTCAATCATGAGATGTCAAGTACCACACCAGATGTTGTTCTTGCAGCAGGTGCAATAAGTTGATATTGATCCAATCCTGGAGAGACAGTCGGAAGCAGTTTTAGAACATAAGTTAATGTTCTAGGAATTTGATAACGGCAGCCTCCTTTAGGAGACGGTTATCATTCCAAGCTTCCAAGGTGACATGGATGGCAGAGTGGCTGTCAGAGTTATAGTTTTCCTTCTGACAAGGGGCAGTATTTTGGACAGGTGGTCCAGGTGGATACTGAGGGAAGGCATGGCGCAGGATACTGATTAAGTTCAGTTGACGATACAGTCTAAGAAGTTTGGATTTGGAGTTCATTTATGAGCTAGGTCCCATCAGACATCCAGATATTCTAAGACAGGTATTGCTCATTTCGGGAGATAGCTTTCTCTGCGAACTTGAGATAGAGAGAGACAAAGAAAGAAACATCAGAGCGGATCCACTCACTGAGGCTATTCCTCGAACGCAATAGTTTCGCAAACGAGCTTTGTGAGACGGACTAGTAGAGGAGTTGGGTGTTCGGTATCACACGGGCTGTGAGTATGCGACATCACAATAATTAGCCTTGAGTGCAAGTGGGAGATTGTTGGAGATAGTGCCCTCAGAGTCAATTATTGGATCACAGGCACGTGATTGCAATGATTGAGGGGAGGACCTGTCCCAGTAGGACAGTCTTACTCAAGATGATAGTATGCTATCTGGTTTACCTTTATCATCGTGTACTGCTTTAGGTGACCTTACAGGTCACTATTGCACGTTGATAGAGCCCCTATGATTCTTGCTGGACTACCGGCAGTATGAGGGCGATCATATACGTGGGAGCTGGTAGTCTATAAGCACATCCTTAAATGGTCCCTAGTCGTGGGAGTTTCGAGACAGGGCATCGATACTCCAGAGTAGACTAGTGTATACAGTCGAGACCCCGACGAGGGGCGGTGGCCGGTCTCACAAGCCACTGGTGTCAGTTGGTTCACCTAAGATGTATACAGGTGCTCATTGGGTTATGAGTACACCGGACAGGACTCGCCGGGAACCTGCTAGTTGGGATTATACCAGACGTCAGATAGCAGTTCCCTGGTGACATGTGTACAGGTTAGTTCATCGACCAGAGATCGTCATTTGTCTCGTGTGAGTTCCTACTGTGCTTTGATTACTACCCTACCACGGCTCAAAGGAGTCGTGCAAACAGGTTTTAGTTGGGTACAGTCCCGAGCCACATGAAGGCAGTGAGCGGATCTGCAGGGGTTCGTCTCTCCCGGTATTGGTGGTGAGGTCGCGCTATGTCGAGGAGAGCCAGAACATGAAAAGTCCTTGGCCAAGGCAGGAGATTTGCTGGTAGGTATTCCAGTAGTATCTCAGGGTGTTCTGTGCTACACTCCGACACGACTTGTACCGCTTTTGGGGGTCTGACTTTTACCAACCCCCTAGGCCCGCCATGCGATGCTCATAGACGAACGGACCGGACTGTACGGATATTGTCACTGACAGGCTCAGTAGGGTGTCAGGATGAGTTTGCTCATCGACGTCCCTTTTGGTCAGTATCTGGTAGCCCGTCACGTATTGGCTTATACCTTTGACGTGCTAGTGGTTAAATCCACAACCAAGGTATTGACGAGTCTTTAGAGTCCACCACACTCAGTTACTCAGGTTTCGGGCGAAACGCTGTAGAAGCCGTATGGAGATATGGCAGGGTTCGATCAGATACGTGCGGTATTGCACGGATCGTGATTGGACGGTTTTTACTAGCCGGCTTTCGCTTAAGCCGGATTCTAGTATTTGATAGTTTAGTTTTGTCTCTTTGCATTTGTGTTCAGTGGGAATACAAATGCGGGCATGTATTTGCAGTAGTGGGGTTTTCCTGTAATTTATTACGGGATCCGTTTTCTGAAGTTGCCAGTTTGCATTCCGTTCCGGCCAGTTTTCCTTCATTCCTTCTCGGCCGGACTTTCTTATGGAGGGTGTTAATTGCAAGTTTGCAATTAACATTTAGTGGAGGGATTCCTTGCATATTGTTCCTTTGTCATCTTGAGATGCTTTTAGCATCTCTTCACTTGCTTTCTCATGATGGTTTGATGAAAGGATTGATTAGTGAGATGAGTGAGAAAGGATGTGAGGTTTATCTTATCTTTTTTATATATTGTTTTTTTCCATTCCATTATTATATACTTGGAGATGTTTTCTTTTTCTCTCTCCAATCTTATTCATGCTTGAGAGGGGCCGGCCACACTAAGGAAAGAGAGAGAGAGAGGTTCACATGTGTGGAAAATTTTATCATCTCATTTTGGTTTGGCTTCAAAACCTCACTACTCTCCAAATTCTTTTCTTGATCCCTCCATTCATGGCAACTTATATAAACCCTCAAGAGACAAGATTACTAAACTATTCTATAGCAAGCCTTGGACGCGTCGGCTAGCCAACTTCGTGCCCGAGTTGCCTCGGTCAAGAGGCGGGAGCCCGTAAAAGATTCCGGCTACGTGGTGCCCTTTCCGACGAGACGATGATGGACGGAGATTCCGTGAGAGATCGGAGTGGAGATGAAGACCGAAGGACACGGATCGCTTGGTATACTTCTCTACTCTTTTCTATTTTGCTAGTTAGCTAGGTTAATGGCCCGATCCGGGTGAAAAGCGCGCAGTGGTGCCGTTTTCAAAGTTCGCAAAGTTTTTGTTTCCGCGTTTCCGGCGTCGAATTGACGGTCGGGGCGCCCCCGCGGGCTTACAGTTTCGTCTCTCTCGGTATTGGGGGGTTGATGTTGCGCTGTGCTCGATTGGCCATAACAGGGAAGTCCCTGACCAGGGCTGATTTAGAGATTTACTGGTAAGTGTTACCAGTAGTTTCTCGACCCGTTATGAGCCTCACATCGGCACGACTTATCGGTTATTGGGTCCTGACGATTACCACCCCTAGACTTGATATGCGACATATCAGACGAGGAGACCGGACTGTACGGGAAGTGTTACCGGCAGGCTTTTACAGGAGTTGGAACGGGCTTGCTTGCTGATCTTCTGATCGCTCAATACCCGGGTGGCCGTTACGTCCAGCTAGTACCGCTGACGGCTTGTGGGTGCTTAATGTGATCATCACCTACTGCCGGCGTATTGACGAGTCTTTAGAGTCCTACATAGAGATTTTACTGGCTCAGGCAAAACGAAATAGGAGCACGTATGCGATATGTGCGGGACCGAGAATAATGCGTGTATGTGATACCGTATTCTATTCTCGCGACTTTTTGTATCGGTCGGTTATATATGATATAGCCGTGTTATCGAATCAAGTGTTGATTCGATAAGTTGATACAATAGATGTTAGTCGGTTATATGAGATATGACCGGATTATTAAGTTAAGTGTTGATTTAATAATTTAGTGTATAATTGTATATTAGATATACTAGTTTATATTAACTAACACTTGTTCACTTAAGGATTTTTCTCACATGTGCACAACTTTAATATATATGTGATATATATTAAAAATATGTTTTCTTTTTGTATCATGGTTGATGATACACATGAATTGGGTGTATGAGACTTACACCATGATATTTATTATGTTGGGTTTTAATATTTAAAGTAATTACAAAATTAGTGGAGGATTAGCAAAAATGCATGAAGCTTGTGGAAGCTTGTGGATGCATTGACTAAGTCCACTAAGTTTGTTTTTTACTATGGATATTTGTTAACCCAACCATAAGGATTAGCCATGGTTATGTCTCTACATGAGTTAGTATATGATACTCACTAACCATGGTTAGCTTTCTCACTTGATCATTATCTCTTCTCATTTTATTTTCTTCATCTTCTTCCTTGAGCTAAAAAGCTCTCTAGGGTTTGATCCAAAGTAAGAAACATTGTGAGAAACTAAATTCTAAAGTGAACCCACTTCCTATTTCTCCATCCTCTACTAGACTAGCACTTTAGTTTAGGGTGTTTGCTTCGCTAATTCTCTAGTTAGTGAAGTAGAATATTGAGTTGGTATCCCTTCGACGTAGATCATTTTCGGCCTCGAAGACTTCAAGCAAGGACGCTCTTTTAGCTTCGTGAAGCCATGCAAGAGTCCGGGAGAACCACGATTGCAGCGAAGGGACTTCAACAAGGAGCTAAAGAAGTGAAGGACCGATCTACAAAGGTTGTATTTCGTATTCACTTAGTCATAGATGCTATTTACTTGCATGTGAAACCCTAATTTTCTAGCAAAGATCTTGTTTAGGGTTGTTAGGCACGACTAAAATTTTAATCGGGCATGGTTGATGCTTTCTTAACCCTTGTTAGAGTGCCTAGTAACCCTACAGTGGTATCAGAGCCTAGCTAGAGCATTAGACAACGTGTTTACGAAGTTAAAACTCCGAACGAACCCCGATATGTCAAAGTTAACCCCATCTCTGTACATTTTTTCAAAACTGTGATTTTTCTGTATTAAAAATGCCTAAAAAAAATTAGCAGGGAAATATAAGAATTTTAGTGAAAAACGAGAGCATACACTGTACAAATCGCCGCGTAACCGCGGCCGTACAGCGATTGGGCCGCGGATCCGCGGCAGCACAGAGGAGTTATGCCCTAATTTTTACACTATAATTTCTATTTCTGTGATTTGTATTTTCTGGGTATTTTTAAAATGACTCAAGTGTTGAGTGTTCTGGAGATTATTTTGTATTCGTTGATTCGATCGGAATATTTAATTTCGTTATGTTTTCCGGATATTTAGAAACTATTAAAATGTTCGAACGGATATCATTAACTCATTATTTCTCGGCACGAAATACTTTCAAGTGTTAAATTTTTTCTTGAGTCTAAATCTTTCGGAAAAACGTACATGTAACGCGAAGGACCCTCTAGAAGACAACAAACCATAACTCGATTATGTGACCGTCTTGAACTACCTTTTGAACCTTAGGGTTTGGAGCAGTACGACGTGCCACATGTGAGGCGTTGGCTTGACCCTTCTACGGCTGGACCGTTGCTACTGTGACGTATTCTGGAATTTTTGAACTCCGCTCAAGTGTTGAGCTATTTATGGAAATCTTGGGTATTTGATTATTCGATCGGAAAGTTTAATACTGTCTATTTATCTGGAATGTGATACAATATGTGGAATTCATATACTTAGGCATAAAATGCGAAGTATGTGATATTTCGGATTTACGATGTCTAAAGAGAATGTGGATTCCAAATGTTGTAGTTTTACACTTTCTTTTCTGCGACCGTAAGTGTAATATGTGATATCGCCGGTTTCTTTGCTATATGTCAACGACAATTGGGATGCACGTATTTACTTACGTTGATGACATGTGATATTATGTGTTGCTAGATATGTTATATTGGATCGTCGCGTTCTGAATAGCCGGGTTTTTTTTTATGTGAGATGAGAGTTTTTTATTTTCATTCATGTAAAATTAAATGTATGTAATATTCTTTTATTGGGGCACTTCCGGGATGAGGTTGATGTCACCATTTGTATATTATTTACTTTTCCGCACTAGGATAGACCCAAGGAGGAGAGCAGAAGTAACCGGGTTCTAGAGTCCAGTGGGGGACCAACTTGAGGAGTCGAGTCCGGGTCTCCTAACTCTAGAATTGGAAGGGTTGCTTTTCGCTCTCGTAGGGGTCTAGGGGTGTGGGTTTGGCTATTCATCGCGACCGTGGAATCCGTGTTTTATAGAGGCTCAAAATAAAACACGGACGTCCTAGTATATCCAATGTTTCATATGTTTCTTCTGCTGCGATATCTATGATGTGATCATTTGATATGTTATGATAAATACTGTATATAGTATATATGATATATTATATAGACGTTACTTATGTTTTACACCCGCACTAGCCCTGCCCCGCTCTACCATTAGTTACCTAACCTAACGGTGCACGAGGGGACATCGAGGCGAATGCGGATGGCATAAGTGTACGTCGTATTAATCTGTGATGTTTAGGTGACGTAAATGATGGGACTTCATTAATATGATTAATGAAAGAAAAGAAACCTAAAAGATGTTGTAGAATCCAATTTTCAAAAAGGGTAGCTACAGTTTTTTGCTTTGCATAGCGATATATATGATATATCCCGCACCTTATTCGATGAGGAAAGAGCCGAGATCCCTTCACCGGGAGTGACCTCTTTAGCAAAACTGGCAGATGCTACAACACCCGGTTTGTCTTTTGATTGCTTTTTGAGTTTTTGCTTTGCATAGTGATATATATGATATATCATGCACCTTATTCCATAAGGAAAGAACCGAGATCCCTTCACCGGGAGTGACCTCTTTAACAAAACAAATGAAAGCCTCAAAATCACTCCATTTCAAAATTCACTCGATTCTACAACGATATCAAGTTCAATACGCAATAGGTTTTCAGAAAAACCTGTCGTAGCCCTCCGTCATTTCAGATAAGTCCTACTTAGTATTCGTGCTACGTTTGTTGGCCTGCGTCAAGGCGTAGTATGCGGTAGCTAACTAGTATTTATCTGCTTATGCATATGATGCAGATTGGATTAAAGTATGTTAGTTATATGTATGCCCTAGAGGCCATTACTATACATTGGATGTATATTGTAGTGGATGCTGGGACATATATAGGTAGGACTTTCTTGCTCGACATGATAGTACGCTATCTGGTTGCTCTTTATCTTAACGTGTATACTTTCTGTCTCTCTGTTACATGTTGATAAAGCCCTTAGGATGAGTACTCGACTTCCAGGACTGTGATGCAGATCATACTAGTAGGGCCTGGATAGTCCATGAGTACATCCTTGAAATGTTCCTAGTCGAGGGAATATCGAGACGGGGCATCGATATTCCAGAGTAGACTAGCGTATATCTTCTCGACCCATGCGATGGGCGATGGATGATCCCATATCCATTGGTGTTTGACATCGAAGATGGTATGCGGGTGCTCAGTGGAGACTGGGTACACTGAATGGACTCGCCGAGAACTCCCAGATGGTATTATACCTCATGTCGGATGGCAGTTCTCTGGTGACACTGGTACAGCTTAGTCTGTTGACCCGAGATCGTCATAGAGTCTTGTGTGTCTCCCACTGTGCTTTGATTTCCACACTACCACGGCTCTACTGAGTTGTGCAAACAGGTGGTTTTTGGGTACAGTCTCGATTCACATGGAGGCAATGAGCGATAGGAGGGGATTCGTCTCTCCCGGTATTGGGGGTTGATGTTGTGCTATGCTCGACTGGCCATAACAGGAAATCCCTGGCCAGGGTTGCAGTGATATACTGGTAAGAGTTATCAGTAGTTTCACGAATGTTATGGACCTCATGTCGGCATGACTTATCAAGCTACTGGGGTCTGACGTTTACCACCCCTAGGCGAGATATGCGACATATCAGATGAACAGACCGGACTATACGGTAAGTGTTACTGGTTGGATTCACAGGAGTGTGAGCGGGCTTGCTCGTCGATCTTCTGATCGCTCAGTACCCGGGTGGCCGTTACGTTTAGCAGACCGCTTGTGGCTTGTGGGTGTTTGATATGATCATCATCTGCTGCCGGCGTATTGACGAGTCTTTAGAGTCCTACACAGAGGTTTCCTGGCTCAAGCGAAACGAAATAGGAGCGCATATGAGATATGTGCGGGACCGAGAATAATACCAGTATGTGATACTGTATTCGATTCTCGCGATTTGTGACATTGATCGGTTATATGCGATATAGCCGGGTTATCGAATCAAGTGTTGATTCGATAAGATGTTACTAATGATACTAGTCGGTTATGTGTGACATGACCGGATCATTGAATCAAGTGTTGATTTAATGATTTAATGTATAATTATATATTTGATATATTACTTTGCATTAACTAGTATTGGTTCACTTTAAATGGATTTTCTCACTTGGTGTGCACATTGTATATGTGATATATTTTTGTGTGCACTTGTTTGTATCATGTTTGATGATACATGCAAAATTGGTTAAGTGTAAAGTTTGAACCATGGTTATATGAATGGTTAGGGTTATGATTACTTATTCATTCATTTATTTATTTATTAGTTTTGGAAATTAAAAGCATAAAGAGAAAAAACAAAATGGTTTTCTTTTATTCTTTTCTTTCATGAAGCTTGTTGAAGCTTCATGAAGCTTTTGACCAAGTGACCATTTTGTCTTCTTCTTTAACCCTAACCATTCACATAAACTCTAGTTAGCTCTCTACACTTGACCATGGTTCATGATATTATAAGAAATCATTTATTTTCTATTTAGAAATATACTTATCATATTATATATCATCTTCTTCTTCTTCTTCTTTTAAAAAGAAGAGAAAGCTTGATAGCTTCAATGGCAACTAGCCAAAATGAGTGAGAAATCCAATTCTAAAGTCTACCCACCTCCTATTTCTCCATCCTCTACTACTTGCTATGTAGTAGAGTGTGTTGTCTTCACAAGTTTCTTCACTTGGCGAAGGCGGAGCTCGAGTTTGAGTTGCCTCGACGTAGATCATCTTCGGCATCGAAGCCGACGATCAAGCCCGCCCATTCTTCGATGAAGCCGATGCTAGAGTCATGGGTTCAATTTGGACAGCGGAGGGAGATCATCGCGGAGCTTAGGAAGTGGTGGACCGGATCTACAAAGGTTGTATTTCCGTTTCTTTTAGTTAAAGTTGTTAACTAGTTTCTTTTGTCGCCTAAACTTCTAGCCAACGATCCGTTCTAGGGTTTCTCGGCACCGTAATTTTTGAAATTGGCATGGATGATTCCTTGTGTGACCTCTTGTGCGTGCCTAGGAACCCTACAGTGGTATCAGAGCCTAACTAGAGCCTTAGGCGAAGTCCAGACGACGTTTGAATTCCGATCGAACCAAAACCCTAACCCGAAAACGGCTCTCTGTACATTTTTTAAAAACTGGGTTTTTTCCAAATTAAAAATATGCAGAAAAATCAGCAGGGAATTCTAAGAATTACGATGCAAAAATTTTTCCATGATACCTCTAATCCGCGGCGGAACCGCGGCGGAACCCTGGCTTCTGCGGCGGTTCCGCGGTCACTTGACTTGATTGGCCTTCAAACTTTGCACAGTAATTCATGCTTTCTGGTGCTGGTTTTCCTGGGAATTTTTAATATTTATTTCAGAGTTGAGTTTTCTGGGGTGTTTTGGAGCTTAGTTGATTCGATCGGATTATCAGATTTTGTCTATGTGGCTTTCCGGATATTTTAGAATATGTTAAAAAGTTCGACCGGATATAAATACCCACTTTTTCCTCTGCCGGGAAATTTCCAATCGTTGGATTTTTCCCAGGTTTAATGACGTTCTAAGTAGTGCAAGTAATGCGATGGTCCCTCTAGAAGACAACAAACCTTAACTCGATTATGTGACCGTCTTGAACTGCCCTTTGAACCTTAGGGTTTGGGGCAGTACGACGTGCCACATGTGAGGCGTTGGCTTGACCCTTCTACGGCTGGACCTTTGGTACTGAGGCACGAAATTAATGTTGTTAGACTTATTTCATGTGTTTGACTGTATCGGGAAAACTTGGGTGTTCGATTGTTCGATCGGAAAGTTTAACATTTTCCATTTATCCGGAATTTGATACAATAATTGGAATTCACAAATAGTTATGAGATAACTGAATGAATGTTATAAACATAGCAGTTTAGTGTAGCGTCTTGAAAAGTCGTTTTGGTGTTTTCCTGAAATTCGGTGAAAATTCGGTATTTTTCCGAAAACCGTCTTTCTCGATATTTTGCAGTTTAGGGCTAATTATACTTAAAGTGGATAGGTAATTACTTGTTTTTAGTAGCTAATGAGTTAATTATGAAATTTTGGTCATTTAAAAAATTTTCCCTATTTTTCAATTTTTTTTATATTATTTTAAGCCGGTAAGAAAATACATTAAATAAGCGATAAATACAAATTTTTCCGGGCTAATTTTAATCTCTAAAATTATGATAATTATAATCTAGTGATAACATGAATTTTTAGTAATTTATTTTGATTTTTAACCAATTTTTATGAATTGAAACGAAATTATTGAATTTTGGGCTAAAACTTGCAATTTTTGAGTTGTAGGGGGCCTTTTTGCATAAAATTTCTTTTGTAACACCCCTCTATCTTTTCCCTCAGCCCAAGAACAGCCCAAGTCTTGGCCAAGTCCAGAAATTCTGGTCTCTCTCTTCTTGGTTCCTTTCTTGTGTTAATTTGATAGTTTATGGTATTATTTTAAATATAATGGTTAAAATATGATACATTGACTTTGGAAACTTGAACCAAGACTTTTCCCCACTTGCCCACACCCTCCCCCTTACCTCCTCTGGCCGAAACTGAAACCCCCTCTTCTTCCTCTCTTTTCTTTTCATTTTTCTTCAAATTTCATCAAAAAACCACATCAAAATCCATAGTTTATTCAAAAATCCATACAAAATCCTTATGCTATCATTTTCCTTAGCCATTCTTGCTTGGATCTTGGTGTTTGAGGCCATCATTTGGAGGAAACTTTCTTGCTTGATCTATTGATCAAGAGGTATAAATTCTATCTTGTTAAATTCTTTGTTTAAGTGCTTATGTGTTATGGTTTAGTGTTAATTTAGTGTAGTTTAATCTAGTTTTCTTAGATTTTTGTTTGAAAATTCTAACTAGGGTTTGAAAGCCATAATAGTTAAATTAAGTTGTTTATTAGTTAATCTAGTTGTTAATGACTAATCTATTTGGTTACCTTGTTGATATAGTTTTCAATTATGCTAATTTGATTAAATTAGAAGTGTGAAATTTGCTTTTTAGGATTTTCAAGAAAAGGTTTTTGTATGGAAATGGTATTTGAAACATGATTAGTGAGTTGATTAAACCTAATTTGTGTTGATTAAACCTAATTTGCTATCTAGTGTTTTGCTAACCTTAATCTAAGTGGTTAATTTGCTTATTAGGCTAAAATATAGTGTTAAAGTAAGGATTTCATATATAGTTTGGGTTATGTTTGCTAAGTACAAAAATCAAGAAAAGGTTTTGTTATGTAAATTAGGTTTTTAAGCTTAGTTAATGGTTTAGAATTTGTGTATTGGCTAACTTTTTGGTTAGTTTGGAATGTTGGTGTTGGGTGGTGTTGACTTTGTCGCTATATTGTCGATGTTTGCATCAAATTGCAATTTCTGCTTACTAGATTTTTATCTAAGTTATGTGATGAGTTAATTGTGGCATCTTGATGATTTTGTTGGCTTGTCCTACGACTTTTAGGATGCGTGAGTGCGGTTTTTGGGTAGTCGGGTTTTAGTTTTGCCGGGTGACCCAAATCGGCGTTTTTGGCAGTTTTTGCGATTTTCGCGTGTGTCCGCGCACTTTGTGCACGTTGTACCTAGCTAGCGAACCTTAGTAGTTTCGTTGGGGTTTTGCGTCGTTCTTGATACGTAACCTTATGTTTGGTATTGATGTAAATTCCAGGTTCGGTCGCGGAGACGTCAGACGCGGCGCGAAAGGGAAAGGCGGTGATTGGACACAGCTAGCCAGGGATCCCGGTGAGTAGATTTAACATCTACGGGGGACGATCGTCTGGATGGCGCAAGTCGCCCGATAGATTTAGTAAACTGGAAAATAGTAAATTGGATAATCACTTGTGACATTAGAATAATAATACTGGCATGATAATTGCTGCAATTAGATCGATAGGTTATACCCATATACGCAAACTCAATTGTAGGACACATGCACCATTACCAGGTTTTTATATGCAGCACGAGCACTATTCATGTTTACACACACACCCTGGTAATTGCCATGCCACCACACTAGATAACCTTTAATTTAAACCTTTTACTAATTGATACTTAAACTGGTGCTATTGCCTTTAATTCCTTAAAATGAAACCGTAGAATTGCTATTCATGTGCATGTACTTCATCATATTAATTGTTCATGCTTAATCCATTAATCACACATCGCAACTTGATTATTGATATCATACGCATTCATTATCATTGATATATGCACTTATGAGGATTTCTTGAGATTTTATGATATTGCTGGATTTCGGGGGAAAGCCACAAAATTTCCAAACTTATGATATTTTTAAAACATGTAAATTGCGGTTTTCTAGTGATGTAAGTGTCGTCCACCATGAGTTTGCTGTGGCTTTGGAAATCCGTGTCGAGGAGTGGAGGAACCGGCACGGGTACATGGTGGGCCCGGTAAGGTACCCCGGGGCAAGAGGAATGTGGTGATGACGTTGAGCCTGGCAGGGGACGGATTACCTACCGGTGACTGTTTGGGACGGCGGATATCCAGAGGATACCGACCGTGGCCGCTAGATGATGAGATATTGTGATTTGGGATGGGTCAGCCGGACGGCTGAGGCCAGAGATACATTTATGAGATTTGAGACAGCTTTTGGGTGTCGTTGCTGGACACCGATTTTCGTCGATTCATTGACATTATGCTGGCATTCTAAAAGAGTTTCAAAAACAAAAAGAGATAAAATATTTCTTATATATACCTATTGAGACCTCAGATTTTCATGTTGCATACATATTGGCACACTGATATTGTATACACACCTGCTAGTGCATCCAGTCATACCTGTATTTTAGATGCTAGGATGCTTGTGTGCATGCATACGATAGCCTTTATAGATGTTATTTATTACTCACGAGTTGGCAACTCACCCCCGTTGTGCCACAGTCTTTTGCAGGTCCGCTCCGTCAGTTCAGTAGCGGCGGGCGCACTTGTCTTTTGCCTCTTTTGCCTGAGCTCGAGATTTGCTCATAGGTGGGTTATGTTGTTTTTTTTTTGGTATCACCTTGTATATTCTTGTATCTAGTGTACTCCATCTACTGTTCTACCAGATTTTTGTATATTGACCTAGAGATGAGACTGTGAGGTTTGTGGATTTTATACTGTATTTGGGGTCGAGCTCACTTGAGCCGACATGCTACTTTTTCATGCTTTATTATACTTTATTATGCTTGTTGTCATTTACATTGCGTGGGATTTGTGACCGCCGTATGGCGAAGAGCTAGCTCCCGCTTGGGGATGCCCTATTTTGTGGATTCATGTATATATTTTGTTGTACCCATTTTTGGGGGTCAGTATTTACAAAGGAGACTCTGCCGAAATTTTCGGGAAAAATTTGTATTGTTTTTAAAAAGTGTTTTACATGACTTATTTGATAACTCGCTTTCAATTGATTGGGTTTTCTTCACTCTTTTGCTTCATTGGTTTTGTTTTCTGGGCTTTGGCTTACTTATTTTACGGACGCCTTTAGACGTTTCGTGAACTTAAGTGCCAGTCACGTTCCGTACCCTGCGGGTCGTGACAAAGTTGGTATCAGAGCGATAGGTTTTACCTTTGTGAGTGTAGGATGACCCTTGGTAGATGGAGTAAGTGACTTAAGCAGGGTAACGTAGCGTGCGTATGTCCGCGGCATACTTACGATACGGTACTCCGTCTAAGTGACTTTAGGATACTTGCTTGGAAATTTCCTTCTTCAATTCCGTGTATCCTATGATCCTATTGCACTGTTCTTACTATCCGTTTTCCTGTAACAGCCACTATGCCGCCGAAGGCTACGAGGGCACAGAGGGCTGCCGCCAGAGACGAGATTCGATCTGGCTCGTCCGAGACTAGGACTGAGCAGGGTGGTATGCCTACGCCGCAGGGACAGACCGATCCACCTTCCCCAGGCCGTATGGATAGGCTCGAGACCGGTATGGAGGAGTTGCGACAGATGATGGGAGGCATGCAGGAGCTGCGTCAGATGGTAGGATCCCTAGTTGCAGCCAGTCGTACACCGAGGCCGGATGACGTACCTACTACATCACAGACGACCATGATACCTGCTCCTACTACCACCACCGTGGCCATTCCGGTTTCACTACAGGATTTCATGAGGCTGAGACCTCCAGTATTCACCGGCACCGAGGCAGCGGAGGACCCACAGACGTTTCTTGATAGTTTAGCCAGGATTTGCCGTTCGCTGAGATGTTCGGATGATCGATGGGTAGAGCTTGCCAGTTTCCGGCTAGAGGGTCTCGCGCAGACATGGTGGGAGTCAGTCTTGAGAGGTCGAGCTGCAGATCTACCGCCTATGACTTGGGTCGAGTTTACAGCGGTCTTTCTAGCCCGTTTCCTTCCAGAGAGCGTTCGTGACGCCAGAGCTCGCAGTTTCGAGGCCTTAGTCAAGACACCTGGGATGACGGTGTCTGAGTATGATATCCAGTTTACTCAGTTGTCCCGATATGCTCAGTATTTGGTGGATACCGAGGAAAAGATGGTGAAGAGGTTCGTACAGGGACTTGATGCCCAGCTATATCTTGCCATTGGCGCCCAGCGCTACGACACTTATTCAGCTGCTAGGGATACGACATTGCGGATGGAAGCACGCATATCACAGACTTCGGCCGTTTCTGGGCCGAAGAGGATGCGCACCGATGTACCGCCTCAGAGGCAGCGCGCCAGATTCTTTCCGAGAGATAGGCCAGGCAGAGGATTTGGACGGGGACAGTTATATGGTTCTTATCCCCAGGGGCAGCAGCCGTCGCCAGGATGTTTTGGGTGCGGGAGTTTGCACCATCTTGTCAGAGACTGCCCGATGAGACGACAGGGAGCAGCGACAGTTCCGCACGTGACCCTACCACCATCACCACCCCCTCCTCAGAGAGCCCTACTTCCTACCCCAGGCGATGCTCCACGCCAGTTAGGTGCACCGAGAGGCCGTGGACGCGGCGGTCCTGTTCAGAGAGGACGAGGAGGCAGAGGCCGAGGTCGAGGTCAGCCCGCTATCGGTGGAGGACAGGCCCGAGTTTTTGCTTTGACACCGCAGGATGCGCAGGCATCCAATGCCGTCGTGACAGGTACCTTGCCAGTTTGTTCTTTCGACGCACGGGTATTATTCGACCCAGGTTCCACACATTCGTACGTCTCTACACACTTTGCACCGATGTTGGGCCGTGAGTCGTCGTCGTTAGACCAGCCGCTTGTTGTTGTTACTCCGGTAGGCGAGTCGTTTGTCGCTCGGTTTGTATTTCGTTTGTGTTCCGTTCGTATCGGGGAGAGGGATTCATCAGTTGATTTGATACTCCTCGATATGTTGGACTTTGATGTGCTTCTGGGGATGGATTGGCTAGCCACTTGTTATGCTTCGGTGGACTGCCGTGAGAAGGCAGTCAGATTTAGCTTTCCGGGAGAGCCAGTCCTTGTTATTCAGGGAGACCGCAGTGTCGCCCTTCCCAGCTTAATTTCTTCTCTTCGCGCTGGTCAGCTCTTGCGGAAGGGATGTCAGGGATTCTTAGCGTTTGTTTGTGATACTCGAGCTACAGAGGTTCCGTTGGACCAGGTCCCGGTAGTTTGTGAGTTCCCTGATGTTTTCCCTGATGAGCTACCTGGGCTACCGCCTGAGCGCGATGTTGAGTTCTGCATTGATTTGATTCCCGGTTCGGGGCCTATTTCTATACCGCCTTATCGGATGGCCCCGGCAGAGCTTCGAGAGCTGAAGGATCAGTTGCAGGATTTGTTGGATAAGGGGCTTATTCGACCGAGTGTTTCTCCGTGGGGTGCTCCGGTCCTGTTTGTCAAGAAGAAGGATGGAAGTTTGCGCTTATGTATCGACTACCGCCAGCTGAACAAAGTTACCGTTCGGAACAGATATCCGTTGCCGCGCATTGATGATTTGTTCGACCAGCTTCAGGGTGCGGGGTATTTTTCGAGGATCGACTTGCGATCAGGATACCATCAGCTGCGAGTTCGACAGGAGGATATACCGAGGACAGCTTTCCGTACACGCTATGGCCACTACGAGTTTTTGGTGATGTCGTTCGGACTCACCAACGCCCCAGCAGCATTTATGGATTTGATGAACCGTACATTCAGGCCGTATCTTGACTTGTTCATCATCGTGTTTATCGACGATATCTTGGTGTACTCCCGGAGCAGAGAGGAGCACGAGCAGCACTTGCGGATTACGTTACAGACTCTGAAGGAGCACCAGCTGTTCGCGAAGTTCTCCAAGTGTGCATTCTGGCTGGACAGCGTCGGATTCTTGGGTCACGTGGTTACGAGAGACGGCATTTGTGTGGACCCGAAGAAGATTGAGGCTGTTCAGCAGTGGCCCCGACCTACATCGGTTACTGAGATCCGTAGTTTTCTAGGCTTGGCGGGCTACTACAGGCGTTTTGTTCAGGACTTCTCCCGTATAGCTGCACCGTTGACCAGTTTGACCCGGAAGGGAGTTCCTTTCGTCTGGACGGAGGAGTGCGAGCGCAGTTTTCAGCAGCTGCGGACATGTTTGACTACGGCGCCGGTATTATCTTTACCTTCGGGATCAGGCGGATTTGTTGTCTACTGTGATGCTTCGCGAGTGGGATTAGGATGCGTTTTGATGCAGCATGGCCGGGTGATCGCTTATGCTTCTCGGCAGTTGAAGAAGCATGAACAGAACTACCCCACTCATGATTTGGAGATGGCTGCAGTGGTCTTTGCACTGAAGATTTGGCGACATTACCTTTACGGCGAGTCATGTCAGATATTCACCGATCACAAGAGCTTAAAGTACATATTTCAGCAGCGAGACCTGAACCTCAGACAGCGTCGTTGGATGGAGTTGGTGAAAGACTACGACTGCGAGATCTTATATCACCCCGGCAAGGCGAATGTGGTGGCAGATGCGTTGAGTAGGAGGCCCGGGGGTAGTCTATCCTTTTTGCGCGCAGTGCAGAGGCAGTCGTCAGCAGATTGGCAGACGTTATGCGACAGCCGAGTTGAGTTCGAGTTCACTCAGACAGGGGGACAGCTCGCGCATGTTCGTGCACGCCCACAGTTGCTTGACCGTATATATGAGGCACAGCGTAGTGACGACCGTTGCTCAGAGATCATGGCACAGATGGGACAGGGCAGATTTTCCGAGTTCATGGTTGACGATCAGGGGATTTTACGATATGGATCTAGACTGTGCGTACCAGATGCTGATGGATTACGGCGCGACATTCTCGAGGAGGCACACCGATCAGTGTATAGTGTCCACCCCGGTTCCACCAAGATGTACCATGATATGAGAGAGACCTACTGGTGGGACGGGATGAAGAGGGACATTGCGGAGTTCGTTTCGAGATGCCTGACTTGTCAGCAAGTCAAGGCCGAGCACCAGAGGCCCGCAGGAGAGCTACAGCCGTTACCCATTCCAGAGTGGAAATGGGAGCAGATTTCGATGGACTTCGTTGTGGGTCTACCCAGGACCAGTCGAGGGTACGACTCCATCTGGGTGATCGTGGATAGATTGACGAAAGCGGCTCACTTCCTGCCAGTGAAGACGACTTTCAGCTTCGCTCAGTATGCTCAGCTCTATATTGACGAGATCGTGCGACTACATGGCGTACCGACTTGTATCGTGTCAGATCGAGGCACTCAGTTCACCAGCCGACTTTGGCAGAGACTTCAGGAGGCTTTGGGCACTCGTTTGAGCTTCAGCACAGCGTTTCATCCGCAGACAGACGGACAGTCAGAGCGGACCATTCAGACTCTCGAGGACATGCTCAGAGCATGCGTTTTAGACTTTGGGGGTAGCTGGGATCGTCATTTACCTCTAGTGGAGTTCTCCTACAACAACAGCTTCCAGGATACTATTCAGATGGCACCTTTCGAGGCATTGTATGGGAGGAGATGCAGATCGCCCGTTTGTTGGACAGAGCTCAGCGAGAGCAGTATTTTGGGGCCGCAGCTTGTTGAGGAGACGACAGCGAAGATACAGTTGATCCGAGACCGGATGAGAGCGGCTCAGAGCAGGCAGAAATCGTATGCAGACAGGCGCCGTCGCAGTTTAGAGTTCGCAGTTGGCGACCATGTTTTTCTGAAGGTCTCACCGATGAAGGGCGTGATGCGTTTTGGGCGAAAGGGGAAGCTTAGCCCTAGATTCGTAGGTCCCTTCGAGATCCTCGAGCGTGTCGGCGCTGTTGCATATCGTTTGGCTCTTCCACCCAGCTTTCCCGATGTTCACCCCGTTTTTCATGTTTCGATGCTCCGCAAGTACCTTCACGACCCTTCGCATGCGATTCAGCACCCGACAGTCCAGCTAGAGCGCGACCTTTCTTTTGCAGAGCAGCCGGTGGCCATCCTGGATCGGCAGGTGAAGAAGTTGAGATCGAAGATTATACCAACCGTCAAGGTCCTTTGGCGTAGCCCGAGCAGCGAGGAGGTTACCTGGGAGACCGAGGGCGAGATGAGGAAGATATATCCCCATCTCTTTGAAGGTACGCGTAGCTATATTTTTAAAATTCGGGGACCGAATTTCTTTAAGGGGGGAAGATTGTAGCGTCTTGAAAAGTCGTTTTGGTGTTTTCCTGAAATTCGGTGAAAATTCGGTATTTTTCCGAAAACCGTCTTTCTCGATATTTTGCAGTTTAGGGCTAATTATACTTAAAGTGGATAGGTAATTACTTGTTTTTAGTAGCTAATGAGTTAATTATGAAATTTTGGTCATTTAAAAATTTTTCCCTATTTTTCAATTTTTTTTATATTATTTTAAGCCGGTAAGAAAATACATTAAATAAGCGATAAATACAAATTTTTCCGGGCTAATTTTAATCTCTAAAATTATGATAATTATAATCTAGTGATAACATGAATTTTTAGTAATTTATTTTGATTTTTAACCAATTTTTATGAATTGAAACGAAATTATTGAATTTTGGGCTAAAACTTGCAATTTTTGAGTTGTAGGGGGCCTTTTTGCATAAAATTTCTTTTGTAACACCCCTCTATCTTTTCCCTCAGCCCAAGAACAGCCCAAGTCTTGGCCAAGTCCAGAAATTCTGGTCTCTCTCTTCTTGGTTCCTTTCTTGTGTTAATTTGATAGTTTATGGTATTATTTTAAATATAATGGTTAAAATATGATACATTGACTTTGGAAACTTGAACCAAGACTTTTCCACACTTGCCCACACCCTCCCCCTTACCTCCTCTGGCCGAAACTGAAACCCCCTCTTCTTCCTCTCTTTTCTTTTCATTTTTCTTCAAATTTCATCAAAAAACCACATCAAAATCCATAGTTTATTCAAAAATCCATACAAAATCCTTATGCTATCATTTTCCTTAGCCATTCTTGCTTGGATCTTGGTGTTTGAGGCCATCATTTGGAGGAAACTTTCTTGCTTGATCTATTGATCAAGAGGTATAAATTCTATCTTGTTAAATTCTTTGTTTAAGTGCTTATGTGTTATGGTTTAGTGTTAATTTAGTGTAGTTTAATCTAGTTTTCTTAGATTTTTGTTTGAAAATTCTAACTAGGGTTTGAAAGCCATAATAGTTAAATTAAGTTGTTTATTAGTTAATCTAGTTGTTAATGACTAATCTATTTGGTTACCTTGTTGATATAGTTTTCAATTATGCTAATTTGATTAAATTAGAAGTGTGAAATTTGCTTTTTAGGATTTTCAAGAAAAGGTTTTTGTATGGAAATGGTATTTGAAACATGATTAGTGAGTTGATTAAACCTAATTTGTGTTGATTAAACCTAATTTGCTATCTAGTGTTTTGCTAACCTTAATCTAAGTGGTTAATTTGCTTATTAGGCTAAAATATAGTGTTAAAGTAAGGATTTCATATATAGTTTGGGTTATGTTTGCTAAGTACAAAAATCAAGAAAAGGTTTTGTTATGTAAATTAGGTTTTTAAGCTTAGTTAATGGTTTAGAATTTGTGTATTGGCTAACTTTTTGGTTAGTTTGGAATGTTGGTGTTGGGTGGTGTTGACTTTGTCGCTATATTGTCGATGTTTGCATCAAATTGCAATTTCTGCTTACTAGATTTTTATCTAAGTTATGTGATGAGTTAATTGTGGCATCTTGATGATTTTGTTGGCTTGTCCTACGACTTTTAGGATGCGTGAGTGCGGTTTTTGGGTAGTCGGGTTTTAGTTTTGCCGGGTGACCCAAATCGGCGTTTTTGGCAGTTTTTGCGATTTTCGCGTGTGTCCGCGCACTTTGTGCACGTTGTACCTAGCTAGCGAACCTTAGTAGTTTCGTTGGGGTTTTGCGTCGTTCTTGATACGTAACCTTATGTTTGGTATTGATGTAAATTCCAGGTTCGGTCGCGGAGACGTCAGACGCGGCGCGAAAGGGAAAGGCGGTGATTGGACACAGCTAGCCAGGGATCCCGGTGAGTAGATTTAACATCTACGGGGGACGATCGTCTGGATGGCGCAAGTCGCCCGATAGATTTAGTAAACTGGAAAATAGTAAATTGGATAATCACTTGTGACATTAGAATAATAATACTGGCATGATAATTGCTGCAATTAGATCGATAGGTTATACCCATATACGCAAACTCAATTGTAGGACACATGCACCATTACCAGGTTTTTATATGCAGCACGAGCACTATTCATGTTTACACACACACCCTGGTAATTGCCATGCCACCACACTAGATAACCTTTAATTTAAACCTTTTACTAATTGATACTTAAACTGGTGCTATTGCCTTTAATTCCTTAAAATGAAACCGTAGAATTGCTATTCATGTGCATGTACTTCATCATATTAATTGTTCATGCTTAATCCATTAATCACACATCGCAACTTGATTATTGATATCATACGCATTCATTATCATTGATATATGCACTTATGAGGATTTCTTGAGATTTTATGATATTGCTGGATTTCGGGGGAAAGCCACAAAATTTCCAAACTTATGATATTTTTAAAACATGTAAATTGCGGTTTTCTAGTGATGTAAGTGTCGTCCACCATGAGTTTGCTGTGGCTTTGGAAATCCGTGTCGAGGAGTGGAGGAACCGGCACGGGTACATGGTGGGCCCGGTAAGGTACCCCGGGGCAAGAGGAATGTGGTGATGACGTTGAGCCTGGCAGGGGACGGATTACCTACCGGTGACTGTTTGGGACGGCGGATATCCAGAGGATACCGACCGTGGCCGCTAGATGATGAGATATTGTGATTTGGGATGGGTCAGCCGGACGGCTGAGGCCAGAGATACATTTATGAGATTTGAGACAGCTTTTGGGTGTCGTTGCTGGACACCGATTTTCGTCGATTCATTGACATTATGCTGGCATTCTAAAAGAGTTTCAAAAACAAAAAGAGATAAAATATTTCTTATATATACCTATTGAGACCTCAGATTTTCATGTTGCATACATATTGGCACACTGATATTGTATACACACCTGCTAGTGCATCCAGTCATACCTGTATTTTAGATGCTAGGATGCTTGTGTGCATGCATACGATAGCCTTTGTAGATGTTATTTATTACTCACGAGTTGGCAACTCACCCCCGTTGTGCCACAGTCTTTTGCAGGTCCGCTCCGTCAGTTCAGTAGCGGCGGGCGCACTTGTCTTTTGCCTCTTTTGCCTGAGCTCGAGATTTGCTCATAGGTGGGTTATGTTGTTTTTTTTTGGTATCACCTTGTATATTCTTGTATCTAGTGTACTCCATCTACTGTTCTACCAGATTTTTGTATATTGACCTAGAGATGAGACTGTGAGGTTTGTGGATTTTATACTGTATTTGGGGTCGAGCTCACTTGAGCCGACATGCTACTTTTTCATGCTTTATTATGCTTTATTATGCTTGTTGTCATTTACATTGCGTGGGATTTGTGACCGCCGTATGGCGAAGAGCTAGCTCCCGCTTGGGGATGCCCTATTTTGTGGATTCATGTATATATTTTGTTGTACCCATTTTTGGGGGTCAGTATTTACAAAGGAGACTCTGCCGAAATTTTCGGGAAAAATTTGTATTGTTTTTAAAAAGTGTTTTACATGACTTATTTGATAACTCGCTTTCAATTGATTGGGTTTTCTTCACTCTTTTGCTTCATTGGTTTTGTTTTCTGGGCTTTGGCTTACTTATTTTACGGACGCCTTTAGACGTTTCGTGAACTTAAGTGCCAGTCACGTTCCGTACCCTGCGGGTCGTGACATTTAGTCTCACTTGATCGGTTGCCACGGAATTTTGATGTGATCAAAACTCCGTCGCAATCACGTAGCGTACGCGGATACTCGCCGGGTAAACTTAATAGACAGCCTCACTCCATAGCCCTGACCAAGTGACTGTAGGAGAACCCCGTCGCCGAAAGCATCCCTTCGGGTGCTTGCGGTAGCGGTGTTCCGCCTTGGTGCACTTCGTCGACGGCATCGGGGGTGCGGCCGTCTACTAAAGTTTGCGACGAGCATTCGATCAGGATGTCGGGAATCTTGTTGAATTACCCGACTTTATATTGAAAAATGTTTTCGATTTTGAGACTAAAATGCGGGGTTTATAATTGTTAGGCATGTGATGTCTAAGGAATTCATTTGATTAGGCATGCGATATCTAAAGAGGTTGCGGATTCCAACTGTTGTAGTTTTACACTTTCTTTTCTGTGACCGTAAGTGTAATATGTGACATCGCCGGTTTTGTTGCTATATGTCAACGACAATTGGGATGCGCTTATTTACTTACGTTGATGACATGTGATGTTATGTGTTGCTCGATATGTTATATTGGATCGTCGTGTTCGAATAGCCGGGGGGGTTTTATGTGAGATGAGTGTTTTTCCATTTTCATTCGTGTAAAAACTTGTATGTAATATTCTTTTATTGGGGCACTTCCAGGTTGCGGAAGATGTCACCGTTTGTATATTATTTACATTTCCGCACTAGGATAGACCCAAAGAGGGGAGCACAAGTAACCGGGTTCTGGGGTCCAGTGGGAGACCAACTCGAGGAGTCGAGTCCGGGTCTCCTAACCCTAGAATTGGTAGGGTTGCTTGCCGCTCTCGTAGGGGTCTAGGGGTATGGGATTGGCTATTCATCATGACCATGGAATCCGTGTTTTATACTGGCTCGTATTGAAAACACGGACGTCCTAGTATATCCAATATTTCATATGATTCTTCTGCTGCGATATCTGTGATGTGATCATGTGATGTTCTATGATAGATATAATATATAGTATATATGATATATTATATATAGACGTTACTTATGTTTTACACCCACTCTAGCCCTGCCCCGCTCTGCCGTTAGTTACCTAACCTAACGGTGCACGAGGGGACATCGAGGCGAATGCGGATGGCATAAGTGTACGTCATATTTATCTGTGATGTTTAGGTAACTTAAATGATGGGATATTCATTAATGAGATTAATGAAAGAAAATAAACCTAATTGATGTTGTGGAATCGAATTTCAAAATAAAACAGGTAGCTACAGTTCTTGCTTTGCAACGTGGTGTTCCTTGTAGAACATCCTGCACCTTATTCGATAAGGAAAGGACCGAGATCCCTTTACCGGGAGTGACTCCTTTAGCAATAACTGGCAGATGCTACAACTCTCGGTTTGTCTTTTGATTACTTCTATAGTCTCTGCTTTGCACAGTGACATATATGATATATCCCGCACCTCATTCGACGAAGAAAGGGCCGACGATCCCTTCACCGGGAGTGACCCCTTTAGCAAAACTAGAAAAGCCTCAAAAACATTCCATTTAAAACCATTTGATTCCGCAACGAGATCAATTTCAAAGCGTTAAAGGTTTTCACAAAAACCATACGCAACCCTCCGTCATTTTAGGAAGTAGAGTACTTAGTATTCGTGCTGTGTTTGTTGACTTTAGTTAAGGCACAGTGTACGGTAGCTAAGTGATGTCTTCCTACAACGCATATGATGCGATTAGTTAGGACAGTCGCGTGACTTTGTTGACCTTAGTTAAGGGTCATGTGGGTGGGTCTAATTAATCACGAAATGACGGGTAGAACTTGACTAGTACTTATGATTTGTTGACCTTAGTTAAGGTCATAGGTACTAGGGGTAAAAACCATTATCGGGAGTTTCAAGTGTTGAAACTTGCAATGAGATTGCATACCTTCTATGTGATAGTTGGATCCCGATACCCACTGTGAGTAATTGTTACTCCTGGGAGAGTTTTGCACTTTGCAATTAGCCGATCAAGTAGGTGTCTAGAAAGGTGTCAACGGGGTTACGCCTCTGGGAAAACGAGGTTTACTGTAATTAGGTCCGTGCGAAAGCACGGGGAACCTTCCTCAAAGTACCGACACTGGCCTGGCTGAAAGATTGGCGAACTTGTAGAGTGTAATTAATCCCGGCTAGTCTTTCCTTTTAAGGTTTGAAGGAAGATTTGATAAAAACAGTGGGAGCCATCCTGATTAGATAAAATAAATAACCAATCTAATCTTGCAAGAGCGCACGCAGAGTGTTTTCTTCTCTCTCTCTCCAGGTAGCGACCATATCATGCCTTAATCAAGATAATAATATGGATGAATTGACCGAACCCCCTTGTTATACTGAGCTGGGGAAAGTTGGTCCCGCTCCAGCTTATAATTGTTATAAGACAGAGCAGGAAATAGGGAATACCAGAATTCCTATGCCGCGCAAACGAAGAAAGTGCATATGATGCATCTCCTTCGGGTATGTTCATTACAAAGAACTGTTTCTCAGTATTCTCTGCATCCTGAGTATTGGATACCGGATCAGGATCCCAGATATGTAATCTGTTACATAGGGCTACAAAAAGGTAGAAAGACTGAGAACGGGTGATAAGTTTCATGAGACAGAAAACGGGGCAAGTGTTGCAGCCAAGTCTGTTGGTCACTGTCACCCTGTATTACCAATACATTGATTCTGAACAAATGCTATTAGATACCGAACCTGATATACAAAATCATATCAGTCTCTTTATTAGTAAAGAAATGATAAAATTTGGTATTGATGGATAATGTTTTGAACATTTCCTATATCAAAAGTTGATCGGTTCAGGCATGTTATCTAAAAGCATTGACGTTCTAAATCAAACTACAGTTCTTTAGTATACAGAACATACACAAGAGGAAGAGTTCAGAAATGAACGGATCCTTCTTGAGGTATTGTAGACTAGGTCACATCAATGCGACCCGACTGGCTGAAGTTACATTTTAGATGCATATTTAAGTTAGTTTGAATTTACATCTTGTGAAACTTGCCAGTCATGTCACAAAGATTAGATGACCATAGCTCCGTTTACTGAAAACAGAGAAAGAGTTAGTAAACTCTTGGGACTGATGCATGATGATGTATGTAAAGTCTCCTGTCTACACATGCCAGGACTGGTTCTTTATACTTCATTATATTCTCTGATAATCTCTCAAGATTCAATCATATGTTCCTGTTGAAACATAAGTCCGAACCTTTTGAGGTATTCACAGAATATAAGTTAGAAGTAGAGAACCAATAACCGGGTATAAGTATTATGTCCTATGATGAGATCAGGAAGGAGAATACTTTTGCATGGCATTCCTGGACCATTCTAAAGGAGAATGAGATTCTCTCTCCGTACTACTCCTCTGAATACACCACAGCACAACGGTGTATCGGGGCGGAGCAATCGCACAATATTAGATATCGTGTGCTCTATGATGAGTATTACTGAGTTACCTATTACCTTTATGGGGTTGTGCACTTGAGAAGCTGCATACCTATTGAATCAGGTTCGAATCAAATCAGTGCCTACCATTCCATATGAGATATGGTATGGGAAGAGCCTATCTCTTAAGTAAGTTAAGATTTGGGATTGTCCGGCCTTTGTCAAATGCAAAATCCGGACAAGCTCGAGGCAAGGTCAGTTATGTAGAACTGGAAATGTTCCAGCTATACAAACTGCAGCTGATGATTTGACAGAACCAAAGGATTCAATAGTTCCCGACGAACCTCAGCCTCTCCGCCGATCTAGCAGGGTTCCTCACCTGCTTGAGAGATACTTCGGTTTCTCGATGACAGTGGGAGCAAGGATTGCATCATGAGATGATGACCCAACTAGTTTCGAGCAGGCCATCAAGAGTAGGGACTCTGTAAGAATGGCTGGATGCTTAGCAATCTGAGATGGAATCCATATACACCAACAAAGTATGGACTTTGGTTGCGATATCTGAAGGGTTAAATCCCCATCAGGAGCAAGTATATCTTGAGAAGATTACTTGGTATAGATGGAAAAGTTGAGACTTTCAAAGCTAGACTTGTTAAAGGTTTTCGTCATCGACCAGGCACGGATAATGATGAAACCTTTTCCAGGGAATATGCTTAAGTCCATCCAGATCCTACTTACCACGGCTACATACCATGACTACGATATCTGGTGGTTGGGTGCCATGACTACTTTTCTAACTAATGATTTAGAAGAGAACGTCTATAAGAACACAGCCAGAGGGCTTCGTAAACAGTGGGAGCAGCGGAAACGTGTGCAAGTTGCTATATATAATAAAGCAAGCATCGCGGAGTTGGAACGTCTGTTTTGATGTGATAGTCGAAGTGTTTGACTTCATCAAAATGGTAGATGAACCTTGTATATACAAAACGGTAATGGAGAGTAAGGTGGTCATACTCGTATTGTACGTGGACAACATACTCTTGATAGGAAAGGAGTTTCCTATGCTTCGATCGGTCAATCTCCGCTTATCACAAGGATTCTCTAATAGGATCAAAGTGATACCTCCTAAATCCTGAGTTTTCATCTATGAGATAGATGTAATTAGATGCTAGGATTCTCACTAGATATAGTGAGATGGTATCAATAGATCCTGGGGAGAATCACTGGAAGTGTTCCAGAGTGATAAAGACGACTGAATGTCAGTCGCAGGCATTGTCTTTACCCTCGGTAAAGGGACGGTATGTTGGAAGAGTTCCAAGCTAGATACCGTGGCAAACTAGACGATAAAGGCTGGTAACATCGCTATTGAAGATACTACCAAAGAGGAAGTTTGGGTGTATATTGGTTCATAAGATGAACTAGGTTCCTGCCATTGTATAACAATGGAAGTGTGGCTTCGGCCCTGGAACCCTGGTCCCATCAGTGACCCCGACAAATTCTGAGGCAGCATCACCTGATCATGGAGATAGTTGATCTCCAGGTTGATCGAGGTTAGGAGAGTAGATTCAGAGGACAACACGGCGGATCCACTCACGAAGGCCTTTTCCCAAAGAGAGACTTTTAGGGGATGGTTGAGTATGTGATACTGCAGCCACTGCTACAGATGGCCCTAGTGCAAGTGGGAGATTGTTAGTTATATGTATGCCCTAGAGGCCTTTACTGTACATTGGATGTATATTGTAGTGGATGCTGGGACATATATAGGTAGGACTTTCTTGCTCGACATGATAGTACGCTATCTGGTTGCTCTTTATCTTAACGTGTATACTTTCTGTCTCTCTGTTACATGTTGATAAAGCCCTTAGGATGAGTACTCGACTTCCAGGACTGTGATGCAGATCATACTAGTGGGGCCTGGATAGTCCATGAGTACATCCTTGAAATGTTCCTAGTCGAGGGAATATCGAGACGGGGCATCGATATTCCAGAGTAGACTAGCGTATATCTTCTCGACCCATGCGATGGGCGATGGATGATCCCATATTCATTGGTGTTTGAAATCGAAGATGGTATGCGGGTGCTCAGTGGAGACTGGGTGCACTGAACGGACTCGCCGAGAACTCCCAGATGGTATTATACCTCACGTCAGATGGCAGTTCTCTGGTGACACTGGTACAGCTTAGTCTGTTGACCCGAGATCGTCATAGAGTCTTGTGTGTCTCCCACTGTGCTTTGATTTCCACCCTACCACGGCTCTACTGAGTTGTGCAAACAGGTGGTTTTTGGGTACAGTCCCGATTCACATGGAGGCAATGAGCGATAGGAGGGGATTCGTCTCTCCCGGTATTGGGGGTTGATGTTGTGCTATGCTCGACTGGCCATAACAGGAAATTCCTGGCCAGGGTTGCAGTGATATACTGGTAAGAGTTATCAGTAGTTTCACGAATGTTATGGACCTCACGTCGGCATGACTTATCAAGCTACTGGGGTCTGACGTTTACCACCCCTAGGCGAGATATGCGACATATCAGACGAACAGACCGGACTATACGGTAAGTGTTACTGGTTGGATTCACAGGAGTGTGAGCGGGCTTGCTCGTCGATCTTCTGATCGCTCAGTACCCGGGTGGCCGTTACGTTTAGCAGACCGCTTGCGGCTTGTGGGTGTTTGATATGATCATCATCTGCTGCCGGCGTATTGACGAGTCTTTAGAGTCCTACACAGGGGTTTCCTGGATCAAGCGAAACGAAATAGGAGCGTATATGAGATATGTGCGGGACCGAGAATAATACCAGTATGTGATACTGTATTCGATTCTCGCGATTTGTGACATTGATCGGTTATATGCGATATAGCCGGGTTATCGAATCAAGTGTTGATTCGATAAGATGTTACTAATGATACTAGTCGGTTATGTGCGACATGACCGGATCATTGAATCAAGTGTTGATTTAATGATTTAATGTATAATTATATATTTGATATATTACTTTGCATTAACTAGTATTGGTTCACTTTAAATGGATTTTCTCACTTGGTGTGCACATTGTATATGTGATATATTTTTATGTGCACTTGTTTGTATCATGTTTGATGATACATGCAAAATTGGTTAAGTGTAAAGTTTGAACCATGGTTATATGAATGGTTAGGGTTATGATTACTTATTCATTCATTTATTTATTTATTAGTTTTGGAAATTAAAAGCATAAAGAGAAAAAACAAAATGGTTTTCTTTTATTCTTTTCTTTCATGAAGCTTGTTGAAGCTTCATAAAGCTTTTGACCAAGTGACCATTTTGTCTTCTTCTTTAACCCTAACCATTCACATAAACTCCAGTTAGCTCTCTACACTTGACCATGGTTCATGATATGATAAGAAATCATTTATTTTCTATTTAGAAATATACTTATAATATTATATATCATCTTCTTCTTCTTCTTCTTTTAAAAAGAAGAGAAAGCTTGATAGCTTCAATGGCAACTAGCCAAAATGAGTGAGAAATCCAATTCTAAAGTCTACCCACCTCCTATTTCTTCATTCTCTACTACTTGCCATGTAGTAGAGTGTGTTGTCTTCACAAGTTTCTTCACTTGGCGAAGGCGGAGCTCGAGTTTGAGTTGCCTCGACGTAGATCATCTTCGGCATCGAAGCCCACGATCAAGCCCGCCCATTCTTCGATGAAGCCGATGCTAGAGTCATGGGTTCAATTTGGACAGTGGAGGGAGATCATCGCGGAGCTTAGGAAGTGGTGGACCGGATCTACAAAGGTTGTATTTCCGTTTCTTTTAGTTAAAGTTGTTAACTAGTTTCTTTTGTCGCCTAAACTTCTAGCCAACGATCCGTTCTAGGGTTTCTCGGCACCGTAATTTTTGAAATTGGCATGGATGATGCCTTGTGAGACCTCTTGTGCGTGCCTAGGAACCCTACACGGTAGTCGTGCGACTTTGTTGGCCTGCGTCAAGGGTCCTACGGGTGAGTTTAATTCAATCAAGAAATGACGGGTTGGACTTGACTAGCGCATTATGGTTTGTTGGCCTGCGTCAAGGTCATGGGACGCTAGGGGCAAAATATTATCGGGAATTTCAAGTGTTGAAATTTGTAATGAGATTGCATACCTTCTATGAGATAGTTGGATCCCGATACCCACTGCGAGTAATTGTTACTCCTGGGAGAGTTTTACATAGGACAATTAGCCGATCAAGTAGGTGTCTAGAAAGGTGTCAACGGGGTTACACCTCTGGAAAAACGAGGTTTACTTTAATTAGGTCCGTGCGAAAGCACGGGGAACCTCCCTCAAAGTACCGACACTGGCCTGGCTGAAAAATTGGCGAAGTTGTAGGGTGTAATTAATCCCGGCTAGTCTTTCCTTTTAGGGTTTGAAGGAAGATTTGATAAAAACAGTGGGAGCCATCCTGATTAGATAAAATAATAACCAATCTGATCTTGCAAGAGCATACGCTAAAGTGTTTTCTTCTCTCTCTCTCCAGGTAGCGACCATATCATGCCTTAATAAAGATAATAATATGGATGTATTGACCGAACCCGTATGTTATACTGTGCTGGGGAACGTTGCTTCCGTTCTTTCTTATAAAAGTTATAAGACTGAACAGGATATAGAGGAATACCAGGATTCCCATGCCACCCGAATGAAGAAAGTACATGTTGATGCATTTTCTTCGGGTGTGTTCGTTACAGAGAACTGTTTCTCCATTTGCTCTACGTCCTGGGTATTAGATACCGGGTCAGGATCCCATATATGTAATCAGTTACATGGGCTTAGGAAAGGTAGAGAACTTGGAGAAGGTGATAAAGACATAAGGGTTGGAAATGGTGCAATTGTTGCAGCTAGAACCGTCGGGGAATATCCCTTGTATTGCCAACCGGTAATACATTGATTCTGAACGAATGCTATTACATGCCGAACCTGATATGCCACATTATATCAGTTTCTTTGTTGAGTAAAGAAAGATATAATTTTGTATTACAGGATAATGTTATGAACCAAAAGTTGGTTGGATCAGGCACGTTGTGCAATGACATTTATGTTCTAAATCAATCAACAGTTCTGAGCATAACAAACACACACAAGAGGAAGAGTTCAGAAATGAACGAATCCTTCTTGTGGCATTGTAGACTGGGCCACATCAATGCGACACGACTAGCTAAGTTGCATAAGGATGGATATTTGAATCCGTTTGAATTTTCATCTTATGACACTTGCCAGTCATGTCTCAAAGGCAAGATGACCAAAACTCCGTTTACGGGACACGGAGAGAGAGTTACGGAACTCTTGGGACTGGTACATAGTGATGTATGCGGCCCCATGTCTACACATGCCAGGAATGGTTCTGCGTACTTCATTACATTCACTGACGATCTCTCTAGATTCGGATATGTGTTCCTGATGAAACACAAATCAGAAGCTTTTGAGAAATTTAGAGAATATAAACATGAAGTTGAGAACCAAACCGGAAAAAGTATTAAAATCCTTCGATCTGATCGAGGAGGAGAATACTTGAGCAATGAATTCCTAGACTTCCTAAAAGAGAATGAGATTCTCTCTCAGCTAACTCCTCCATATACACCACAGCACAACGGTGTATCGGAACGGAGGAACCGCACCCTATTAGATATGGTGCGCTCTATGATGAGCACAGCTGAGTTACCTATTTCCTTCTGGGGATATGCACTAGAAACAGCTGCAGACCTATTGAATATGGTTCCCACCAAATCTGTGCCAACCACTCCATATGAGATATGGAAAGGAAAGAGACCATGTCTTAATTATGTTAAGATATGGGGTTGTCCGGCATATGTAAAAACACAAAATCCGGACAAACTCATGGCAAGGTCCATTCTGTGTAAGTTTATTGGATATCCTAAACATTCGCGAGGGTATATCTTCTACCACAACGAGGAACAAAAGGTGTTTGTTTCTCGACATGCCACCTTTTTAGAAAAGGAATTTCTTGAAAAAGAGATTAGTGGCAAGGAGTGTTGCGCCACGGCAGCGCCCCGGCCTCGTACTCGAGGCCAAAATGCGGAATCAAAATTTTTCCTTACTTGGAAACCGGCGCTACCGCGGACAAAGAAAACACGGATCGTTAACCATTAACCTAATGCTAGCAAACAAGAGATGGGAAGAAAAGTATACCAAGTGATCCGAGTCCTCCAGTCTTCTCTTCATCGTCCCGATCTCCCGCGGAAAGTCTTGGCTCCACATCGTCGCCTCCTCGCCGTAAGGGCACCACATCGCCTGCGTCTTTTACGGGCTCCCGCCTCAATACCGAGGCAACTCGAGCATGAAGCCGGCAACTCGACATGCTCAAGATATGCTGTAGAATGTGTAGTGTAGAGGCTATATCTCATTTGGGGTTTGTTGCCATGGTGATGGAGGAATCAAGAATAGAAAAATGGTGCTTGCATTTTTCTAGCATGAAAATGAGATCAAGAATGAAACTCTCAAGATGAAGCTCTCTTCTTCTTTTTCTCTCAAACGTTTTTCAACCATCTCCTAAAAATGGTGGAGAAAAGAATATATGAAACAAGAGGGAGGTGAGTGTAGGAGAGCATGAAGGGTGACCACACCCCCAAAAGCAAACCTCACATCCAAAACCAAATCAAAGATCAAATCCTTTCTCATCACTTCTAATCTCAAAAAGGCAAGCCATGATGAAGGAAAAGAATGGTATCAAAAATGCTATCATAATAAAACCATTTGCATGAAAAACCCACCACAAAGTGTAATTTGCAAAACTGCAAATTATCCCCTCCATCAGAAAAGTCCGGCCGGGAAAGAACAAAGGAAAACCGGCCGGAACGGAATACAAACTGGCAACTCCAGAAAACTGGTCCCGTAATAAATTACAGGAAAACCCCGATACTGTGCATACACACCCGCATCTTTATTCTGACCGGATACAAATGCAATGAGACAAAATCTACACTGTACTAAACTAGGACCGGCTTAAGCCAAAGCCGGCTAGTAATATCCGTCCGATCCTGATCCGTGCAATACCGCACGTATCAGATCGAACCCTGCCATATAACTATACGGCTACTAGTACAAAACTGTCTGATCCTGATCCGTGCAATACCGCACGTATCTGATCGGACCCTGCCATATCTCCATACGGCCTCTACAGCGTTTCGCCCGTAAGCTTGAGTAACTGTAAGTGTGGTGGACTCTAAAGACTCGTCAATACTATGGCTGTGGATTTAACCACTAGCACGTCAGAGGTATAATCCAATACGTGACGGGCCACCAGCTATTGACCAAAAGGGACGTCGATGAGGAAGCTCACCCCGACACCCAACTGAGCCTGTCAGTGACAATATCCGTACAGTCCGGTCCGTTCGTCTATGAGCATCGCATGTCGGGCCTAGGGGGTTGGTAAAAGTCAGACCCCCAAAAGCGGTACAAGTCGTGTCGGAGTGTAGCCCAGAACACCCTAAGATACTACTGGAATACCTACCAGTAAATCTCCTGCCTCGGCCGAGGGCTTTGTGTAATGGCTCTCCTAGACACAGCGCGACCTCACCCCCAATACCGGGAGAGACGAACCCCTGCAGATCCGCTCACTACCTCCATGTGGCTCGGGACTGTACCCAACTAAAACCTGTTTGCACGACTCCTTTGAGCCGTGGTAGGGTAGTAATCAAAGCACAGTGGGAACTCACACGAGACAAATGACGATCCTCAGGTCGATGAACTAACATGTACACATGTCACCAGGGAACTGCTATCTGACGTCTGGTATAATCCCAACTAGCATGTTCCCGGCGAGTCCTGTCCGGTGTACTCATAACCCAATGAGCACCTGTATACATCTTAGGTGAACCAACTGACACCAGTGGCTTGTGAGACCGGCCACCGCCCCTTGTCGGGGTCTCGACTGTATACACTAGTCTACTAATGGAGTATCGATGCCCTGTCTCGAAACTCCTACGACTAAGGACCTTTTAAGGATGTGCTTATAGACTACCAGCTCCCACGTATATGATCGCCATCATACTGCCGGCAGTCAAGCAAGAATCCTAGGGGCTCTATCAACGTGTAATAGCGACATGCCAGGTCACCTAAAGCAGTACACGATGATAAAGATAAACCAGATAGCATACTATCATCTCGAGTAAGACTGTCCTACCGGGATAGGTCCTCCCTCAATCATTGCAATCACGTGCCTGTGATCCAATAAATGACTCTGAGGGCACTATCTCCAACAATCTCCCACTTGCACTCAAGGCTAATTATTGCGATGCCGCATACTCACAGCCCGTGTGATACCGAACACCCAACTCCTCTACTAGTCAGTCTCACAAAGCTCGTTTGCGAAACTATTGCGTTCGAGGAATAGCCTCAGTGAGTGGATCCGCTGTGATGTTTCTTTCTATGTCTCTCTATATCTCAAGTTCGCGGAGAAAGCCATCTCCCGAAATGAGCAATACCTGTCTTAGAATGTCTGGATGTCTGATGGGACCTAGCTCATAAATGAACTCCAAATCCAAACTTCTTAGACTGTATCGTCAACTGAACTTAATCAGTATCATGCGCCTTGCCTCCCTCAGTATTGCCTTGGATCACCTGTCCAAAATACTGCCCCTCGTCAGAGGGAAAACTATAACTCTGACAGCCACTCTGTCATCCAGGTCACCTTGGAAGCCTGGAATGATAACCGTCTCCTAAAGGAGGCTGCCGTTATCATATCCCTAGAACATCAACTTATGTTCTAAAACTGCTTCCGACCGTTTCTCAAGGATTGGATCAATATCAACTTATTGCATCTACTGCAAGAACAACATCTGGTGTGGTACTTGACATCTCATGATTGACTCAATTGCCTAAGCAAGTGATCTGCCAATCATGAGTATCCCTCTCCTTTTTAGTCTAAAAGACACCTTTAGAGAGGGTGACTCCATCAACTGCAGGCACACTACCGTGCCAGGAGTCGTCCATTCTAAATACTCATAGAATGCTGTCAAGGTACCCAGATTGGGAAACCACCCAAATCTAGATCTAAAATCATAGATCTAGTAACCAGAATGTCTGATATAATATCCAAGTACTGCGTGGAGAAACCACTGTGTGACGACCAAAGTATAACCGATCGTAGTATAGGAGTATCAGTTCCTACTACCTTCTCAACAGATCCATCCCTATTCTGATGACGTCAAACCTATGACTGTCACATCAGAAATAGATGATCTATCTCCGCTACATCTGCTTTAGTCTATAAATAGACATAAGCCTGATGTCCACCAATGCTTCCGCTGCTCCCACTGACTACGACAACCCTCTGGCAGAGTCATATAGACGTGCACTTCTAAAGCTAGTTTAGAACGACGCTATACTCATCCTCCTGCCGGGTCTCGCAGCCTGGAACAACAACAATGGCAAGTGTGGGTAAACAAGAACTTCCCTGTCACCGTCCTTGAGGCTACCGGAGTACCTCTCGGGTGCCTGAAGTTACCCACCTTATCTGCGGAGTGGCCAATGGAATGTCAAATCAGATTGAATCTTTAGGTTCCTTATCAAATCTTCAGTAATCGTTTGCGGTTCTGGAATCACTTCCAGTTCTACCATACTCCCACTACTGTTTTTGAAAAATCCATTTCTTTTAAAAAATGTGGCGAGTCAAGAACAATATCTCTATTGATCTTCCAGATGGTAGAAAATCAACCCTCGTCATAGCCTGGGTCAACCCGCAAACAGCCATTACAGAAACGTGCCTTGAGTTGTCCAGTGTCTGGTTTTAATCATAAGCCGGACAACTCCCCGTACCTTAACAACGTTAAGATATGAACTGTTTTATATCCAATATAGAACCAGAGGCGCTGATTTAATTGAACCAGATTCAAATCATGCAGCTGTCACCAGTGCATGTCAACTAAATGGAAGGAGGCCGATCAGCGTTACTCAACTTAGGAATGCTTCCAATTATGAGTAACTTGAAAGAGAAGCTAGTTCTCTTTATCATTACTATCAACTGAATACCATACACAAGTATCTACATCTTCGATCACTTTGAAGAATCCCGATACTTGCTATACCTGGTTCTCTACTCTATTCAAATACCTATAACTCCTCAAAATTTAGACCCTGTGTTTCCACGAAACACATGTCTAAGAACTAGAGAAGTTAAAAGTAAACAGAATATAGTATGAGGACCAACCCCTCTGTCCTAATGGACACTGGACAACATACAATACTCTGTATAAGTCCGCTGAGTCTAACAACTCTTTCACTGTGTGTCGTAGGTTGAAAACTGTACTTATGGTTAAGAAGAATTACACCGCTGTTTAATGCTCCTTACCTAACCATCCACTGATATAGGTAAATGTCATCGACATAATATCAAAAGGTATATCTCACTCTATGAAAATAGACGTACAGATATATCAATTTGAAATTGGTGCACAACAGCGGATATTCAAAACCAAATATTTGCCGACCGGCAAACAGCCCAGATGATCTCCTCAAATATCACCGATTACAATGAATCCCGATATAATGAGGATGATCACCCTATTCCCAATAACTTACTCCCACTCAGTATCTGTAAAACCATACAGATGTGAGAATCATACCTGGTAAATACATACCCTGGAGCAAGTGTCTAATCGGGAAATTAGTTTTTCTTTTAACATCACACAGTGAAACTGAAACATTGAAATGTTTCGTTGGGGTATCCTGGTATTCCTAGTAATGCCTATTCCATTATCCAGATTCACAACTGTAACCGTATGATTCTTTGCCACCTCTCCAAATCCCTTTCTATGTCTTTAGTCATTACCTTCTGTACACCCCTTTAGGCCAAATGGTTTTCTTCCTTCCCTACCGTTCGGCACCAGCCTATGGTTTGGAAGAAGACTATCCAAAAGGCATAAAGGGTGTACTGTCCTAATCCTAGGAGCACTCGCAACGCGAGAGAAGGTGAAGATAAAAGACACCCGAATGTACTTTATTCCTATTTCTCCTGAACCAGAATCCATCCCCGAACTGGAACAAGTTCCTTTCGAGTTCGTATATAACCATACGATGGAGTATCCAATAAACTGTGGATCTTCGTAGTGACACGGAGTGTCCTGGAGAAATACAAAGGTGATTTAGGATTGGCGAAGAAATACTTGGTTTGGTCGTGAATATCAGTCGCAATTTACTTTGCCCTCCTACTAATCCCTTGCTTTGTCTTAACTTAATACCTTCTGCACACCATCGTTATGCTAATTGGTTTTCTTCATTCCCTACCGGTCGGCACCAGCCTAAGGTTTGGAAGAAGACTATCCAATTTGCGTAATAGGTGTACTATCTCCTAAACCAAGGAGTACTCACAACTTGAGAGAAGGTAAAAGGGGAAAGACAACTGAATAATCCTATCCGTTTTCTCCAGAACCGGAAACCATCCTCGAATTCCTTCGAGTTCGTATCTAACCATACGATGGTTTTGTCCAATGGAAGTGGATGTTCGTAGTAATACGGGGTGTCCTGGAGAAAAGGGTAAAAGTAGGAGTGGCAATGAGGTCTGCAACTCTGACAATCCAAAAGCCAGTGTTAAGAAGGTTCAGTCAACTTGGTCACTGAGTCATAGTCCAGGGTCGGGTCAATGGTCGCTGTCAAAGAAAGAGAGAAAAGAAACACTCAGCGTGCACTCTAACCTAGATCACAATGGTTACAAATTTATCTAATCAGGAAACCTCCCACTGTACCTCAAATTCTCCTCCAAACCTGAAAGAAGAATTAGTCGGGATCACCCGAGAAGTAAACCAACTCATCAGTGGGAATCGGGATCCAACTATCATCGCATGATAACTTGACGGAATCCACTCAAGTCACCACACTCCAGAAGGTATGCGCATGCCTGGCAAGTTTCAGTTCTTTTGAAACTCCCGATGTGTGTTTTTACCCCTAGGACTCAAGTGACCTTGACGGAGTCAACAAATCAAAGAGTCCTAGTCAAGTTCATCCCGTCATTATCTGGATTGCATTAAACCCATTCGTACGTGCCCTTGACGGAGTCAACAAGGCCGCACAACTGTCCTAACCAATCCCATTTATGCAACAAACAAGCACCACTTAGCTACCGTACACTACGCCTTGACGGAGTCAACAAACGCAGCACGAATACTAAATAATACCCATAAGAAATGACGGAGGGCTACGACTGGTTTTTGGCGAAAAACCTTTAACGTAATGAACTTGATATCGTTGAAGGAACTGCATAGCCTTTTATAAAAATATAGTGACGAAAACCATTACTAAAGAGGTCACTCCCGGTGAAGGGATCTCGGCTCTTTCCCCGTAGAATGAGGTGCAGGATATTCCAACTGAATACCACGATGCAAAGCAAAAGTAATCGGCTATTGTGAAGTTATTGCCCTGACGCAAACTTCTGTCCAAGGGGTCACTCCCGGTGAAGGGATCTCGGCCCTTGCCTCGTCGACTGAGGAGCAGGATATTCCAAATGAATACCACGATGCAAAACAAAAGTGAACGTCCTTGCAATAACAGCTTTTTGAAAAATGTTCCAACAACATCAGATTAGGTTTTTTTATCTTGCATTGATCCGAATCAAAGCAGTCCCATCAATTGATCACACCACAAAGAACGAAAATATACTGATGTACGTATATGCCATCCGCATTCGCCACTGGGTCCCGTCATCACCCGTTAGGTTACTTAACTAACGACAGAGCGGGGACTGGACTAGCGCGGATGCAAAACATATACAACATCTACTAATATATATACCAATATATTATATTTCGCTCAAGGCGTGATAAAATGCAACATCACAGAAATGTACAGCATCACAGAACAATACAGATATCTGGAAGCCCCGGGTTTCACAGAGCCGCTGCTGAAACCCGACGTTCCCCTGGTCGTGTGGATAGCCTGTGCAATGAAATCCTAGACCCCTACGGGCGCGGCAAGTCACCCGCCAAAACCTGAAGCGAGGTAGCCCCCTTCAGTACCGTGAATGGACCACCCAGCACTTCACGGAATCCGGTAACTTAGGCACCCCTCCTGGGTCAACCTGTACCCCCTACGAGTGCGGCGAATAGCCCGCCAATCCTAGAGTGAAGCCCCCTCCGTCTCAATGCCATGAGATGCGAGCCCGTTGCCCTCTAGAACCCGGCTATCCGTGCACCCCTCCGCGGGGTAATCCTAGTACAGAAAGTAAAATATACATACACCGGGTACATCGACCGCAACCAGGTCGTGCCCCAAAAGAATAATACAAACAGGCAGTGACGGCAGTCCACATGTCGGACGCTCGCCCCGCAATATCAAATGTACATAATACAACAAAACTGTACTAGCATTGCATCCAGGCTATCCCCCACGACCGATCCGCAACAACACAGCATAAACATAGAACATCAACGTGAAAGTCACGTTCGCAAATCCGTCTAACCGGGCTATAGCAGTTAGACCAGATTTACCGATCGAGTGACATTCACGGTCGCAGATATAATGTAAATACTGTGAAATAATGTGTTTAAAAATATCTGATCGATCAAACAATTAACAAGTGGGCCCCCAAGTAAAACTGTAGCACTCACAGAAATAATTGGCCCAATTTTAATATTCCAAAACCCCCAAAATAAGCCCAGAAGCCCACTGGGAAAAAATGATGCAGTGACGTCACCAATGTGCGGCGGAACCGCGGCCCACTGGGGGGTTTGGCAACGGATCCGCGCTACATTGGTCGACTGACTGTGTCGAATTTTCCCAGTGGTCTTAGAATTTCCTGCACATTATTTTTCTGCAACCTGAAAAATTTTTAGACACCAAAAAATTTCAACAGAAAACTGATGTGAACAAAAATGAGTTTTTTGGAATTTTGGTCGATCGGAAATGCAAAACACATTAGAACAAGCTAGGTAAGGTTAATGGCGTGGCTCTGATACCATGTTGCGCCACGGCAGCGCCCCGGCCTCGTACTCGAGGCCAAAATACGGAATCAAAATTTTTCCTTACATGGAAACCGGCGCTACCGCGGACAAAGAAAACCCGGATCGTTAACCATTAACCTAATGCTAGCAAACAAGAGATGGGAAGAAAAGTATACCAAGTGATCCGAGTCCTCCGGTCTTCTCTTCATCGTCCCGATCTCCCGCGGAAAGTCTTGGCTCCACATCGTCGCCTCCTCGCCGGAAGGGCACCACATCGCCTGCGTCTTTTACGGGCTCCCGCCTCAATACCGAGGCAACTCGGGCATGAAGCCGGCAACTCGACATGCTCAAGATATGCTGTAGAATGTGTAGTGTAGAGGCTATATCTCATTTGGGGTTTGTTGCCATGGTGATGGAGGAATCAAGAATAGAAAAATGGTGATTGCATTTTTCTAGCATGAAAATGAGATCAAGAATGAAACTCTTAAGATGAAGCTCTCTTCTTCTTTTTCTCTCAAACGTTTTTCAACCATCTCCTAAAAATGGTGGAGAAAAGAATATATGAAACAAGAGGGAGGTGAGTGTAGGAGAGCATGAAGGGTGACCACACCCCCAAAAGCAAACCTCACATCCAAAACCAAATCAAAGATCAAATCCTTTCTCATCACTTCTAATCTCAAAGAGGCAAGCCATGATCAAGGAAAAGAATGGTATCAAAAATGCTATCATAATAAAACCATTTGCATGAAAAACCCTCCACAAAGTGTAATTTGCAAAACTGCAAATTACCCCCTCCATCAGAAAAGTCCGGCCGGGAAAGAACAAAGGAAAACCGGCCGGAACGGAATGCAAACTGGCAACTCCAGAAAACCGGTCCCGTAATAAATTACAGGAAAACCCCGATACTGTGCATACACACCCGCATCTGTATTCTGACCGGATACAAATGCAATGAGACAAAATCTACACTGTACTAAACTAGGACCGGCTTAAGCCAAAGCCGGCTAGTAATATCCGTCCGATCCTGATCCGTGCAATACCGCACGTATCAGATCGAACCCTGCCATATAACTATACGGCTACTAGTACAAAACTGTCTGATCCTGATCCGTGCAATACCGCACGTATCTGATCGGACCCTGCCATATCTCCATACGGCCTCTACAGCGTTTCGCCCGTAAGCTTGAGTAACTGTAAGTGTGGTGGACTCTAAAGACTCGTCAATACTATGGCTGTGGATTTAACCACTAGCACGTCAGAGGTATAAGCCAATACGTGACGGGCCACCAGCTATTGACCAAAAGGGACGTCGATGAGGAAGCTCACCCCGACACCTAACTGAGCCTGTCAGTGACAATATCCGTACAGTCCGGTCCGTTCGTCTATGAGCATCGCATGTCGGGCCTAGGGGGTTGGTAAAAGTCAGACCCCCAAAAGCGGTACAAGTCGTGTCGGAGTGTAGCCCAGAACACCCTAAGATACTACTGGAATACCTACCAGTAAATCTCCTGCCTCGGCCGAGGGCTTTGTGTAATGGCTCTCCTAGACACAGCGCGACCTCACCCCCAATACCGGGAGAGACGAACCCCTGCAGATCCGCTCACTACCTCCATGTGGCTCGGGACTGTACCCAACTAAAACCTGTTTGCACGACTCCTTTGAGCCGTGGTAGGGTAGTAATCAAAGCACAGTGGGAACTCACACGAGACAAATGACGATCCTCAGGTCGATGAACTAACCTGTACACATGTCACCAGGGAACTGCTATCTGACGTCTGGTATAATCCCAACTAGCATGTTCCCGGCGAGTCCTGTCCGGTGTACTCATAACCCAATAAGCACCTGTATACATCTTAGGTGAACCAACTGACACCAGTGGCTTGTGAGACCGGCCACCGCCCCTCTTCGGGGTCTCGACTGTATACACTAGTCTACTAATGGAGTATCGATGCCCTGTCTCGAAACTCCTACGACTAGGGACCTTTTAAGGATGTGCTTATAGACTACCAGCTCCCACGTATATGATCGCCATCATACTGCCGGCAGTCAAGCAAGAATCCTAGGGGCTCTATCAACGTGTAATAGCGACATGCCAGGTCAACTAAAGCAGTACACGATGATAAAGATAAACCAGATAGCATACTATCATCTCGAGTAAGACTGTCCTACCGGGATAGGTCCTCCCTCAATCATTGCAATCACGTGCCTGTGATCCAATAATTGACTCTGAGGGCACTATCTCCAACAAGGAGGTAGAACTGGAAGAGGTTCCAGCAATACAGACTACGACAGAAGATTTGGTTGAACCAGAGGATTCGGTAGTTCCCAACGAACCTCAGCCTATCCGCCGATCTAGTAGGGTTCCTCACCCACCTGAGAGATACTACGGTTTTCTCATGGATGGTGGGAGCGAGGATTGAATGATGGTTGATAATGACCCAACTAGCTTCGAGCAGGCCATCACGAGTGGGGACTCAGTGAAATGGATGGATGCAATGCGGTCCGAGATGGAATCCATGTACACCAACAAAGTATGGACTTTGGAAGTTTCTCCTGAAAGGGTAAAACCCATTGGGAGCAAGTGGATATTCAAGAAAAAACTTGGTGTAGATGGGAAAGTGGAGACTTTCAAAGCTAGACTTGTTGCAAAGGGTTTTTGTCAAAGACCAGGTATGGACTATGACGAAACCTTTTCTTCAGTGGCTATGCTTAAATCCATCCGGATCATGCTTGCCATCGCTGCATATCATGACTACGAAATCTGGAAAATGGATGTTAAGACCGCCTTTCTAAACAGTGATTTAGAAGAGTTCGTGTACATGACTCAGCCAGAGGGCTTCGTAGATAGTAGGAGCAGCGGGAAGGTGTGCAAGCTGCTTAAATCCATTTATGGATTAAAGCAAGCATCGCGGAGTTGGAACATCTGCTTTGACGTCGTTAACAAAGAGTTTGATTTCATCAAAAATGTAGATGAACCTTGTATCTACAAGAAGGTGGCAGAGAGTAAGGTTGTCTTTCTCGTATTGTACGTGGACGACATACTCTTGATAGGAAATGACATTCCTATGCTGCAATTGGTCAAGCTCTTCTTATCACAAAGATTCTCAATGAAAGATCTAGGTGATGCCTCCTGCATACTGGGAATTATGATCTATAGAGATAGATCTAAAAGGATATTGGGATTGTCCCAATCCAGGTACATTGACACCATACTAAAGAGGTTTAGTATGGAAGAATCCAAGCGTGGGAACTTACCCACAATCTCTGGACTCACTCTCTCCAAAGAGATGTCTTCCAAGACTGATTTGGAGAGAGCTCGCATGCAAGGGATACCCTATGCTTCGGCTGTAGGCTCTATCATGTACGCGATGCTATATACCAGACCCGATGTAGCACACTCACTAAGTGTAGTGAGTAGGTATCAAGCTGATCCTGAAGAGAGTCACTGGACAGCTGTGAAGAGAATTCTCAAGTACTTGCGAAGGACTAAAGAGATGCTCTTGGTGTATGGTAACGGAGAACTCCAAGTGGAGTCCTTTACCGATTCGAGCTTCCAGAGTGATAAGGACGACTCTAAGTCGCACTCGGGATTTTTCTTTACCCTTTACGGAGGGGCGGTTAGCTGGAAGAGTTCCAAGCAGGAAACCGTGGCAGACTCGACGATGGAGGCTGAATACATCGCTGCCAACGATGCTGCCAAAGTGGCTGTCTGGATCAAGAAGTTCATTACTGAACTTGGAGTGGTTCCATCCATTGAGCATTCAATACCTTTGTAAGTCCATGCTACCCTTCCCCGGTTCTTTGGGGTTGCGGAAATGGTGAAAAACGATTTTTCTTAGGATGGTAACATGGACTCAAAATACGGATCTTTGTTAAACAACTACCTAACAACCTAACTAGGAGTTTTACCTACTCGGTTAGGGGGTTATACCTTAACTTGAACTCCTTCGTCTTCAACTCATTGCGGTGGTCGGATCGGCCTCACCTCGTCGTCTCCTCGCGCCGAAGATGGATCCACCCGAAAGCTTCTACCTTTTGGCTTCTACTTCAAACTAGAAGAAACTAGAACACTTGGTTTGCTAAACCTTGTGAACTAGGATGAGTAGAGAAGTGATATGGGTTTTCTTTTATCTCTAAGGCAATGTTTCTCAACTCATGAGAGAGAGTGGCCTTGAGCTAGAGAGCAAGAGGAAGAGGGAGAGAGCTTGAGCAAGATAGAGAAATGAAATGAAAGAATGAATAAGTCTTTTGCCATCCAAGCTCTCATAATCCAAAAGCATCATAACACATAATGATAATTGAGTATTATGTGATGGTTATCATAATATCAAAAGGCAATATCATTTCATGCATTAAATGCAATGTGTGAACAAATAAGCAAGCAAAAGTCTTTGCATGAAATGATAGCCATAGTAATGATGGTGGTCAACAAGTCCAACCTAGTCAACCGGTCAACAAAGTCAACCTTTCAACCCAACCATGGCACAATAATACTTAATTATCATTAATCATATTTCTTATTCTCATTAGGGTTTAGCAAACGTCAATAGTCAACAACCCTAATGAGAATCCTCTGCCTCTGTCTCTGTCTCTGTCAACCGTGCATACACACCCGCATCCGCGTTCCGAGGAACACAAATGCAAACGAGATAAAATAAATCCCAAAACGTATACTAGGATCTGGCTTAACCCAAAGCCCACTAGTAATAACTGCCCGGACACTAAACGTGCACAAGTGCATGGATGTGACCGAACCCTATCGCAAAACCCTGCGACCTGTCGCAAAACCATGCGACCTCTACTCTTTTGCCTAAAGGCGAATAGCTCTCTGTGTGGGACTCTAAAGACTCGACAATACGCCGGCAGTGGGTTTAACCACAGACTGCATAGCTGTGCGTAACGGCCCCCAGGTAGATGCCGATAAGAAGACGGACGAGGTGAAACCCATCTGAACTCCTACTGAGCCTGAATGTGACAGTCTCCATACAGTCCGGTCTGTTCGTCTGAGAATATCGCATGGCGGGCCTAGGGGGGCGGTAAACGTCAGTCCCCTAATAGCGGTACAAGTCGTGTCGGAGTGTAGCCCAGAACACCCTGAGATAACACTGGAAACCTACCAGTATATCTCGCTTTCCCTGGCCAGGGACTACTTGTGTAATGGCTCTCCTAGACACAGCGCGATATCAACCACCAATACCGGGAGAGACGAATCCTGTCTAACCGTCACTGCTTCCAAGTGCTTCAGGACTGCACCCAACTACTACCTGTTTGCACGACTCCTTTGAGCCGTGGTAGGGTAGTAATCAAAGTACAGTGGGAACACACTCGAGGCGAAGTGACAGTGTCAAGTCAGCGGACTAAGCTGTACTCATGTCACCTGGGAACTGATAACTGACGATAGGTATAGTACCAACCAATCAGTTCCCGACGAGTCCTGTCCAGTGTACTCGTAACCTAACGAGCACCCGCATACTATCTCAAGTACGACGTACTGACGGCTGTGGGACAAACCGTCTCCCCTGCTGGGATGAGAAGCGCATACGCTAGTCTACTCCGGAGTATCGATGCCCTGTCTCGATAGTCCTACGACTAGGGACCTGTATAAGGATGTGCTTGTGGATTACCCAGCCCCCACGAGTGTGACTGCCTTCACAACGCTGGTAATCAAGCAAAGATCCTAAGGGCTCTACTAATATGTATAAGAAATATGCTAAAAGAAACACATGCACATATTAAAGTAGAAACAAACCAAGTAGCATACTACCATTTTGAGCAAGATTGTCTATACAAGGTGAATATCCCAAGCTTCCATTAAGTAATATACAAACTAGTATGATACAGTAATGGCCTCTAGGGCATATACACTAACAATCTCCCACTTGCACTAAGGCCATGTACTGGCGTATCGAAGACCTATCATCTCGATCAGCCGCTCGAACTGAGTCTGGGGTAAGGCCTTCATGAATGGATCAGCAGTGTTATCTTCCATAGCAACTCTCCGAACCTCGATATCCTGGCGACCCACGATCTCCTTGATCAGGTGATACCGCCTCAAGATGTGTCTGGACTTCTGATGGGACCTGGGTTCCTTCGCTAAAGCTATAGCCCCGTTGTTGTCGCAATACAGAGGTATTGGATCAACAATGGACGGAACCACCTAAAGTTCCGTTAAGAACTTCCTCATCCAGACGGCTTCTTTTGCGGCATCTGCAGCAGCGATATATTCCGCTTCCATCATCGAGTCAGCAACGGTTTCCTGTTTGGAACTCTTCCAACACACCGCCCCTCCATTGAGGGTAAAGACATAACCCGACATGGACTTGGAATCATCCTTGTCACTCTGGAAGCTGGAGTCAGCAAAGGCCTCGATCTGGAGGTCTTTTCCGCCATACACCAAGAACATCTCCTTAGTCCTTCTCAGGTACTTGAGAATGTTCTTTACCGCTATCCAGTGCTTCTCCCCAGGGTTTGACTGATACCGGCTTACCACACTCAGTGCATAAGCTACATCTGGTCCGGTACACAACATCGCATACATTATAGAGCCTACCGCAGAAGCGTAGGGTATAATAGACATGCGATCCCTTTCCAAATCAGTCTTGGGAGACATCTCTTTGGAGAGGGTGATCCCCTGACAAGCCGGTAGATTACCGCGCATGGACTCTTCCATACTGAATCTTTTCAGTATGGTGTCGATGTACCTGGACTGTGAAAGTCCTAATATCCTCTTGGATCTATCACGATGGATCCGGATCCCCAGAATGCAAGAGGCATCACCCAGGTCTTTCATGGAGAACCTGTGTGACAAGAATCCTTTGACAGATTGTAGCATAAGAATGTCATTTCCTATCAAGAGAATGTCATCCACGTACAAGATGAGGAATACGACAGTTCGTGCTACAATTTTACTATATATACATGGTTCATCTGGATTTTTGATAAAGTCATATTCTTTGACTGTTTCATCAAAACAGATGTTCCAACTGCGCAATGCCTGCTTTGGTCCATAAATGGACTTAAGCAACTTGCACACTTTCCCGCTTCTCCCACTCTGATTGAAACCTTCCGGCTGATCCATATAGACACACTCTTCTAAATTACCATTTAGAAAAGCCGTCTTTACGTCCATCTACCAGATCTCATAATCATGGAAGGCAGTAATGGCAAGAAGGATCCGAATGGATTTCAGCATAGCCACTGGAGAAAAGGTTTCGTCATAGTCCAAACCAGGTCTTTGACGAAAACCCTTTGCAACAAGTCTAGCCTTATAGGTCTCAACCTGTCCATCTACACCAATCTTCCTTTTGAAGATCCACTTGCATCCTACGGGTTTTACCCGATCTGGAGCAACGTCCAACGTCCATACTTTGTTGGTGTACATGGACTCCATTTCGGTCCGCATTGCATCCAACCATTTTACCGAGTCAACGCTCTGAATGGCCTGCTGGAAGCTAGTCGGCTCATCACTATCAATGATGCAATCCTCTCTATCCCCGTCTATGAGAAAACCGTAGTATCTCTCGGGCGGATGAGACTGCCTACTACTCCTGCGGAGCGGCGCAGGAATGTCCTGATCTTTCGAACCCTCTGGTTCTACGAAGCTTTCAGTAATAGCTCGTGGTTCTGGAATTTCTTCCAAATCTATTGCGCTCCCACTTATCTGATTTTCCAAAAAACTCAGTTTCCAAGAAGTGGGCATGACGAGAAATAAAAACCTTTTGTTCCTCTTCGCAATAGAAGAAATATCCCTTGGAGTTCTTTGGATATCCCACAAACCTGCACTGTACTGAGCGTGCCTCGAGTTTGTCCGTATGCTGCTTTTTGACAAAAGCTGGACATCCCCATGTCTTAATATGCTTAAGATAGGGTTTCTTCCCGCACCACATCTGATATGGTGTGGTAGGCACAGTCTTAGTTGGAACTCGGTTCAAAAGGTATGCAGCTAATTCTAGTGCATATCCCCAAAATGATCGCGGTAACTCAGCGTTACTCATCATGGAACATACCATACCAATAGGGTCCGGTTCCGTCTCTTCGATACACCGTTATGTTGCGGAGTGTATGGAGGAGTAAGCTGAGAGAGAATACCATTCTCTTTTAGGTAATCCAGGAACTCGGTACTCAAGTATTCACCACCTCGATCAGATCTCAGTGTCTTGATACTTTTGCTGGTTTGTTTTTCTACTTCATTCTTATATTCCTGGAATTTTCCAAAGACTTCGGATTTATGTTTTATTAAGAAGACATATCCGTACCTTGAAAAGTCATCGGTAAAAGTAATGAAGTAAGAATAACCGCTTCGTGCATGCGTAGACATTAGACCGCACACGTCGCTGTGTACGAATCCCAAGAGCTCGCTCGCTCTTACTCCGTGTCCAATGAACGGAGTCTTTGTCATCTTTCCTTTGAGACAGGATTGACAAGTGGCATACGATTGATATTCGAACGGATCCAAATATCCTTCTGTATGTAACTTCGTCAACCTTCTCTCATTGATGTGACCCAGTCTACAATGCCACCTGGTTTGTTTCTGGAGACTTTCTTTTGTGTGTATTCTGGACATTGAAAATCTGCGGTTGGTTTAATACGTATATACCATTGCTTAATGTACCTGACCCAATCAGAACTTGATTAAGGTGAATGTTTACAACATTGCTTACAAATGCAAATTCATAACCTTCTTTAGATAATAAAGATACAGAAATGATATTACAAGTTGCATTGGGTACAAAATAGCAATTACGCAAAACCAAAACGTGTCCATCTGACAATCCCAGGTGATAGTCCCCCACGGACTCAGCATCCATGCCAGCTCTGTTTGCAACTCTGAGGGTCATATCACCTGCCTTCAAAACCCTACGCTTTCTCAGTGCCTGCAAAGAATTACAGATATGAGATCCTGATCCGGTATCCAATACCCAGGAAGTAGAGTTTATTGAAAGACAGTTTTCAATAACATACACATTTGAAGCTGAAGCCGCAACTTGCTTCGGATCCTGGTTTCTGGCCTTCCAAGCCCTACAATTTTTCTTCCAGTGTCCCTTCTTATGACAATAGAAGCATTCTTCCTTTCCCACAAGCTGCCCCGCTATCTTTGTTGTCTTTGTTTTTCCCTTCGTATCCACTTTACTAACACCGCCCCTTGGTTTGGCGGGGGCTTTCTTCTTCTTTCCCTTGGCTTTCGCCTTGGACTTAGAAGAGGAAGATCCTCCTACAAACAAAGTGGATGTTTCCCTACCTTTCTGTAGGGTGCCCTCTGTACTCCTCAGCATGTTGAGGAGCTCCGGAAGTTCGACTTCTTTTCCTTGCAAGTTGAAGTTCAGGATAAACTGGGCGTAAGTGGAAGGAAGGGACTGGAGAATCAATTCTGTATAGAGCTCGTTCTCTAACGTGGTCCCAAGGTCCGCGAGCTCCTCAATGAAGCCAATCATCTTAAGCACGTGTTCCGCTACCGATGATCCGATGGCCAACCTTGCCGAAAACAGCTTTTTCGACACCTCGTATCTGGCGATACGAGATTGCTCTCCATACAGTTCTTTTGTATGGAGAAATATGGATTCGAGGTCCATATTCTCGTGCCTCCTCTGATGTTCATTGTCCATAGAGGCAAGCACGAGGCACTTGGCCTTCGCGATATCGATCTCCCAAGTCTTACGGATTTCCTTATCCGCGACGCTGGAGGTGGGACCTGGGACAGGGGGAGCTTTGGTGGTAAGGAGATACCCCAGCTTGTCGTAAGTGATTGCCATTTTGACATTCCTGAGCCAATCTTTATAGTTTGGCCATGTCAGTATGTTTTTATCTAGAAGTAATTTAAGTCCGGTCATGACGATTGGTCGCTGCAATTAGGAGAGAGAGAAGAAACACTCAACATAATGCTCTTGCAAGTTTAGAGTGGTTTTTAATTTGTCTAAACAAGATGGCTCCCACTGCATCTCGAATTCCTCCTCAAACCAAAAAGGAAGAATTAGTCGGGATCAATCTCACCGTACAATACTTGCTTAACCGTTCAGCCAGGCCAGTGTTGGTACTTCGAGGGAGGTTTTCCAACGCTTTCGCGAAGTTTCTTAATTAAATAACCTCTTTTCCCTGGGGGAGTAGCCCCTCTAATACCTTTCTATACACCTACTTGGTTTATAGCATTGATCGTTAAGTGAGAAATTTCCCGAGGAGTAGCATATACTCACAGTAGGATCGGGATCCAAATATCATTGCGTGACAAAACTGAAGGAATCCTACCAGAATCATCACACTCCAAATGGTATGCAGCGCTAGCAAGTTTCTGGTTCTTTAGAAACTCCCGATGTGGATTTTTGCCCCATGCTCTTATGACCTTGACTTTGGCCAACAAATCATAAGTCACATGTCAAGTTCTACCCGTCATTCTCCAGGTTAATTTGAACCCACCCGTACCTACCCTTGACTTTGGCCAACAAGGCAGTACGACTGTCCCAAACCAACGCATCTATCTATGCTGCACATGAATACCCAATAGCTACCAATCACTATGCCTTGACTTTGGCCAACAAACATAGCTTGAATACTATTGACCATCCATGTGAAACGACGGAGGGCTACGAATGGTTTTGGCGAAACTGTGAACGTAGTGAACTTGATATAATTGATGAAACGGGATAGCTTTTAAAAGGAGTGGCTTAAGCTCCGCGTTTAAAAGTTGTTTTTGAAAAGAAACCGAGTGGTTTTTGAAAGTGTTCCAACGACTTTACTTTGGTTTATTTTCTTGCATTAAAATTAATGCGTCCCATCATTTAATCCTACCATTGCAGAAAACAACCAAAATATGACGTATGCTTATGCCATCCGCATTCGTCACGGGGCCCCGTCATTACCCGTTAGGTTACTTAACTAACGACAGAGCGGGGGCTGGACTAGCGCGGATGCAAAACATAAGCAACGCCTAAATAGATATCATATATAGATATATTGCAATGATAGCCATTCCAGATCACAGATGAACACATTGGATATACTAGGAATCCGCAATTCGTACGAGCCTGTAACGAAAAGCGGATTACACGGTCGCGGTGAATAGCCAATACCCCACCCAAGACCCCTACGGGTGCGGCAAACTACCCGCCAAATACCCGAAGCGAAGCAACCTCCCTCAACGACGTGAGTAGGCCACTCGGCACTTCGAGGTACCCGGTAGTTTGTGCACCCCTCCATGGGTCTATCCTAGGAGAAAAAACAGTAAAAGAAATTATACAATGACGGCTACAACCTCATCCCGGTTATGCGGCCAAATAAATAATATTACATCAATTACAAATTACATGAATTGAAAGAAAAGAAAACTCTCATCTCACAACCCCCCGGCTATTCACCCGCGACAATCCAATGAATTCATATACACATACCATCAACATTACAGATCATAGATATGTATTACCCCCACTAATCGACGTATAGCGATTAGCGGACGTTCAATACATATATCACATCACAGATATAAACCCGTTAGCTTAAGTCTTTAGAAGTTCGATCAAAATACGGATTTTTAAGCCCCAAAAACAAATTTTGCTTTCTGGAAAATCTGGGCAGAAAAATCATATTGTAAAAATCCTAAAACAACCCCAGAGACATACTGCAGGAAATTTGTACCACGGCCGAGTCAACTCGGCCGCGGATCCGCGGCGGGAGCATGCTCCCGCCGCGGTTCCGCGGCGCTTTGACCGAGCCAGTGGACCAAATTTCTTGGGTGTATTTAAAGAAGCCTGAGTCGATTTTTGGTGCAAGATTTATTATTTTTTGAACAGAATACAGAATCGACAGAAACTTGATTTTTCGAGCGTGTTTCGTGACTTTTTCTCCGATCGAACTTCTAGTTACTTTGCTAACATGTTAGATAGTGTTTAACTAGGCTCTGATACCACTGTAAGTCCATGCTACCCTTCCCCGGTTCTTTGGGGTTGCGGAAATGGTGAAAAACGATTTTTCTTAGGGTGGTAACATGGACTCAAAATACGGATCTTTGTTAAACAACTACCTAACAACCTAACTAGGAGTTTTACCTACTCGGTTAGGGGGTTATACCTTAACTTGAACTCCTTCATCTTCAACTCGTTGCGGTGGTCGGATCGGCCTCACCTCGTCGTCTCCTCGCGCCGAAGATGGATCCACCTGAAAGCTTCTACATTTTGGCTTCTACTTCAAACTAGAAGAAACTAGAACACTTGGTTTGCTAAAACTTGTGAACTAGGATGAGTAGAGAAGTGATATGGGTATTCTTTTATCTCTAAGGCAATGTTTCTCAACTCATGAGAGGGAGTTGCCTTGAGCTAGAGAGCAAGAGGAAGATAGAGAAATGAAATGAAAGAATGAATAAGTCTTTTGTCATCCAAGCTCTCATAATCCAAAAGCATCATAACACATAATGATAATTGAGTATTATGTGATGGTTATCATCATATCAAAAGGCAATATCATTTCATGCATTAAATGCAATGTGTGAACAAATAAGCAAGCAAAAGTCTTTGCATGAAATGATAGCCATAGTAATGATGGTGGTCAACAAGTCCAACCTAGTCAACCGGTTAACAAAGTCAACAAAGTCAACCTTTCAACCCAACCATGGCACAATAATACTTAATTATCATTAATCATATTTCTTGTTCTTATTAGGGTTTAGCAAACGTCAATAGTCAACAACCCTAATGAGAATTCTCTGCCTCTGTCTCTGTCAACCGTGCATACACACCCGCATCCGCGTTCCGAGGAACACGAATGCAAACGAGATAAAATCAATCCCAAAACGTATACTAGGATCTGGCTTAACCCAAAGCCCACTAGTAATAACTGCCCGGACACTAAACGTGCACAAGTGCACGGATGTGACCGAACCCTGTCGCAAAACCATGCGACCTCTACTCTTTTGCCTAAAGGCGAATAGCTCTCTGTGTGGGACTCTAAAGACTCGACACTACGCCGGCAGTGGGTTTAACAACAGACCGCAAGCGGCACTATCTGTGCGTAACGGCCCCCAGGTAGATGCCGATAAGAAGACGGACGAGGTGAAACCCATCTGAACTCCTACTGAGCCTGAATGTGACAGTCTCCGTACAGTCCGGTCTGTTCGTCTGAGAATATCGCATGGCGGGCCTAGGGGGTGGTAAACGTCAGTCCCCTAATAGCGGTACAAGTCATGTCGGAGTGTAGCCCAGAACACCCTGAAATAATACTGGAAACCAACCAGTATGTCTCGCTTGCCCTGGCCAGGGACTACTTGTGTAATGGCTCTCCTAGACACAGCGCGATATCAACCCCCAATACCGGGAGAGATGAATCCTGTCTAACCGTCACTGCCTCCAAGTGCTTCGGATCTGCACCCAACTACTACCTGTTTGCACGACTCTTTTGAGCCGTGGTAGGGTAGTAATCAAAGTATAGTGGGAACACACTCGAGGCGAAGTGACAGTGTCAAGTCAGCGGACTAAGCTGTACTCATATCACCTGGGAACTGTTAACTGACGATAGGTATAGTACCAACCAATCAGTTCCCGACGAGTCCTGTCCAGTGTACTCGTAACCTAACGAGCACCCGCATACTATCTCAAGTACGACGTACTGACGGCTGTGGGACAGACCGTCTCCCCTGCTGGGATGAGAAGCGCATATGCTAGTCTACTCCGGAGTATCGATGCCCTGTCTCGACAGTCCTACGACTAGGGACCTGTATACGGATGTGCTTGTGGATTACCCAGCCCCCACGAGTGTGACTGATATCACAACGCTGGTAATCAAGCAAAGATCCTAAGGGCTCTACTAATATGTATAAGCAATATGCTAAAAGAAACACATGCACATATTAAAGTAGAAACAAACCAAGTAGCATACTACCATTTTGAGCAAGATTGTCTATACAAGGTGAATACCCCAAGCTTCCATTAAGTAATATACAAACTAGTATGATACAGTAATGGCCTCTGGGGCATATACACTAACAACTTTTGTATTGCGATAACAATGGAGCGGTGGCTTTGGCCAAGGAACCCAGGTCCCATCAACGATTCAGGCATATTCGGAGGCGGTATCACCTGATCCGGGAGATAGTAGATCGCCGGGAGATCGAGGTCAGGATGGTTGACACGAAGAACAACACTGCGGATCCACTCACGAAGGCCATTCCCTAGATACAGTTTGAGAGACTCTTCGGGATGCTTGGTATGCGATACTACAGCAGCTGGCCTTAGTGCAAGTGGGAGATTGTTAGTTGTATGTATGCCCTAGAGGCTAGTATTGTACAAATGATGTATATTATATTGGATGCTTGGACATATATAGAGAGGACTTTCTTGCTCGATATGATAGTATGCTATCTGGTTGCTCTTTATCTTAACATGTATACTTGTCTCTTGATACTGTCTTATAGTTACATGTTGGTAAAGCCCTTAGGATGTGTACTTGACTACCTGGACTATGATGCAGATCATACTAGTGGGGCCATGGTAGTCCATAAGTACATCCTTTAATGTTCCTAGTCGTTGGTGTATCGAGACAGGGCATCGATATACCAGAGTAGACTAGCATATACACTTCTCGACCCATGAGATGGGCGATGGATGATCCCATATCCATTGGTGTTTAAAATCAGAGATGGTATAAGGGTGCTCAGTGGAGATTGGGTACACTGGACAGACTCGCCGAGAACTCCCAGATGGTATTATACCTCACGTCAGAAGGCAGTTCTCTGGTGACACTTGTGCAGGTTAGTCTGTAGACCCGAGATCGTCATAGAGTCTTGTGTGATTCCCACTGTGCTTTGATTTCCACCTTACCACGTCCATGAGGACATGCAAAACGGTGGTTTTTGGGTACAGTCCCGAGTCACATGGAGGCAATGAGCGATAGGAGGGGTTTCGTCTCTCCCGGTATTGGGGGTTAATGTTGCGCTGTGCTCGATTGGCCATAACAGGGAAGTCCCTGGACAGGGCTGATTTAGAGATTTACTGGTAAGTGTTACCAGTAGTTTCTCGATCCGTTTTGAGCCTCACATCGGCACGACTTATCGGTTATTGGGGTCTGACGATTACCACCCCTAGACTTGATATGCGACATATCAGACGAGGAGACCGGACTGTACGGGAAGTGTTACCGGCAGGCTTTTACAGGAGTTGGAGCGGGCTTGCTTGCTGATCTTCTGATCGCTCAATACCCGGCTGGCCGTTACGTCCAGCTAGTACCGCTAACGGCTTGTGGGTGCTTGATGTGATCATCACCTACTGCCGGCGTATTGACGGAGTTTTTAGAGTCCTACATAGAGGTTTTACTGGCTCAGGTAAAACGAAATAGGAGCACGTATGCGATATGTGCGGGACCGAGAATAATGCGTGTATGTGATACCGTATTCTATTCTCACGACTTTTTGTATCGGTCGGTTATATATGATATAGCCGGGTTATCGAATCAAGTGTTGATTCGATAAGTCGATACAATGGATGTTAGTCGGTTATATGAGATATGACCGGATTATTAAGTCAAGTGTTGATTTAATAATTTAGTGTATAATTGTATATTAGATATACTAGTTTACATTAACTAACACTTATTCACTTAAGGATTTTTCTCACATGTGCACAACTTTAATATATATGTGATATATATTAAAAACGTGTTTTCTTTTTGTATCATAGTTGATGATACAGATGACTTGGGTGTATGAGACTTACACCATGCTATTTATTATGTTGGGTTTTAATATTTAAAGTAATTACAAAATTAGTGGAGGATTAGCAAAAATGCATGAAGCTTGTGGAAGCTTGTGAATGCATTGACTAAGTCCACTAAGTTTGTTTTTTACTATGGATATTTGTTAACCCAACCATAAGGATTAGCCATGGTTATGTCTCTATATGAGTTAGTATATGATACTCACTCACCATGGTTAGCTTTCTCACTTGATCATTATCTCTTCTCATTTTATTTTCTTCATCTTCTTCCTTGAGCTAAAAAGCTCTCTAGGGTTTGATCCAAAGTGAGAAATATTGTGAGAAACTAAATTCTAAAGTGAACCCACTTCCTATTTCTCCATCCTCTACTAGACTAACACTTTAGTTTAGGGTGTTTGCTTCACTAATTCTCTAGTTAGTGAAGTAGAACCTTGAGTTGGCATCCCCTCGACGTAGATAATATTCGGCCTCGAAGACTTCAAGCAAAGACGCTCTTTTAGCCTCGTGAAGCCATGCAAGAGTCCGGGAGAACCACGATCGCAGCGAAGGGACTTCAACAAGGAGCTAAAGAAGTGAAGGACCAATCTACAAAGGTTGTATTTCGTATTCACTTAGTCATAGATGTTATTTACTTACATGTGAAACCCTAATTTTCTAGCAAAGATCTTATTTAGGGTTGTTAGGCACGGCTAAAATTTTAATCGGGCATGGTTGATGCTTTCTTAACCCTTGTTAGAGTGCCTAGTAACCCTACAACGAGCACCTGCAAACTATCTCCACTACAACGTACTAATGGCAGTGGGATAGACCATTTCCCCAACTGGGATGAGAAGCGTACACACTAGTCTACTCCGGAGTATCGATGCCCTGTCTCGATAATCCTACGACTAGGGACCTGAAAAAGGATGTGCTTGTAGACTACCCAGCCCCTATTAGTTTGACTGCCATCACAACGCTGGTAGTCAAGCAAGATCCTATGGGCTCTGTCAATATGTATTCGCGATATGCTAAAATAAATATATTCACATATTAAGATAGATATAAACCAAGTAGTATACTACTATGTTGAGCAAGACTGTTAATATAACCGTGAATATCCCAAGCTTCCATTAAGTAATATACAAGCTAGTATGATACAATAATGGCCCCTAGGGCATATACACTAACAATCTTCCACTTGCACTAGGGCCATGTACTGGCGTATCGAAGACCTATCATCTCGAATAGCCTCTCAAACTGTGTCTGAGGTAAGGCCTTTGTGATTGGATCTGCAGTGTTCTCCTCTGTAGAAACTCTCCGTACCTCGATCCCCCGGCGATCAATGATCTCCCTGATCAGGTGATACCGCCTTAAGATGTGTCTGGACTTCTAATGGGACCTGGGTTCCTTCGCTAAAGCTATAGCGCCGTTGTTGTCACAATACAACGGTATTGGATCAACAATGGTAGGAACCACCTGAAGTTCTGTTAGGAACTTTTTTATCCAGACTGCTTCTTTTGCGGCATCGCAAGCAGCGATATACTCTGCTTCCATCGTCGAGTCATCAATGGTGTCCTGCTTGGAACTCTTCCAGCACACCGCCCCTCCATTGAGGGTAAAGACATAACCTGATATGGACTTGGAGTCATCCTTGTCATTCTAGAAGCTGGAGTCAGCAAAAGCCTCGATCTGGAGGTCTTTTCCGCCGTAAACCAAGAACATATCCTTAGTCCTTCTCAGGTACTTGAGAATGTTCTTTACTTCTATCCAGTGCTTCTCCCCTGGGTCTGAATGATACAGGCTTACCACGCTCAGTGCGTAAGCTACATCTGGTCTGGTGCACAACATCGCATACATTATAGAGCCTACCGCAGAAGCGTAGGGTATAATCGACATGCGATCCTTTTCCAAATCAATCTTGGGAGACATCTCTTTGGAGAGGGTGATTCCGTGACAAGCCGGTAAATTACCGCGCTTAGAATCTTCCATACTGAATCTTTTCAGTATAGTGTTGATATACCTGTACTGCGAAAGTCCCAACATCCTCTTAGATCTATCACGATAGATCTGGATCCCTAGTGTGTAAGAGGCATCACCCAGGTCTTTCATGGAGAACCTGTGTGATAAGAATCCTTTGACAGATTGTAGCATAGGAATGTCATTTCCTATCAAGAGAATATCATCCACGTACAAGACGAGGAATACGACAGTTCGTGCTACAATTTTACTATATATACATGGTTCATCTGGATTTTTGATAAAGTCATATTCTTTGACCGTTTCATCAAAACAGATGTTCCAACTGCGCAATGCCTGCTTTAGTCCATAAATGGACTTAAGCAACTTGCACACTTTCCCGCTTTTCCCACTCTGATTGAAACCTTCTGGCTGATCCATATAGACACACTCTTCTAAATTACCATTTAGAAAATCCGTCTTTACGTCCATCTACCAGATCTCATAATCATGGAAGGCAGCAATGGCAAGAAGGATCCGAATGGATTTGAGCATAACCACTGTAAAAAAGTTTCGTCATAGTCCAAACCAGGTCTTTGACGAAAACCCTTTGCAACAAGTCTAGCCTTATAGGTTTCCACCTGTCCATCTACACCGATCTTTTTCTTGAAGATTCACCTGCATCCTATGGGTTTTACCTCATCTGGAGCAAAGTCTAAAGTCCAAAGTCCATACTTTGTTGGTGTACATGGACTCCATCTCGTTCCGCATTGCATCCAGCCATCTTACTGAGTCGCCGCTCTGGATGGCCTGTTAGAAGCTAGTAGGTTCATCATTATCAATGACGCAATCCTCTCTATCCTCGTCAATGAGAAAACTGTAGTATCTCTCAGGCGGATGAGATGGCCTACTACTCCTGCGGAGGGGTGCGGGAATGTCCTGTTCTTCTTGAACTTCTGGTTCTACCAAACTATCAGTAGTAGTTTGTGGTTCTGGAATTTCTTCCAGTTCTATTGCGCTCCCGCTTGTTTCCTTTTCTAAAAACTGCTGTTCTAGAAAATGGGCATTACGAGAAACAAAAACCTTTTGTTCCTCTGCGTAATAGAAAAAATACCCCTTGGAGTTCTTTGGATATCCCACAAACTTACACTATACTGATCGTGCCTCGAGTTTGTCCGCATGCTGCTTTTTAAAAAAAGATGGACATCCCCATATCTTTAGATACTGAAAATAGGGTTTCTTCCCACTCCACATCTGATATGGTGTGGTAGGCACAGTCTTGGTAGGAACCCTGTTCAAAAGATATGCAGCTGATTCTAGTGCATAACCCCAGAAAGATCGCGGTAACTCAGCATTACTCATCATAGAACGTACCATATCTAATAGGGTTCGGTTCCGTCTTTCCGATACACCGTTATGTTGTGGAGTGTATGGAGGAGTAAGCTTAGAGAGAATTCCATTCTCTTTTAGGTAACCCAGGAACTCGGCACTTAAGTATTCACCACCTCGATCAGATCTCAGTGTCTTGATACTTTTGCCGGTTTGGTTTCCTACTTCATTCTTATATTCTCGGAATTTCTCAAAGGCCTCGGATTTATGTTTCATTAAGAAAATGAATCGATACCTAGAGTAATCATCCGTAAAAGTAATAAAATATGAAAAACCGCCTCTTGCATGTGTAGATATTGGACCACATACATCGCTGTGTATGAGTCCTAAGAGCTCACTCGCTCTTACTCCATGTCCAGTGAATAGAGTCTTTGTCATCTTTCCTTTGAGACATTATTGACAAGTGGCATAAGATTGATATTCGAACGAATCCAAATATCCTTATCTATGTAACTTAGTTAACCTTGTCTTATTGATGTGACCTAGTCTACAATGCCATAAGAAAGCCTGATTTATATCTGAAGACTTTCTTTTTAGTGTGTTCTAGACATTGAAAATCTGTAATTGGTTTAACACGTATATACCGTTATCTAGTGTACCGGACCCAATCAAACCATGATTAAGATGGATGTTAACAACATCGCTTACAAACGTGAAATCATAACCTTCTTTTGATAACAACGATACTGATATGATATTACACGTTAAACTAGGTACATAAAAACAGTTGCTCAAAACCAAAATATGTCCACTCGTCAATCCAAGGTGATAATCCCCTACGGACACAGCACCTACGCTAGATCCTTTAGCAACCTGGAGGGTCATATCACCAACCTTCAGCACTCTACGGTTTCTCAGTGCCTGCAATGAATTGCATATATGAGATCCTGATCCGGTATCCAATACCCAGGAAGTAGAGTTGATTGACAGAAAATTTTCAATTACAAACACACCTGAAGACGAAGCCACAACTTGCTTCGGGTCCTGGTTCTTGGCAATCCAAGCTTTGCAATCTTTCTTCCAATGGCCTTTCCTACGACAGTGGAAGCACTCGTCCTTTGCCACTACTGACACCGCAAACTTTGCCTTTCCTTTGACTCCCACCGTACAAACACCACCACTTGGTTTGGTAGTGGACTTCTTCTTCCTTCCTTTGGCCCTTGCCTTGGACCTGGAAGAGGAAACACCACGAACAAACATAGTGGGTGTTTCCCTTGCTTTCTGCAAGGTGCCTGCAAAAACAGGAGCTCCTCCGATGGGTCCGCAGTGAGGAACGGTTTAAGTCGATGTCCGTTTACTTTAAACAGTGTACCGTCCTCCGGGTTCTTTAGATCTACCGCACCGTGCGGATATACGGTGCGTACCAAAAATGACCCTTTCTATCGAGATTTGAGCTTGTCGGGATGGAAATGTAACCGAGTATCGTAAAGCAAAACCTGTTGACCAGGTTCGAAAGTCTTGCGCATAAGGTGTTTATCGTGGAACACCTTCGTTCGGTTTTTAACAATTACCGCATTCTCATAGGCCTCATCCCGCAGCTCATCTAATTCTTTCAATTGCAGCTTTCTATTGCTGCCCGCATCTTCCAAGGATAAGTTCAACTCTTTAATCGCCCAAAATTCCTTGTGCTCTATTTCAACTGGAAGGTGGCAAGCCTTCCCATAAACAAGCCGGTATGGAGACATGCCAAGATCGGTCTTGTAGGCAGTACGGAATGCCCATAGGGCAACAATCGGTTTTGATGACCAATCACTACGGTTTTTGGAAACCGTTTTCTCCAATATTTGTTTAATCTGCCGATTCAAAACCTCGGCTTGCCTATAAGTTTGGGGATGATATGGCGTTGACAGTTTGTGAGTAATGGAGTATTTGCGCATTAAGGACTCGAAAGTCCTATTACAAAAGTGAGATCCATTATCACTTATAATCGTGCGAGGATGCCCAAATCGCGAAAAAATATTTTCTTTGAGAAATCTAACGACAACCTTGTTGTTATTAGTTTGGCTGGGCACAGCCTCGACCCATTTTGAAACATAGTCAACAGCAAGTAGAATGTACATGTTCCCAAAAGAATTGGGAAATGGTCCCATGGAGTCTATTCCCCAAACATCAAAAATTTCAACAACCAAAATTGGTTGGAGCGACATTTCATTTCTCCGATATATTCGGCCCAAGTGTTGGTACCGGGAGCATGTCTTGCAGTATTCGTATGCATCTTTAAAAAATCGTGGCCAGTAAAAGCCACACTGCAAGATTTTTTCTGCTGTCTTCTTGGGGCCAAAATGCCCGCCACACGCTTGATCGTGGCAGAATGATAACACACTCTTAAACTCGTTGTCGGGGACAGACCGACGAATGATTTGGTCGGAACAATATTTAAAGAGATACGGTTCATCCCAGTAAAAATGTTTTACTTGGGACAGGAATCGGAGTTTTTTCTGATTTGACCAATCGTTTGGTATCAGTTCGGTGGCCAAATAATTTACTATATCAGCGAACCAAGGTTCGCATGACACGGTTAAGAGCTTCTCATCGGGAAAAACATCTTTAATAGGAATTTCGAGTGTAGGCGAAGAAGGAAGTCGTGAAAGGTGGTCGGCAACTACGTTTTCACATCATCTCTTGTCTCTTATGACAAGATCAAACTCTTATAGCAAGAGGATCCAACGTATCCGCCGAGATTTAGCATCCTTCTTCGTGAAAAGATGGCGAAGAGCTGAGTGGTCCGTGTAAACAATGACTGGAGAGCCGATTAAATAGGGCCTGAATTTTTCTAGGGCAAACACAACGGCTAAGAATTCTTTTTCCGTTGTTGTGTAATTTAATTAGGCCTCATTTAATGTTCGGCTAGCGTAATAAATTACGCGCGGCATCTTATTAATGTGCTGTCCAAAGACAAAACCAATAGCGAAATCAGTTGCATCACACATAATTTCAAATGGATGCGTCCAGTCGGGAGATGAAAGAATGGGCGCAGAAATAAGTGAGTGTTTCAATGACTCGAACACTTTCATGCAGGTTGAGTCAAAATAAAAAGTGGTGTCCTTGGCCAAGAAAAGAGTCAAGGGTCTAGATATCTTGCTAAAATCCTTGATGAACCGTCTATAAAAACCGGCATGGCCAAGGAAGGCTCGGATGTCTTTGACGCACTTAGGAGGAGGAAGATTGGAAATGACTTCAATCTTGGCTTTATCAACCTCAATGCCGTGTTGCGAGATGACATATCCTAAGACAATACCCTCTCGTACCATAAAGTGGCATTTCTCCCAATTTAAAGTGATGTTCTTATCCCTACAGAGGGTAAGAAGTGCGTCTAAGTGTAGCAAACACTCATCAAAGGAGTCGCCGAATATGGAGAAATCATCCATAAAAATCTCCAAAATTTTTTCCACCATGTCTGAAAAGATCCCCATCATACACCGCTGGAAAGTAGCGGGTGCATTGCATAACCCAAAGGGCATGCGACGGTAAGCGAATGTACCGAAATGACAAGTAAATGTGGTCTTTTCTTGATCCTTTTCGGCGATGGAAACTTGATTATAGCTGGAGTAGCCATCTAAAAAGCGGTAAAATTCATGCCCAGCCAATCGTTGTAGCATTTGGTCAATAAATGGTAACGGAAAGTGGTCTTTCCGTGTCGCGGCGTTGAGTTTTCTATAATCGATGCAAACTCGCCTCCCAGTTTGGGTGCGAGTAGGTATTAACTCATTCGCCTCATTGGTTATGACCGTTATGCCTAATTTCTTTGGGACAACATGAATGGGGCTAACCCACTGGCTATCAGAGATAGTGTAAATGATACCACTATCAAGACATTTTACAATCTCCTTTTTGACAGCCTCCTTCATTATGGGGTTGAGGCGTCTCTGTGGATCCCTTACTGGCTTGGCATCATCCATCATATGTATATGATGTTCAACTATGAATGGACTAATCCCCTTGATGTCCGCCATAGTCCAGTCAAAAGCTTGCCGGTTATTTTGTAAGACCATTAAAAGGGCTTTCTCTTGCTCGAGAGCTAGAGATGCCGATATGATAATAGGAAGGGTCTCATTCTCACCTAGGTAAGCGTATTTAAGGTGAGATGGCAAAAGCTTGAGTTCGAGTTTCGGAGGTGAAACAATTGAAAGTAAAATTGGTGAAACTGTCTCGAACTCGAAAGATTCCAACAATGGTTCAAAGCGAGTGTAAGCAACCGAGTCGGATGGTTCAGCTAACTCATCCGAAAAATCAAACGACTCATACTCGGGTGGTGAGTCTTCAAAATCGTCCAAAAAAGTGAAACACTCGTAATCGTTATCGGGTGTAAAAGCTATGTCAGATTCAAGGAGGAACGCACTAGTGGCGTCAAAACTGCTGTGATCGAACAGAAATTTTTCAAGCTCACAGTCCTCCTGCGTGATCTCTTGGATCGAGCAAACATCAAGTATACTAGCATTAGGCTCGGAGGGCTGATTCTCCAACTTAAAATTGTTGAGTTCAATTGTCATATTTCCAAAAGATAAGTTCATCGAACCATTTCGACAATTGATCACTGCATTAGAAGTCACAAGGAATGGTCGATCGAGTATCACCGGAATTTGACTCCGGGGGTTAGCTACAGGCTGTGTGTCCATAACAATAAAATCAACGGGGAAAATGAAGTCCCCTACTTTGATCAACACATCCTCTAACGCCCCCCTAGGATGGGTGATGGATCGGTCGGCCATTTGGAGAGTACAATGAGTGGGTTTAAGCTCTCCAATGCCTAATTGTTCATATACTGAATAGGGTAGCAAATTGACACTAGCGCCAAGATCTAAAAGTGCGCGATTGATATTCTTATCCCCAATTGTTATTGAAATTGTAGGACAGCCAGGGTCCTTATGTTTTTGGGGTAAAGGTTGGGTAAGAGCATCACTTACAGCACTAGCCACGAAAACTTTCTTGGGTACTTGTGACTTCCTCTTCTTGGTGCATAAGTCCTTTAAGATTTTCGCATGAGAAGGGACTTGTTGGATTGCATCCAAGAGAGGTATGTTAATGCTAACCTGTTTGAATAACTCCACAATCTTCTCCATTTAGGGAGTAGGTTTATTGGATCTCAACCTGTTTGGAAATGGAACATTTTGAAAATTTGTTGAGTCCAATATTTGTGGAGTAGATTGCGGAGTTGGAACGGATCCCAATGTTGGTGTTTTCGTGAAGTGAGATGTGGTTCCGTTCGAATTAGAAGAAGTAGAGCCTTGTGAAGGATACAGAACATGCTCTGAAGAAGAAGAAGATGATGAAAAAGATGAAGAGGAAGAAGAAGAAGAAGAAGAAGAAGCGGCGGCCGGGGTGTCATCACTAGTACCCACATTATTGTGCAACACTCTTCCAGATCTCAATGTGGTCACAGCATTTACATTATGATTTTGTTGTTCATAAGCAACATGTGCGTTGTGTGTGTGACCGGGATTTGGCAATGGTTGAGACGGAAGCTTTCCCTTTTCTCGCTCGCTTAACGTAGCATTTAGTGCTGTAATTTGAGCCTCAATTGATTTGATGCTCTGATCATGTGAAGCACTGTTTTGCACCAAAGACTGAATGGAAGACTCCAACCTTGCTGAGGATTGTGTAGATTGTTTTAAAAACGCATCCAAACTTCGTTCTAGCGAGAAAACCTTATCGTTATTCGGCTGAACAAAATTGTTTTGAGGATAAGAGTTGTTAGGTACATAATTTTTCATTTGGTTTGGGTAAGGTTGGGGTTGGAAATGTTGCTGATATTGAGTTTGTTGAGGGGCTTGTTCTTGTGGTGGAGGCCTTTGAAAGTTGTTGTTGCCTTAGAATTGTTGTTGATTTTGATTCCAAGAAAAATTTGGGTGGCTCCTCCAACCAGGATTATAAATCGAAGAGTATGGATCATTTCTTTGTCTTTGCTGAAAGGCAGCATTGACTTGATCTTGTCCTTGAACAGGTGGATTGTAAGGACACTCTTCAGTAAGATGGGACGGATCCGAACAACAAGCGCAAACAGTGCGTGGGGGTAAAGCAGGGGCAGGAGAAGGCGATGAGAATTTGCTCTCAATTGCTTCTAGCTTTTTCGTAAGTGCAGCCATTTCGGCCTTCATTGCAATCGACATATCAAGTTGATGTATGCCTGCCCTAGACTGACCTGATGAAGTAGATGAGATGGTCTTAGTGCTTTCCCACTGAAGTGTTTGTTCAGGAAGATCGTCGAGAAATTGCCAAGCTTCCTCGCTTGATTTTGTAAGAAAGTGACCTTGACAAATGGTTTCCAACAACTGCTTAGTTGTTGGGTTCAGTCCTTCGTATAAAGTTTGGCAAAGTTTCCAATTCTCGATACCGTGATGAGGGCACTGAACAAGAAGGTCATTAAATCTTTCAAAACACTTCCAAAAAGGTTCGGAAGGAAGCTGAGAAAATTGAATGATTTCGTTGCGAACTCTTGCGGTCTTGTGGTGTGGGTAAAACTTTTTTAGAAAAGCCTTAACAAACTCTTCCCAATTTTTTATGGAATGTGATGCTGTGCTATATAACCATTTTTCATTTAGGTCACATAAAGTGAATGGAATAACACGTAGCCTTATAGCATTATCAGAAAGTTGTGTGGTCTTCATCATTGCGCAAACATTTTGGAATTTGTTAATGAAGATGTAGGCATCTTCGGATTCCAGCCCGTGAAATTTGGGCAACATATTGATGAAGTGGGGTTTAATTTCAAAGTTATCCCCATTAGCCGGTGGAAGTGAAAGAAAAGTGGGAAGTGCGGTACGGATGGGATAGAAAAGATCCTGGAGCGTGATTCATTGGGGCGCTTCGACAGGAGGGTGTGGTGGGTTATTCACACCTAGTGGAGGTGGAATCAGTCCCGCAGGTAAGGGGTTGTTAGGATTGAATCCCGACATCTCCTTAAAAGATGATGAATATGAAGATGAAGGTAAAGAAATGGAGAGAATTTCGACTTCGGAGTCGAAGCGTCGTCAATCGGCACTAACGAGACACAGACTAAACGGGCGCTAGTGTCCCTAGTCCAACTGGACATACACTAAAGAGAGGTAGTGTAGTCAAAAAGGTAAAAATAGAAGGTGGGGGTAAGAAAACGTCAATGGAAGAAAGTGGGGTGCAAGTCGATTTCTAGCGATTAAATTGGGAAGTCTTTTTGTAAAATTTTCTGTTTTGTGTTTTTTTTTCCCCTTTTATAAGGAATTTTTGCAAAAGATTTTTATAAGAAGCTTAGACACACGTTCAAGCAATCACAATATGCACAATCAAGCCTAGATCTAGGGTCTCCTAGGTCAACTAGACTGCTCCTAACTGTTCCAAAGGGCAAGTTGTGAGATCCTCAAATCGCCCCTTCACCGCCAATTATGGACAGGTAAGCACAAGTAAAGAAAGGAGGGATCCGCTCACAAATCACCGTGAGACGGGCCTTTTAAAATTACCTTTCCCACTTGTTTAGTCTAGGCACCACAAAGTCTGGTTTAGATAAACGACCGATGCCTACAACTATTCCTTTGTCCTAATGAGCATGACAGTCCTTATAGGCTGAGTCTAATCTTTTTTAATTAACTTGATGGTTAATGCGAATGTTTTTTGTGATTTTTTGGGTCCTAGGTGTTGGGTTACGGCAGCGCCCCGGCTGTCAATCCGACGCCAAATGCGGAACAAAATTTTTATCAAAACTTGACGCTACCGCAACCAATACCCGGATCTTTCCATTAACCGTTAACTAGCTAACTACAAAAAGAGTTTAGAGATTATACCGATCGATCCGTGTCCTTCGGTCTTCAATCTCCGCGCCAAGCTCCTGGCTGCTGCGCCGACAAAGTCTGCTCCCCGATCACGCCTGTCGAAGTGGCACCACGTCTATGAATCGTTATACGGGCTCCCGCCTCGAACCGAGGTAACTCGGGCATGAAGTTTGCTAGCCGACATGTCCAAGAATGAGATAGAGAAGGTGTAGAATATTTTGTCTCAAGACTGAAGTTGCCAATTAGGATGTGATGTGAGCAAAAGGATTTTCTAAGAAAAATCAAAACACACACATGTGTGTGTGCTCGGCCAAGGCCATGGAGCTTTATGGGGATTTCTTCAAGCGGGGTGAAGTCTGTACCTTTTTTTCCTTGCAACCTTGTCAATGCCTCACTCATACAAAATTAATCCCTCACTCAAAAAAACAACAGCACACCCCTCCCATGCTGCCCATTCCTAACCCTTGACTTGAAAATGTTTGCCCATGCTTACAAAAAAATCCACCTCATACACAATGCCAAAAAAAATGGCAGCCACCCAATAATTGCCCATCACAAAATGCATGCACTAAAATTCCCAGCACATGAAAGAAGCCCACGAAATTGGCAGCCCACCCAAAAGGAAAACGGTCACGAAAAGAAGGCAAGGAAATGGGCCAAAAAGAATGCTAACATATATCCATTGATTAAACATTAAAGCTAATGTTTAACCGGGTGAAGAAAAAATTGGCAACTTCAAAACTAACCCCGTAACGAATTACAGGTTACCCCTCAACTGTATATACATACCCACATTTGTATTCCAACCGAATACGAATGCAACGAGACAAAAATATTCCTACAATATAATAATAGGATCCGGCTTAAACCAAAGCCCGCTAGTATTATCCGTCCGATCATGATCCGTGCACAAGTGCACGAATATGATCGAACCCTGCCATAAATCCATACGGCCTCTACAACGTTTCGTCCGAACTTGGGAAACTATCTGTGGGGGACTCTAATGACTCATTAATACACTGGCACTGGGTATAACCATTAGCACGTCAGAGGTACTAGCTGTACGTAACGATTTCCTATGTATTGAAAGAAGGGGAAGCTGATGAGCGAACTCATCCTGAAACCCTACTGAGCCTGACAATGACAATATCCATACAGTCCGGTCTGTTCGTCTAAGAGTATCGCATATCGAGTCTAGGGGGGTGGATAAAGTCAGACCCCTACTAACGCGATAATTCGTGTCGGTATGTAACCCATCACCACCTGAGAAACTACTGATCCGAATCAGTAATTCTCGATTATCTTGGCCAAGGTTTTCTGGTGATGGCCACCCGTGCACTGTGCGACATCAACCCCCAATACCGTGAGAGACGAATCCCCGACGATCCGCTCACTGCCTCCATATGGCTCGGGACTGTACCCAACTAAAACCTGTTTGCACCACTCCTTTGAGCCGTGGTAGGGTAGTAATCAAAGCACAGTGGGAACTCACACGAGACAAATGACGATCTCAGGTCGACAGACTAACCTGTACACATGTCACCTGGGAACTGCTATATGACAATAGGTATAATACCAACTAGCAGGTTCCCGGCGAGTCATGTCCGGTGTACTTATAACCGAATGAGCACCTGTATACATCTTAGGTGAACCAACTGACACCAATGGCTTGTGAGACCGGCCACCGCCCCTCGTCGGGGTCTCGATGTATACACTGGTCTACTCTGGAGTATCGATGCCCTGTCTCGAAACTCCCACGACCAGGGACACATTAAGGATGTGCTTATAGACCCCAGCTCTCACGTATATGATCGCCATCATACTGTTGGCTGTCAAGCAAGAATCCTATGGGCTCTATCAACATGTACATGATGATAAAGACAAACCAGATAGTATACTATCATCTCGAGTAAGACTGTCCTACCGGTATAGGTCCTCCCTCAATCATTGCAATCACGTACCCGCGATCCAATAATTGACTTCGAGGGCACTATATTCAACATTAGGAAGGGTAATGAAATCCCCACCCAATCTGGATTGGTGTTATAGCCCCTTAAAAGTCGGTTTTAAAAATGCAAAGCAGTAAACACACAAAACACTTGCCAATTTTTTTTCTTTTATTGCGGCGCAAAGAATCCTACACAAGATCAAGTTATTGGAGAAAGGGGAGAAGTTTTTGTGCAAAAAACCCTGCAGGAATTTTTTTTAGAGGATTACAGAGGGCAGAGGGAAGGAAAAGAGTGCTTACAGAGAAATTTCCATGTGCTGACATCACCAATGCGCCGCTGATCCGCGGTCAGATGTAGGGAAATGCGGCGGTTCCGCGGTCAATAGGTCGGTTCAGATCTCCAAACTTTTTATGTTTCTCTGTTGTGATTCCCCTCTGTATGTTCAGATCTGCTGTTTGCTGTTTTGTTCACTGGATTTTTCCAGATCTGAATTTGTTCGTCTTTCCGATCCTGCACAATTCATACGAAAACCGATCAAAAAATAACAAGATGATAAAAAAATTTATATATATATATTTTATATATTTTTCAGTTTTTATGATTTTTTTGATTTTTTAATTAACCCGAAATTACAAAAAGAAAACAACTACGCCATCCCCGGCAACGGCGCCATTTGATTGTTGTGAAATTAAGTGCTTATGCTATTTGTGATCAAAGAATTAACCGCAATCAAGAACGGTGTCGTTTGGTAGCTAGCTGGTTGAATACGGGTCGGTCCACAGGGATTTTGTGTATTTTCTAGTTGTTCTAACGAGTCAATTCTAATTGTGGTAGGTTTGATTTTCAATAAAAACTGAATTGAGTTTAATTAGGATTAAAACCTTGCTAGGGTTAGGATTAGGTTAGTTTGGAAAGTCAATATTTCTCACCGCTTTCTATGCCCTAATTAAGAACTTTTAGGTGTTAAGGTAATAGTTAACAAAGGGGATTAGCACGATCGGGAAGAAACTAGGTTTCTTCCCTTTAGTCCCTGTCCGTCCTTTCTTAACTCTGACCCCAACCTCCATAGAAATCATACACAACCGGTCTTTAACTATGGTATCACCGCTACCTCATGGGATAGGGTGCCGTAGTGAGCGGTGTGTGTATGTATGCATAGAGTTCTATTTTAAAATGTATAACGGGAAAAAAAAGGGTGGGAGATTTTCATCTCTCAAACCTTTCCCAAACCTAACCCTAACAAGTGAGGAACTACTCACTCATTAGGGAATTGATAAACGAGTTCAGGTTTTTAGTTTTAATTTAACAACTATGGCAGATAAGAAATTTATAACTATGGCAGAGAAATAAAATTGCTAGAGAAATAATTAGGGCAGAAAAGAAACTTACTTTTCTATTTGATGCACTCTTCAATAATTACAGGGAATAAAAATTCTAAACTAGATAAATAAAAAGTGGCATGCTCCAAAAAGAGCTGTAGGGTTCCTATTTATAGAGAATAGAAACCCTAAGGTTTACATCTGATCCATATCTAAATTTACAAAACTACCCTGAGAAGCCTGGTCAACGCACCGCCACCCATCGTCAAAATGCACCGACACGTGCTCAGCACGGCCGTGGATCCGCGGCCATATGCCTTGTTTGGCCGCGGATCCGCGGCCATATGGAGGGTTCTCTGTATCAAATCTTCAGGGCTGCTTCCTGTTGCATTTTACTTCTGGTTTCTTCACTTGGTTTCTCAGAATATCTTCTATTTTCTCCCAGATTTCCACAGTGCAGAATGTTGTGGACTTTTACCGTTCACTTCGCGTTGAAGTCTTGAATCTTTGTGCTGCCTTCGTACCTTGTGCAATTGAATTGTTCATTGATCTTCACTTGTTCCTTAAACTGTAGGCGGCATCATAAAGATTCTTCTCTTTGTTGGTCGTAGTCTCACTTTTGTAGCGTCTTTTCACCATTTACACTGTATTGTTCCGAGAACCTATAACCTGCAACTATTCAACAGACATGGATCAAAAGCACCTATTTATTTGTAAAATGATTAAGAATGGGGAATATAATAATGCAAAATTATGAGATGAACAGTGCCCTCTGCACTCCTCAACTTGTTAAGGAGTTCTGGAAGTTCAACTTCTTTACCTTGAATGTTGAAATTCAAGATAAACTGGGCGTAGGTGGAAGGAAGGGACTGAAGAACCAAGTCTGTATACAGCTCGTTCTCTAATGTTGTTCTGAGGTCCGCGAGCTCTTCAATATAGCCAATCATCTTAAGGACATGCCCCCCTATAGATGATCCGACGGCCAGCCTCGACTGAAACAAGTTCTTCGAGGTCTCGTATCTAGCTATACGAGATTTCTCTCCATACAGTTCCTTGGTGTGGAGAAATATGGATTCAAGATCCATATTCTTGTGCCTCCTCTGATGTTCATTATTCATAGAGGCAAGCACGATGCATTTGGCCTTCGCGCAGTCAATCTCCCAGGTCTTGCGGATTTCCTTATCTGCGACACTGGATTCTGGACCTGGGATGGCAGGGGCCTTAGTAGTAAGGACATACCCTAATTTGTCATAGGTAATTGCCATCTTGACATTCCGGAACCAGTCTTTATAGTTTGGCCCTGTCAAAATATTTTTATATAATAATAACTTAAAGCCTGTCATGTTCTGGGTCGCTGCAATTAGGAGAGAGAGAGGAAACACTTTAGCATGATACTCTTGCAAGTTTAGAGTAGTTTTTAGTTTATCTAAACAGGATGGCTCCCACTGTTTCTCGAATCCTTCCTCAAACCATAAAAGAAGAACTAGTCAGGACTTTTTTACCGTACAATACTTGCTTAACTGTTCAGCCAGGCCAGTGTTGGTACTTCGAGGGAGGTTTTACGACGCTTTCGCGAAATTCCTTAATTAAATAACCTCTTTTCTCTGGGGGCGTAGCCTCGCTCACACCTTTCTCGAGACCTACTTGGTTTATAACATTGATCGTTAAGTGAAAGAATCTCCTCATGAGTAGCATATACTCACAGTAGGATCGGGATCCAAATATCATCGTGTGATAAAGCTGAAGGAATCCTACCAAAATTATCACACTCCAAATGGTATGCAACTCTAGCAAGTTTCAGTTTCTTTAGAAACTCCCGATGTGAATTTTTGCCCCAAGCTCTTATGACCTTGGTGTTGGTCAAAATGTCATAAGTCACATGTCAAGTTCTACCCATCATTATCTTGTTAATTTGAACCCACCCATACATACCCCTGACGTTGGCCAAATGGTAGTACGACTGTCCCAAACCAACTCATCTATCTATGCAACAGATGAATACCCAGCAGCTACCAAACACTATGCCTTGGCGTTAGTCAAAATACATAGCTTGAATACTACTGAATACCCAAATGAAATGACGGAGGGCTACGAATGGTTTTGGCGAAACCGTGAACGTAGTGAACTTGATATGATCGAAGGAACCTGATAGCTTTTAAAAGGAGTGGTTTAAGCTCCGCAATTAAAAAAAATCTTATTTTTTAAAATAACCGAGTGGCTTCTTTTAAACCGTTCCAACGATTCAACTTTGGTTTATTTTCTTTGCATTAAAATAATGGGTCCCATCAATTAACCTATCATTGCAGAAAACAACGAAAATACAACGTCCTCTTATGCCATCCGCATTCGCCACTGGGCCCCGTCATTCACCCGTTAGGTTACTTAACTAACAACAGAGCGAGGGTTGGGCTAGCACAGGTGCAAAACATAAGTAACGCCTACTAGATATCATATATAGATATTGTACATTCGTCAGACGCAATAATAGGCATTCCAGATCACAGATGAACATATTGGATATTCTAGGAATCCGCATTCCCTTTGAGCCTGCAATGAAATACGGATTACACAGTCGCGATGAATAGCCAACCCCACCCTAGACCCCTACGGGTACGGCAAACTACCTGCCAAGTACCCGAAGTGAAGCGGTCTCCCTCAACGACGTGAGTAGGCCACTAAGCACTTCAAAGTAACCGGTAGTTTGTGCACCCCACATTGGGTCTATCCTAGGAGCAGAAAACAGTAAATGAAATAATACAACGGTGGCTACAACCTCAACCCGGATGTGCCCCGCAAAAGAATATTACAACAAATTACAATTTACATTTGAATGAAAGAAACACTCGTCTCATATCCCCGGCTATCCATTCACGACAATCCAACAAGTTCACATTCACAAACCAGTAAAAACCATTACAGAAATATGCAACCCCTGCTAACCGACATACTAGCAGTTAGGGGAGGTTTACGAACACATTAAACACAGCACAAATATAATCTAGTTAGCCAATGTTCTTAGAATTTCGATCAAGCAACACATATGAATCTACTCCAAACAATTCTCTGTGCATATAAAACCTGAGCAGAAACAAAACATCCCAGAAAACACAGCATCAACACAGAAGAATAACTGAGCAAATTTGAGTTGACTCGGTGTCAAGTCGGCCGCGGATCCGTGTCGGATCGCTAGGATCGGCGGCGGTTCCGCGGTGGTTTGGACGAGTCACGATCCCAAATTTCTTCACAATTCTTAAAAAACCCTGCATGTATTTTTAAGGGTCCCTGAAAAATTTTTAGACCCCGTTTTAAAATCGGCAGAAACTAGGTGAAAATGTCGTTTTTTCGGGATTATTTTGCGATCGAATTTCTAAAGACTTTGCTAACATATTAGTTATGGTTTAGCTAGGCTCTGATACCACTGTAAGTCGACATTACACACCCTACAAGATGCGGGGAGGCGGAATAGGTAAAACAATCATTTTGTTTAAGGTAACATCGACCAACTTTACGAATCTTTGCTAAACCCTAACTAACAAACTATCTAGAAGTTCTAAACTACTATGATAGATGATTATACCTTAAGATACTATTCCTTCTTGTACTTGTTGTTCACATCCTCATCGGCCTCCTCGATGTGATAGAAGATCCACCCGAGAGTTCCTTCTCCAAGGTTTAACCTTTAACTTGAGGAAACTAAGCGGCTAGGATTGCTAATCCAAGTGACCTCGAAGATATAGAAGTGAATTAAGGATCTATTAGTCTTTCTAACCCTTGGGATCTCAACACATGAGAGGATTAAGGTTAGGTTGAAGAAGAGGAGAGCTTGAGGAGAGAGTGTGTGTATGTGAGAATGAAATGAAAATATAACTCATTTCTATATTTCATGAAGCATAAGTATCTAATAAATCATATTAGATAATTACAACCATGCTTCATTTAATACATTAGGATGAATCATCCATGAGTCATTAAAACAATAAATGCTTCATTAACTCACTTTGGATGAATCATCATATGAGTCATTAAATCATTTAATGCAAATAACACATAAGCTCCACCTCATTTAGTTTAATTCATAAATGAATTAAATCTAAATAAGTCACCTTTCATCTAGAAGTTTCTCGACTACTTACGAGAATGCCCCTCCCATCCGTATTTACGAAAAATATGGATATACTGAGATTGCATAAATCCAATAATCCAATAGTAGAATCTGGCTTAAACTAAAGCCCGCTAGTATAAACTGTCCGAACATCATACTTGCACAAGTACACGTATATGTCCGAACCCTGTCGTAAAACCATACGACCTCTATACCGTTTCGCCTGAAGCAGGGAAACTCTCTGTGTGGGACTCTAAAGACTCGACACTACGCTGGCAGTGGGTTTAACCACAGGCAGCAAGCGGTACTAGCTGTATGTAACGGTCCCCAGGTAGATGTCGATAAGAAGGCCGATGAGGAAACCCATCCGAACTCCTACTGATCCTGATGTGACAATCTCCATACAGTCCGGTCTGTTCGTCTAAAACTATCGCATATCGATCCTAGAGGGTGGCAAGCGTCAGTCCCCTAAAAGCGGTATAAGTCGTGTCGGAGTGAAGCCAATTACACCTTGAGAAGCTACTGGAAATCCTAACAGTAAATCTCGCTTTCCCTGGCCAGGGACGTTGCGTAATGGCTCTCCAAACACAGTGCGATATCAACTCCCAATATCGGGAGAGACGAATCCTTTCTAACTTCCACTGCCTCCAAGTGCTTCGGGACTGCACCCAACTGCTACCTGTTTACACGACTCCTTTGAGCCGTGGTAGGGTAGCAATCTAAGAACAGTGGGAACACACTCGAGACAAAACAGCAGTGTCAAGTCAACGGACTATGTTGTACTCATGTCACCTGGGAACTGTTAACTGACGACGGGTATAATACCAACCAACAGTTCCCTGCGAGTCCTTTCCGGTGTACCCGTAACCCAATGAGCACCTGCATACTATCTCCAGTACAACGTACTAATGGCTGTGGGACATACCATTTCCCCAACTGGGATGAGAAGCGTACACTCTATTCTACTCCGGAGTATCGATGCCCTGTCTCGATAATCCTATGACTAGGGACCTGAAAAAGGATGTGCTTGTAGACTACCCAGCCCCCACTAGTGTGACTGCCATCACAACGCTGGTAGTCAAGCAAGATCCTATGGGCTCTGTCAATATGTATTCGCGATATGCTAAAATAAACATATTCACATATTAAGATAGATATAAACCAAGTAGCATACAACTATGTTGAGCAAGACTGTTAATATAACTGTGAATATTCCAAGCTTCCATTAAATAATATACAAGTTAGTATGATACAATAATGGCCCCTAGGGCATATACACTAACACTTCATAGACAATGGGAGCAGTGGAAGCGTTTGCAAGCTGCTTAAATCCATCTATGAATTAAAGAAGGCATCGCGGAGCTGGAACATCTGTTTTGATAAAGCTATTAAAGAGTTTGACTTCATCAAAAATATAGATGAACCTTGTATATGCAAGAAGGTTGTAGAGAGTAAGGTTATCTTCCTCGTATTGTACGTGGATGCCATACTCTTGCTAGGAAATGATGTTCCTATGCTACACTCGGTCAAACTCTTCTTATCACACAAGTTCTCCATTTTAGATCTAGGTGATGCCTCCTACATCCTGGGGATTAAGATTTATGGAGATAGATCTAAACGGATGTTAGGATTGTCCCAATCCAGGTACATAGACACCATACTAAAGAGGTTTAGTATGGAAGATTCTAAGCGTGGTAATTTACCCGCTTGCTCAGGAATCACTTTCTCCAAAGAGATGTCTCCCAAGACTGATTTGGAGAGGGCTCGCATGCAAGGGATGCCCTATGCTTCGGCAGTCGGGTCAATTATGTATGCGATATTATGTACTAGACCAGATGTAGTTTACTCACTAGGTGTACTGAGTAAGTATCAATCAGATCCAGGGGAGAAACACTGGACAACTGTGAAGAACATTCTTAAGTACTTGAGAAGGACTAAAGAAATGTTCTTGGTGTATGGTAACGGTGAAATCTAGGTGGAGTCCTTTACTGATTCGAGCTTCCAAAGTGATAAGGACGACGTAAGTCGGTGTCGGGTTTTGTCTTTACCCTCAACAGAGGGGCGGTATGTTGGAAAAGTTCCAAGCAAGATACCATAGCAAACTTGACGTTGGAGGATAAATACATCGCTGCAAACGATGCTGCCAAAATTGCTGTCTGGATGAAGATGTTCATAAGATGAACTTGGTGTGGTTCCACCCATTGAGCATCCAATACCTGTGTATTGTGATAACAATGGATCTGTGGTTTTGGCCAAGGAACCCCGGTCCCATTAGTGATCCAAACATATTCTTAGGCGGTATCACCTGATCAGGAAAATAGTAGATCGCCGGGAGATTGAGATTAGGAGAGTTTACACGAAGGATAACACAGCGGATCCACTCATGAAGGCCCTCCCCCAGATGCTAATCGAGAGACTTTTTGGGATGTTGGGTATGAGATACTACAACAGCTGGCCTTAGTGCAAGTGGGAGATTGTTAGGAATATATATGTCCTAGAGGCCATTATTGTATGATATAGTGGATGCTTGGACATATATAAAGAGGAATTTCTTGCTCGACATGATAGTATGCTATCCGGTTGCCTTTATCTTAACATGTTCACTGTTATTATTATACTGTCTCTCATATACATGTTGGTAAAACCCTTAGGATGTAGGCTTGACTACCAGGACTATGATGCAGATCATACTACTGGGACCTAGGAAGTCCACAAGCACATCCTTCAATTGTTCCTATTCGAGGGAGTATCAAGACATGGCATCGATATTCCAGAGTAGACTAGTGTGTATGTCACGCCCCGCTTCCCAGTGTACGGCGAAGTGGACGCGACGAGGCCCGCTACGTATATACTCAGAAGTATATACGCTAAGCGTAACTAAGCAATATAAAGTAAATCACAAGAGACGAATAATATAGAAATAACAACAACTTTTATTAATAACATTCTTTTTACAATGCAGGAAAAGAAAATACAACTGGAATGAAAAGCAATGCCTAAACAATGGCATAACAGGAAATGAAATAAACTGGAAAGAACAAGGTACAATTATCTAGAGCTCTGGGTCTGCCTGGAACTGCTCCAAATCTTCACCGGTGGGCTCGATCTCAACTTGGTCCAACGCACCTGATGACATTAAAAGAAGAAAGAAATAGAATGTCGTCAGCGAACAGGTCGCTCGGTAAGTCCCACAAGAATAAGAAGAATGAGAATGATAGAGTAAAAGTATTTTTCTAAAGTATTATAATGTTGAATATTATGGAACATTGTGTGACGCTGTTGTTTGTAGCTTGGTACAGAAGGATGCCAGTGTATACGAGGGGGATCTCTATATGCTAGAGATCAGGGCAAACGGAAAGTACAAGGAACCGTTATGCCACGGTACAACAGCAACAGGATTCAGGTTAGGTGTCTTAATCTGACCACCTCGTGCCACCTTTAACATCTTCCGTACCAATCTACCCCTTAAACCCCGTAATGTTTTAACAGTATTGTAGTATTGGAATATGTAAGTTGGTTGACTGACCAAAACCATGATATCAGTAAATATGTTGCAACTGTATAATCAGGTAAATGGAATATTAGGATAATGGATGAATATCCATGGTTTGATTCAGTCAAAATGAATATATTGTTAACTGGGTTCATGGATTCATGTATTCAAAGTGCGATGGAATAAAAAAGAATATAGATTGACTTGAATCATATTCGAGTCAAGAATAGTCAGACTCTAACCCGAGTCAGACTAAAAGAAGAGAATTTGAAGTTCAATATTAGCTAGGGGCCTTATTGTAATTTGTGAAACTTGAGGGGGTTTTATGTAAAAATACTTTTGTATAGTTTTCAAAATACACCTCAAGTATTTAATATTCGTCTTTAATATTATATTGAATGTGAATTTTATTTGTGTTATTCTAGTGAATATATCCTAATAAAAGTATTAATTGTCTTATCTGAAATTCATGGTATTTTAGTGTAACTTTTAATCTTGTAATTTTTAGAAAAATGTAGAAACTTTATATTATGATAAAATAGGTGTTTAAATGATAATTATATATATATATATATATTAACACATGAATAATTTTATATAAATATTTTATTTTCAAAAATCTCATTTTCCTTAAATGTCGTATTTTAAACCCTTCGAGACCGAATGCTCCTTGCGGAGGTCTGAATCTCGCACTACTAGCCTGCGGGTGCACGATGAACCGTACTTTCCCTAACAGGTTCCCCAAAAGTGGGTTGTAGCGGCACTTTGCTTAGGTTTTATAAATACTTTTCATTTAAGAAAACGGTTTTATTAATATGGGGTATTTATTTGCAAAAAGTATAGTTTTCCGTATTTTAGTTATTAAGGTTTCCTAAACCAACTAGCCTATTTCTAAGGTCTAAATGATGAGTCATTAGAAGCCTCAAATCTCCTCTTCACCGTCAATTGCGGCCAGGTAAGTACAAGTGAGGAGGGAGGGATCCGCTCACGAATCGTGAAACGGGCCTTTTAAAGTTACCCAAGCTCACTTGCCTAGCCTAGACACCAAAAGACAGTTTAGATAAACGATCGATGTCCATGACCAATCGTGTTTTCATTTTATTAAAAGATTTTATCTAGAAAAGTTTACAACTTAAAGCTTTAAATAAAGATTAGGGTATTTTAGTGAAAAGTCCTGTAGTTTCGTATTCTGTATTTTGATGTTTATCAATTAGGGTTAGATTGAGTGTGTGTAGGGATAGGTCATTACCCCGTGACTTATTTTAGGTTTTGGTAAAGTTTAAAGGTAAAACATGCTATGTTAAACTTAAAGGTATTATAGCGCAAGAATACGGTATTCGAAAACGTTATCATTTTATGTGTGAAATTTCATTCAAATTGAGTTATACAAGTTTTGTGATCAAGATAAACATATTTATGAGTGAGGTAATTGATTAAACTAAGAAAAATGAACTTCATGGTATTTTTATGAAAAGAGTATGGTTTTGCAAAGAAGTTATCATTTTATGTGAAAAAGTTTGATTAAATTGGTTTAAGGGTGATTAATAGTAAACAAGAATATGGGTAGATAATATGTATTAGGTGACAAGTGGAAATTTAGAGAAAAACCGAATCGGAAATCGGTTTGTTCGATTTCCGTCGGGTTCCAAAAATCCGTATTTTTATATGTATAGAAAAGAGAGATAGAGGGGATGGGACTTACGGTTTGGACAAGCTAATGAAGCTAGAGGTCGTGATGGTTGTCGATTCGTTGAAAACGTCACGAAGGTCCCGATCCGGTCGCCGGAATCCGTCGTCGATTTCGGCAGCGCTTCGCTTCTCGCTCTTCGTACCGAGTTCTCGAGAATTTGAGAGAGTGGACTTAGAGTTGTGAAGGGAAAAGGTAGAGGGTAGGGGTCTTTATATAGGGCTAGGCTAGGGTTAGGGTTAGGGTTAAAAAAAATATTAAAAAATATAAAAAAACATTAAAAATTCATTAAATTTCATTAAACCTAGGAGTAAAAGGGATTTATTAGCCAAATCAAAACCGATCCAGGTATAATAAGTGTGCAAGAGGGTTGACCAAGTCAAGAGCCAACTTTTCTCAGTTGGTGACTCGGCCGTCCGGCCAAGTCCGGCCGGCGGCGCCGGACCGAGTCGGCCGAGTCGCCGGCCGGCGGCGCCGAGTCGTGCCGAGTCAACGGTCCAATGGCCGGGGGTTTTCCTGAGGAACAACTTGGTATTTTTACTTTTTGTTGTCCAGTACATATTTTGGGAGTTATGGCCTTTTTACCGTTGACTTCCAAAAAAAATAAAACAAAATAAATACAAAAATAATGTAGGGCATGAGATTTGAACTCTGGTGGCTTGGTTCAGCAGTGCAAGGTGTTACCAATGAGCTACAAGCTCCTTCTTATAATTATTGTAAGGAATTAGATACTTAAATTGTTTTCAGCAACATTAATACTCCAAGTGTACACTATATTTAAAGCAAATTTTTGGTATACAAAATTGGAGTTGTTACAGTGTACGTTTCTTGACCCTGTAGGGGGCGATGGTTGATCCCATATACATTGGTGTTTGACATCAAAATTTGTACACAGGTGCTCATTAGAGAATGGGTACACCGAACAGGACTCGCCGAGAACTCCTAGTTGGTACTATACCTATCGTTAGTTAGCAGTTCTTTGGGGACACTGGTACATGTTAGTCTGTCGACCCGAGATCGTCATAGAGTCTTGTGTGGCTCCCACCGTTCTTTGATTTCCTCCCTACCACGGCTCAAAGGAGTCGTGCAAACAGGTGGATTTTGGGTACAGTCCCAAGTCATATTGAGGCAATGAGCGATAGGAGGAGTTTCGTCTCTCCCGGTATTGGGAGTTGATACTGCGTTATGCTCGATTGGTGACAACAGCAAGTCCCTGGTCAGAGCTGTTGATGAGATTTACTGGTAAGTGTTATCAGTAGTTTCTCGAACCGTTATGAACCATATATCGGCCTGACTTATCAAGTTACTGGGTCTGACGATTCCACCCCTAGACTCGATATGCAACATATCAGACGAAGAGACCGGACTGTACGGTAAGTATTACTTATAGGCTTCATGAGATTTTGGACAAGCTTGCTTATTGATCTTCTAATCGCTCAATACCTAGGTAGTCGTTACATCCAGCTAGTACCGCTGACGGCTTGTGGATAACTGATGTGATCATTACCTACTATTGGCGTATTGACGAGTCTTTAGAGTCCCACACAGAAGTTTCCCGGTTCAAGCGAAACGAAGTAGGGCACATATGTTGATATGTGCGGGGGCCTGATTAAATACGAATATATGATACTGTATTCTAATCTGGTAGTTATATGATATCAGTTAGGTTATATATGATATAATCGGATTATTGAATCAAGTGTTGATTTGATAATGTGATATACAGATAAATGATATTAGTCGGTTATATGTGATATAACCGAATTATTAAATCAAGTGTTTATTTAATAATATGATATATATTTATATTTGATATAATTATATATTAACTAATATTATTGCTCACTAATAATTTTCTTTATATATATATATATATATATATATATATATATATATATATTGAAGCATGTTTGATTTTCTATTTATTGGAAATGGAAATGATGAGGTGGAAAATGAGAAGCATGGGTGAAGCATGGCTTTGTAGTATTTTTTATTGGTCTCTTATCACTATTGAAGCATGGTTCTATTTGTTTATTTGAAACAAATGGATGCTTCAATAAGTGACAGGGGTCAAGCCATTCTTGACAACACTTGGTTCATTTTCTCTAGTTGAGCTCATGAGATGAGTTTTTCTCTCTAGCTCTCTTCATTCTCTTCCTCACCTCCTCCAAGCTCAATCCCTCACATGAGTTGTGAAACCTTGAGCTTGTGAGAACCCTAGTGAGCAAACAACACCCCTACTTCACCATCCTACACTAGATTAGCGCTTTGGTGTAGTGTGTTTCCTTCACTAAAGAGTTTAGTGAAGAGGTAACTTGGATTAGCGGAGCTTCGGGTGGATCATTTTCGGCACGAAAATTGCAAAGGAAGCTCGTTCCAACTTCAAGTGGAGCCTAGTGGAGTCATGTGGACTACTACACGGAGCTTAAGAAGAGAAGGACACGGTCTACAAAGGTTGTAGCCTCATTCTCTTCATGTAGTTTTTGTTGTATCATAGTTAAACCTTAATCATCTAGTTTAAATCTTGGTTAGTGTTAATTAGCACCCCAAAATTTTTAAAAATGGCATGCTTGTTGCTAGTAAAACCCAGTGGTGGTGGTAATAAACATTTTCAACTCCCACTAATGTTTTCTGAAAAGAATCCATTTTACTAAAACTATGGCGAGTCAAGAATAATATAACTATTGATCTTCCAGATAGTAGAATGTTAACCCTCGTCGAAGCCCGGGGTAATCCACAAATTGCCATTACTGAAACATGCCTTGAGTTTTTCCATATTCTGGTTTTAAGCATCAGTCGGACTACTCCATATACCTTAACATCGTTAATATATGAATCCATTCTATATCCAGTATATAGAAATAGATGCACTAGTTTAATTGGAACCAGATTCAAAAATCATGCAGCTGTTTCCAGTGCATATCAACCAAATGGATGGAGGCCAAGCAGCATTATTCATCAAGGAATGCATCCACGCATGAGTAACCTGAAAGAGAATCATGTTCTCAAAAATATTACTTGCAACGGAATACCTAACATAAATATCTACATTTTCGATCACTTTGAAGAATCCTGATACTTGCAACATATGGTTCTCTACTTTATTCTTATACCTATATCTTCTCAATATCTGGACCTTTTATTTCTACGAAATACTTGTCTAAAAATATAGAAGTCATGAGCAAACAAAATATAGTACGAGTACCAACCCCTTTGTCCTAATGGACATTGGACAACATACAATACTTTGTATAAGTCCACTGAGTTTAATAACTCAAACCCTGTGCATCATAGGTTGAAAAACTGTACTATGGTTAAGAAGAATTACAATGTTGTTGAATGCACTTTACCTAATCATCAACTGATACAGGTAAATTTCATAGAAATAATTTCAAAAAGTTATATCTCACTTTATAAAATAAAAGTACAGATATATCAGTTTGAAATTAGTGCATAACAACGGATATTCAAAACCAAATATTTGCCGTTAGGCAAAACCCAGGTGATTTCCTTAAATATTACCAATTACAAAGAATTCCGATATATAGAGGATCTAATCACCCAATTTCCAATATCTTACTCCCTCTCACCATCTGTAACGCCATACATATGTGAGAATCAAGTCTGGTAAATACATACCCCGGAGTTAGAATCTAATTGGGAAAACAGTTTTCAATTAACATCGCACAGTCAAACTGAAACGTGAAAATGTTTCGAAGTGGTATCCGGGTATTCCTAGTAATGTCTCTTCCACTATCCAGATTCATGACAGTAACCATATACTTCCTTACCCTCACTCCAATCCCTTTATATGTCTTTACTTATTACCTTATGTACACCATACTTAAGCTAATTGATTTTCTTCCTTCCCTACCCTTTGGCACCAGCTTAAGGTTTGGAAGAAAACTATCCAATAAGCGCAATAGGTGTAATCTCCTAATACCAGAAGCCCTCACAACCTGAGAGAAGGTAAAGGGAAAAGACAACTGAATAATCCTATTCTATTTCTTCAAAACCATAATCCATTCTCGAACTAGAACAAGTTCCTTGATTTCGTATTTAACTATACGATGGCATATCCAAGCAATATGGATCTTCGTAGTGATACGAAGTGTTCTGGAGAAATCCAAAGGGGATGTATGAGTGGCAGTGATATACGCAATTTTTTCGTGAATGATGTTGGAAATAGTGCCCTCAGATTCAATTATTCGATCACAGGCACGTGATTACAATGATTGATGGATGACCTATCCCGATAGGACAGTCTTACTCGAGATGATAGTATGCTATCTGGTTTACCTTTATCATCGTGTACTGCTTTAGGTGACCTGACAAGTCGCTATTACACGTTGATAGAGCCCCTAGGATTCTTGCTTGACCACCAGCAGTATGAGGGCGATCATATACGTGGGAGCTGGTAGTCTATAAGCACATCCTTAAATGGTCCCTAGTCGTGTGAGTTTCGAGATAGGGCATCGATACTCCAGAGTAGACTAGTGTATACAGTCGAGACCCCAACGAGGGGCGGTGGCCGGTCTCACAAGCCACTGGTGTCAGTTGGTTCACCTAAGATGTATACAGGTGCTCATTGGGTTATGAGTACACCGAACAGGACTCGCCGGGAACATGCTAGTTGGTCATATACCAGACGTCAGATGACAGTTCCCTGGTGACATGTGTACAGGTTAGTTCATCGACCTGGGGATCGTCATTTATCTTGTGTGAGTTCCCACTGTACTTTGATTACTACCCTACCACGGCTCAAAGGAGTCGTGTAAACAGGTTTTAGTTGGGTACAGTCCCGAGCCACATGGAGGCAGTGAGCGTATCTTCAGGGGTTCGTCTCTCCCAGTATTGGGAGTGAGGTCGCGCTGTGTCTAGGAGAGCCATTACACGAAGCCCTCGGCCGAGGCAAGGAGATTTACTGGTAGGTATTCCAGTAGTATCTCAGGGTGTTCTGGGCTACACTCCGACACGACTTGTACCGCTTTTGGGGGTCTGACTTTTACCAACCCCCTAGACCCGCCATGCGATGCTCATAGAAGAACGGACCGGACTGTACGGATATTGTCACTGACAGGCTCAGTAGGGTTGTCGGGCTGAGTTCGCTCACAGACGTCCCTTTTAAGTCAGTACCTGGTAGCCCGTTACGTACTGGCTTATACCTCTGACGTGCTAGTGGTTAAATCCACAACCAAGGTGTTGACGAGTCTTTAGAGTCCCCCACATTCAGTTACTCAGCTTTCGGCCGAAAAGTTGTAGAGGCCGTATGGAGATATGGCAAGGTCCGATCAGATACGTGCGGTATTGCACGGATCAGGATCGGACAGTTTGTACTACAGGCCGTATGGATATATGGCAGGGTTCGATCAGATACGTGCGGTATTGCACGGATCAGGATCGGACAGATATTACTAGCCGGCTTTGGTTTAAGCCGGATCCAAGTATAGTACAGTGTAGATTTTGTCTCATTGCATTTGTATTTCGGTCGGAATACAAATGCGGGCGTGTATGCGCAGTATCGGGGTTTTCCTGTAATTTATTACGGGACCAGTTTTCTGGAGTTGCCAGTTTGCTTTCCGTTTCGGCCAATTTCCTTTGTATCACTCATTGGCCGAAGTTTGGTGGAGGAGGGCTTATTTGCATTGTTGCAAATAAGTGTTTATGGAGGGAGTTCTTTGCATATATTTATATCATGATGGTTTCATGATGGAGCCCATCCTTTGACTCTTTCTTTTCCATGATGGCTTGACCATTGTAGGTTATGATTGGCTTTTGGAGTGTTGGGTTTTGTTCTCTCATCATCACTTTTCATCATTGCATTCCACCCACCCCTTGACCTTGCTCTCTCTCTCCAATCACACAAAAAAGGGGGGCCGGCCATTCCATGGAGAATGGGATTCATTTCATGAGAAGGGGGAATTTTTGTATCTTGAGCTTTGAGAAATCCCTACAACTCCCTCTCCAAAAGTATACTTCAATTCCTCCACAAAAGGCAACTCCATAATCCCAAATGAGACATGAGTTCCACACTACATTCTACAGCAAACCTTGGGCACGTCGACTAGCCAGCTTCGTGCCCGAGTTGCCTCGGCATTGAGGTGGGAGCCCGTAAAAGAAGTAGGCGATGTGGTGCACTTCGGGCGACGAGGTGGAGACCGGAGCTTCCGCGGGAGATCGGGACGACGACGAGAAGACCGGAGGACTCGGATCTGTCGGTATATCTCTCTTCCCTTTCTTGTAGATAGGTAGGACTAATTAATGGTTCGATCCAGGTATTAGTGCGCGGTGGTGCCGGTCTGCTAAGTCCGCAAAATTAAAGTTTATCACCGTTTCCGCATTTTGGCCTCGGGATGGAGGCCGGGGCGCCGCCGTGCACTTACAGTGGTATCAGAGCCTCGCCATTAACTTAGTCTAGCTTGGTTTAATGTGTTTTGCAATTCCGATCGACCAAAATTCCAAAATCTACATTTTTGCTAGGGACAGTTTTCTGTTGAAATTTTTTGGTCTCCAAAAATTTTTCAGGTTGTATAAAAGTACTGTGCTGGAAGACCTAAGACTACTGTAGAAATTCGAGACACTGATCTCTTCAGAGGAGCGCGGAACCGCGGCAAAACCCTACTTGTTGCCGTGGTTCCGCCGCAGTATTGATGGATCAGTGTGCACAATTTTTCCAGTAGGCTTTTTGGGTTAAAATTGGGGTTTTGGAATATTAATATTGGGCCCAGAATTTCTTGATCTGCTACAGTAATGCTTTGGGGCCCACTTGTTAAAATTTGATTGATCGGGTATTTTAAACACATTATTTCACAGTATTTACATTATATCTGCGACCGTGAATGTCACTTGATCGGTAAATCCGGTCTAACTGCTATAGCCCGGTTAGACGGATTTGCGAACGTGACTTTCACGTTGATGTTCTGTTTTTGCTGTGATGTTGCGGGTTGGTCATGGGGGATAGCCTGGATGCAATACTAGTACAGTTCTGTTGTATTATGTACATTTGATATTGCAGGGCGAGCGTCCGACATGTGGACTGCCGTCACTGCCTGATTGTATTATTATTTTGGGGCACGACCTGGTTGCGGTCGATGTACCCGTTGTATGTATATTTTACTTTCTGTACTAAGATTACCCCGCGGAGGGGTGCACGGATAGCCGGGTTCTGGAGGGCAACAAGCCCGCATCTCATGGCATTGAGACGGAGGGGGCTTCACTCTAGAATTGGCGGGCTATTCGCCGCACTCGTAGGGGGTACAGGTTGACCCAGGAGGGGTGCCCAAGTTACCGGATTCCGTGAAGTGCTGGGTGGTCCATTCACGGTGCTGAAGGGGGCTGCCTCGCTTCAGGTTTTGGCGGGTAACTTGCCGCGCCCGTAGGGGTCTAGGATTTCATTGCGCAGGCTATCCACACGACCAGGGGAACGTCGGGTTTCAGTAGTGGCTCTGTGAAACCAAGGGATCCCAGATATCTGTATTGTTCTGTGATGCTGTACATTTCTGTGATGTTGCATTTCTTATCACGCCTTGAGCGAAATATAATATATTGGTATATATATTAGTAGATGTTGTATATGTTTTACATCCGCGCTAGTCCAGTCCCCGCTCTGTCGTTAGTTAGCTAACCTAACGGGTAATGACGGGACCCAGTGGCGAATGCGGATGGCATATACGTACATCAGTATATTTTCGTTCTTTGTGGTGTGATCTATTGATGGGACCGTGTTGATTCGGATCAATGCAAGTTAAAAAAAAAACCTAATCTGATGTTGTTGGAACACTTTTCAAAAAGCTGTTATTGCAAGGACGTTCACTTTTGTTTTGCATCGTGGTATTCAGTTGGAATATCCTCCTCCTCACTCGATGAGGCAAGGGCCGAGATCCCTTCACCGGGAGTGACCCCTTGGACAAAAAGTTTGCGTCAGGGCAATGACTTCACTATAGCCGATTACTTTTGCTTTGCACTGTGGTATTCAGTTTGAATATCCTGCACCTCATTCTACGGGGAAAGAGCCGAGATCCCTTCACCGGGAGTGACCTCTTTAGCAACGGTTTTCGTCACTATATTTTTAAAAGCTATCCGTTCCTTCAACGATATCAAGTTCTTTACGTTAAAGGTTTTCGCTAGAAACCATTCGTAGCCCTCCGTCGTTTCATATGGGTGGTCAATAGTATTCAAGCTGTGTTTGTTGGCCTTAGTCAAGGCACAGTGTTTGGTAGCTATTGGGTGTTCATATGCTGCATAGATAGATGCGTTGGTTTGGGACAGTCGTATAGCCTTGTTGGCCCTAGTCAAGGGCTTGTACGGGTGGGTTTAAATCAACCTGGATAATGATGGGCAGAACTTGACATGTGACTTATGATTTGTTGGCCTTAGTCAAGGTCATAAGAGCATGGGGTAAAAATCCACATCGGGAGTTTCAAAAGAACTGAAACTTTCCAGATATGCGCATACCTTCTGGAGTGTGATGACGTGAGCGGATTCCGTCACGTTATCATGCAATGATAGTTGGATCCCGATTCCCACTGATGAGTTGGTATACTCCTCGGGTGATCCCGACTAATTCTTCTTACAGGTTTGGAGGAGAATTTGATGGTACAGTGGGAGGTTTCCAGATTAGATAAATTGGTAACCATTCTGATCTAGGTTAGAGTGCACGCTGAGTGTTTCTTTTCTCTCTCTCTCTGGCAGCGACCATTGACCCGACCCTAGACTATGACTCAGTGACCAAGTTGACCGAACCTTCTTAACACTGGCTTTTGGATTGTCAGAGTTGCAAACCTCATTGCCACTCCTACTTTTACCCTTTTCTCCAGGACACCCCGTATTACTACGAACGTCCACTTCCATTGGACAAAACCATCGTATGGTTAGATACGAACTCGAAGGAATTATTCGAGGATGGTTTCCGGTTCTGGAGAAAATGGATAGGACTATTCAGTTGTCTTTTCCTTTTACCTTCTCTCAGGTTGCGAGTACTCCTTGGTTTAGGAGTAGTACACCTATTACGCAAATTGGATAGTATTCTTCCAAACCTTAGGCTGGTGCCGACCGGTAGGGAATGAAGAAAACCAATTAGCCTAACGATGGTGTACAGAAGGTATTGAGTTAAGACAAAGCAAGGGATTAGTAAGAGGGCAAAGTAAATTGCGACTGCTATTCACGACCAAACCAAGTATTTCTTCGCCAATCCTAAATCACCTTTGTATTTCTCCAGGACACTCCGTATCACTACGAAGATCCACAGTTTATTGGATATTCCATCGTATGGTTATATACGAACTCGAAAGGAACTTGTTCCAGTTCGGGGATGGATCCTGGTTCAGGAGAAATAGGAATAAGATTTATTCAGGTGTCTTTTATCTTCACCTTCTCTCGCATTGCCAGTGTTCCTAGGATTGGGACAGTACACCCATTATGCTTATTGGATAGTCTTCTTCCAAACCATAGGCTGGTGCCGAACGGTAGGGAAGGAAGAAAACCATTTGGCCTAAAGGGGTGTGCAGAAGGTAATGACTAAAGACATATGAAGGGATTTGGAGAGGTGGCAAAGAATTATACGGTTACAGTCGTGAATCTGGAAGAGGCATTACTAGGAATACCGGGATAACCCATCGAAACATTTCAATGTTTCAGTTTCACTGTGTACTGTTAAACGAAAACTGATTTCCCAGTTACACACTTGCTCCAGGGTATGTATTTACCAAGTATGATTCTCACATCTGTATAGTCTTACAGATGATGAGTGGGAGTAAGTTATTGGGAATTGGGTGATCATCCTCATTGTATCGGGATTCGTTGTAATCGGTGATATTTGAGGAAATCACCTGGGCTGTTTGCCGGTCGGCAAATATTTGGTTTTGAATATCCGTTGTTATGCACCAATTTCAAATCGATATATCTGTACATCTATTTTCATAGAGTGAGATATACCCTTTTGAAATTATGTCTACGACATTTACCTATATCAGTGGATGGTTAGGTAAGGAGCATTAAACAGCGGTGTAATTCTTCATAACCAAAGGTACAGTTTTCAACCTACGACACACAGTGAATGAGTTATCAGACTCAAGGGACTTATACAGAGTATTGTATGTTGTCCAGGGTCCATCAGGACAGAGGGGTTGGTCCTCTACTATATTCGGTTTACTTATGACTTCTCTAGTTTTTAGACAAATGTTTCTTCGAAACACAGGGTCCGAATTTTGAGAAGTTATAGGTATTTGAATAAAGTAGAGAACCAGATTTTGCAAGTATCGGGATTCTTCAAAGAAGTGATCCAAAAATGGATTTGACCTAAAGTTTAAATCGAAGATGTAGATACTTATGTATGGTATTCAGTTGATAGTGATGACTAAGAGAACTTGCTTCGTTTTCAGGTTACTCATAATTGGAAGCATTCCTAAGTTGAGTAACGCTGATCGGCCTCCTTCCATTTAGTTCACATGCACTGGAGACAGCTGCATGATTTGAATCTGGTTCAATTAAATCAGTGCCTCTGATTCTATATTGGATATAGAACAGTTCATATCTTAACGATGTTAAGGTACGGGGAGTTGTCCGGCTTATGATTAAAACCAGACACTGGACAACTCTAGGCACGTTTCTGTAATGGCTGTTTGTGGGTTGACCCAGGCTATGACGAGGGTTGACTTTCTACCATCTGGATGAACAATAGCGATATTGTTCTATACTCGCCACAGTTTTATTAAAAATGGATTTTTTCAGAAAACAGTAGTGGGAGTATGGTAGAACTGGAAGTGATTCCAGAACCGCAAACGATTACTGAAGATTTGATAAGGAACCTAAAGATTCAATCTGGATTGACATTCCATTGGCCACTCCGCAGATAAGGTGGGTAACTTCAAGCACCCGAGAGGTACTCCGGTAGCCTCAAGGACGGTGACAGGGAAGTTCTTGTTTACCCACACTTGCCATTGCTGTTGTTCCAGGTTGCGAGACCCGGCGGGAGGATGATTATAGCGTCGTTCTAAACTAGTTTTAGAAGTGTACGTGTATATGACTCTGGCAGAGGGTTGTCGTAGTCAGTGGGAGCAGCGGAAGCATTGGTGGACAGGTAGCTTATGTCTATTTATAGACTAAAGCAGATATAGCGGAGATAGATCATCAATTTCTGATGTGACAGTCATAGGTTTGACTTCATCAGAATAGGGGATGGATCTGTTGAGAAGGTAGTAGGGTGTGTTATCATGGTATTTAGATGACATACACAGAGTAGGAAGTGATATTCCTATACTACGATCTGTTATACTTTGGTCGTCAAACAGTGGTTTCTCCAGATAGGACTTGGATATTATATCAGACATACTGGTTACTAGATCTATGGTTTTAGATCTAGATTTGGGTGGTTTCCCAATCAGGGTACTTAGACAGCATTCTAAGAGTATTTAGAATGGACGACTCCTGGCACGGTAGTTTACCAGCAGGTGATGGAGTCACCCTCTCTGAAGGTGTCTTACAGACTAAAGGGGAGAGGGATACGCATGATTGGCAGATCACTTGCTTAGGCAATTGAGTCAATCATGAGATGTCAAGTACCACACCAGATGTTGTTCTTGCAGTAGGTGCAATAAATTGATATCAATCCAATCCTGGAGAAACGATCGGAAGCAGTTTTAGAACATAAGTGGATGTTCTAGGGATATGATAACGACAGCCTCATTCGAGAGACAGTTATCATTCCAGGCTTCCAAGGTGACATGGACAACAAGGAGGTTGTCAGAGTTATAGTTTTTCCTTCTGATGAGGGGCAGTATTTTGGACAGGTGGTCCAAGGCAATACTGAGGGTGGCATGGCGCAGGATACTGATTAAGTTCAGTTGACGATACAGTCTAAGAAGTTTAGATTTGGAGTTCATTTATGAGCTAGGTCCCATCAGACATCCAGACATTCTAAGACAGGTATTACTCATTTCGGGAGATGGGTTTTCTCCGCGAACTTGAGATATGGAGAGAGACATAGAAAGAGACATCAAGGCGGATCCACTCACTAAGGCTATTCCTCGAACGCAGTAGTTTCGCAAGCGAGCCTTGTGAGACTGATTAGTAGAGGAGTTGGGTGTTCGATATCACACGTGCTGTGAGTATGCGACATCGCAATAATTAGCCTTGAGTGCAAGTGGGAGATTATTGGAAATAGTGCCCTCAGATTCAATTATTCGATCATAGGCACGTGATTACAATGATTGATGGAGGACCTATCCCGATAGGACAGTCTTACTCGAGATGATAGTATGCTATCTGGTTTACCTTTATCATCGTGTACTGCTTTAGGTGACCTGACAAGTCGCTATTACACGTTGATAGAGCCCCTAGGATTCTTGCTTGACCACCAGCAGTATGAGGGCGATCATATACGTGGGAGCTGGTAGTCTATAAGCACATCCTTAAATGGTCCCTAGTCGTGTGAGTTTCGAGATAGGGCATCGATACTCCAGAGTAGACTAGTGTATACAGTCGAGACCCCGACGAGGGGCGGTGGCCGATCTCACAAGCCACTGGTGTTAGTTGGTTCACCTAAGATGTATACAGGTGCTCATTAGGTTATGAGTACACCGGATAGGACTCGCCGGGAACATACTAGTTGGTCATATACCAGACGTCAGATGGCAGTTCCCTGGTGACATGTGTACAGGTTAGTTCATCGACCTGGGGATCGTCATTTGTCTTGTGTGAGTTCCCACTGTACTTTGATTACTACCCTACCACGGCTCAAAGGAGTCGTGCAAACAGGTTTTAGTTGGGTACAGTCCCGAGCCACATGGAGGCAGTGAGCGTATCTTCAGGGGTTCGTCTCTCCCGGTATTGGGGGTGAGGTCACGCTGTGTCTAGGAGAGCCATTACACGAAGCCCTCGGCCGAGGCAAGGAGATTTACTGGTAGGTAGGTATTCCAGTAGTATCTCAGGGTGTTCTGGGCTACACTCCGACACGACTTGTACCGCTTTTGGGGGTCTGACTTTTACCAACCCCCTAGGCCCGCCATGCGATGCTCATAGACGAACGGACCGGACTGTACGGATATTTTCACTGACAGGCTCAGTAGGGTTGTCGGGCTGAGTTCGCTCACAGACGTCCCTTTTAAGTCAGTACCTGGTAGCCCGTTATGTATTGGCTTATACCTCTGACGTGCTAGTGGTTAAATCCATAACCAAGGTGTTGACGAGTCTTTAGAGTCCCCCACATTCAGTTACTCAGCTTTCGGGCGAAAAGTTGTAGAGGCCTTATGGAGATATGGCAAGGTCCGATCAGATACGTGCGGTATTGCACGGATCAGGATCAGACAGTTTGTACTACAGGCCGTATGGATATATGGCAGGGTTCGATCAGATACGTGCGGTATTGCACGGATCAGGATCGGACAGATATTACTAGCCGGCTTTGGTTTAAGCCGGATCCTAGTATAGTACAGTGTAGATTTTGTCTCATTGTATTTGTATTTCGGTCGGAATACAAATGCGGGCGTGTATGCGCAGTATCGGGGTTTTCCTGTAATTTATTACGGGTCCAGTTTTCTGGAGTTGCCAGTTTGCTTTCCGTTTCGGCCAATTTCCTTTGTATCGCTCATTGGCCGAAGTTTGGTGGAGGAGGGCTTATTTGCATTGTTGCAAATAAGTGTTTATGGAGGGGGTTCTTTGCATATATTTATATCATGATGGTTTCATGATGGAGCCCATCCTTTGACTCTTTCTTTTCCATGATGGCTTGACCATTGTAGGTTATGATTGGCTTTTGGAGTGTTGGGTTTTGTTCTCTCATCATCACTTTTCATCTTTGCATTCCACCCACCCCTTGACCTTGCTCTCTCTCTCCAATCACACAAAAAAGGGGGGGCCGGCCATTCCATGGAGAATGGGATTCATTTCATGAGAAGGGGGAATTTTTGTATCTTGAGCTTTGAGAAATCCATACAACTCCCTCTCCAAAAGTATACTTCAATTCCTCCACAAAAGGCAACTCCATAATCCCAAATGAGACATGAGTTCCACACTACATTCTACAGCAAACCTTGGGCACGTCGACTAGCCATCTTCGTCCCCGAGTTGCCTCGGCATTGAGGTGGGAGCCCGTAAAAGAAGTAGGCGATGTGGTGCACTTCCGGCGATGAGGTGGAGACCGGTGCTTCCGCGGGAGATCGGGACGACGACGAGAAGACCGGAGGACTCGGATCTGTCGGTATATCTCTCTTCCCTTTCTTGTAGATAGCTAAGACTAATTAATGGTTCGATCCGGGTATTAGTGCGCGGTGGTGTCGGTCTGCTAAGTCCGCAAAATTAAAGTTTATCACCGTTTCCGCATTTTGGCCTCGGGATGGAGGCCGGGGCGCCACCGTGCACTTACAAATGATAGCAGTCACAATTTCCTTTTGCCCTTACTCTAATCCCTTCATATGTCTTTACTTATTACCTTCTGTACACCACACTTAAGCTAATTGATTTTCTTCCTTCCCTACCCTTCGGCACCTGCCTAAGGTTTGGAAGAAGACTATCCAATAAGCGTAATAGGTGTACTCTCCTAACACTAGGAGCTCTCACAACCTGAGAGAAGGTAAATAGAAAAGACAACTGAATAATCCTATTCAATTTCTCCAGAACCGGAATCCATCCTCGAACCGGAACAAATTCCTTCGAGTTCGTATGTAACTATACGATGGAATATCCAAGCAATATGGATTTTCATAGTGATACAAAGTGTTCTGGAGAAATGCAAAGGGGATGTAGGATTGGCAATGATATATGAAACTCCGTGACAATCCAAAAGCCAAAGTGTTTTAAGAAGGTTCGGTTAACTTTGTTCATGAGTTTTAGTTTAGGGTTAGGTTATTGTCGCTGCCAAAGAGAGAGAGAAAAGAAATACTTAGCGTGCACTCTAACCTAGATCAGATTGGTTAATCACTTTATCTAATCAGGATGGCTCCCACTGTTTCCTCGAATTCTCCCTTAAACCCTAAAAGAAGAATTAGTCGGGATCATCTAAAATCACCCGAGCAGTAATCCTACTCATCAGTAGGAATCGGGATCCAACTATCATCGCATGATAACTTGATGGAATCCACTCAAGTTACCACACTCCAGAAGGTATGTGCATGCCTGGAAAGTTTCCTGTATGTTTGAAACTCCCGATGTGGTTTTTACCCCTAACGATTTATGACCTTGACTAGGTTAACATATCATAAACTGCTAGTCAAGTTCAACCCGTCATTATCCTAGATTAATTAGACCCACTCGTACGAGCCCTTGACTAGGTCAACATGACCGTACGACTGTCCTAACCAATCGTATCACCATGCAGTAGAAAAGTACTACAAACCTACTGAACACTACGCCTTGACTAGGTCAACATACGCAGCACGAATACTATGCAATACTAATCTGAAATGACGGAGGGCTACGGCTGGTTTTTGGCAAAAAACCTTTAATGTAATGAACTTGATATCGTTGAAAGAACTGAGTGGTTTTACAAATATATAGCGGCGCAAACTTTCGCTAAAGAGGTCACTCCCTATGAAGGGATCTCGGCTCTTTCCTCATCGAATGAGGTGCAGGATATTTCAAACTGAATACCACGATGCACAGCAAAAGAATCAACTATAGTGAAGTTATTACACTGACGCAAACTTTTGCTCAAGAGTTCACTCCCTGTGAAAGGATCTCGGCTCTTGCCTCATCGAATGAGGTGCTGGATATTCATAACCGAATACCACTTTGTAAAGCAAAAAGAAACGTCTGTAATGTCAGTTTTGAAAAAACTTGGTTCCAACAATATCATATAGGTTTGTTTTCCTTGCATTAATCAAAATTAATGTAGTCCCATCAATTAAACCATATCACACCAGAAAAGAACGAAAATACAATGTACGTATATGCCATCCGCATTCGCCACGGGACCCCGTCATGCACCGTTAGGTTACTTAACTAACGGCAGAGCGGGGGCTAGACTAGCGTGGGTGCAAAACATATACAACATCTATTAGTATATATATAAATATATATATAATTCATCTCAGGCATGATATAAGCAACATCACAGAAAAGCGATAAGCATCACAGAACAAACGGATAATCTGGGAGCCCCAGGTTTTCTTTGAGCCGCAAGTGAAACCCGATTTTCCCCTGGTCATGTGGATAGCCTGTGGAATGTAAACCTGGACCCCTACGAGCGTGGCAAGTTACCCGTCAACCCCAGAAGTGAGGCAACCCCAATCAACAAAATGAATGGGTCACCCAGCACTTCACGGAATCCGGTAACTTGAGCACCCCACCGTGGGTCAACCTGTAACCCCTACGAATGCGGAGAATAGCCCACCAATTCTAGAGTGAGGCCCCCTCCATCTCAACGCCAAGAGATGCAGGTCCATTGCCCTCTAGAATCCTGCTATTCGAGCACTCCAACGCGGGGTAATCCTAGTACAGAAAAGAAAAGTATATACAAAGGGGACATCAACCTCAACCCGGTCGTGTCCCAATAAAAGAATATACAATCTGGAAGAGACGTCAGTCCACATGTCGGACGCTCGCCCCGCAATACAAATATACAAATGAATATGAACTGTACTACTACCATTGCACCGCAAGCTATCCACCACGAAAACCGATCCACGATATCAGCACAACACAGAAAATCAATATGAATATTACGTTAACAAACCCATTTAGTCGAACATATAGCAACTAGTCGGGTTGTACCGCTCAAATGATATTCACGGTCGCAGATATATCACATGCACCGATAAATACACATTTAAAATTTTGATCGACTAAACTTTCCCTAACTGGCCCCAAATGCAAACCAGCACTCAAAGAAATCTGGGCCAAAACCATGTGTACCAAAAAACATATTTCCAAGTACTAGAGTGCTGGAAGAAGTTTGGCCCACATTTTCCATAAGACGACTGCGGAACCGCCGCCAATAGGCTACTATTGCCGTGGTTCCGCGGCCATTTTCTTGGTTCATGCGTTCAAATTTCTTGTAGTCCCCTAGAAATGAATACACGTATTTTTAAGACCCTCTGAAAAATATTTTGAACAGATTTTAAAATCGACAGCAAACACATCAAATTGGAAAAACGATTCGGAAATTTGGGTCGATCGATATTACTTTGTGTAAACAAGCTAGTAAGGTTTATCGGGTGGCTCTGATACCATATTGGGTTTCGCCGGCGCCCTGGCCATCAAATGCGGCCGGTGCGGAACAAAAACCGGCGTTTAAAAACTTGGCGCTAACAAAACCCGCCGGACCGAACCATAAACCCTAAACTAGCAAACTACTAAAGAGCTAATCTACTATGATAGAAGTGTTTATACCGAATGAACCAAGTCCTTCGGTCTTCTACCATCATCCTAAGCTCCTTGAGGCGCCATGGATCGAGTTGGGCCTTCGGTCTCCCTCTATCGAAGATAATCCACCTGAGGATATGTAGTTCAAGCTCCAACCTCATAGCCGAGGTAACTATGGTACCTAGTTCGCTAAACTAGATAGCCTAGAGGATGTAGAGTCAAATGATGGATTAATTTGTCTCCAAACACCCTAGGTTTCTCAATACATGAGACTTTTAGGGTGGAGGTAGAAGAAGAAGCTTGAGGAGATGAGAGTGTGAAGCAACTCAAGAAAATGGCTAAGTGTTGTGAGCTCTAAAGAATGAATCATCAAGTCTCACAAAATATCTCACAACACCATATATCAAGCATGCCACAATAGTGCAACCATGAGTCACCCCATGAGTCACCACAAAGCCATGCTTCATTTAAAGCCAAGATACAGCTCATCCCTCCACCTCATTAACCATTTAAACTAAAATGGTTAAAACTAAATGAGGTGTCTTCTTCTAGAAGCACCTTGTAATAAATTACAAGAATACCCCTCATCCGTATATACATACCCGTATCCGTATTCCAAAAAATACGAATACAAAGAGACGAAAATAATCCAACAATATAATACTAGAATCCGGTTTAAACCAAAGCCCACTAGTATTATTCGTCTGAATCATGATACGTGCACAAGTGCACATATATGATCAAACCCTGCCGTAAAATCATACGGCCTCTACATCGTTTTGTCCGAAGCAGGAAAACCCTCTGTGTGGGACTTTAAAGACTAGTCAATACGCTGGCAGTGGGTTTAACTATAAGCACGTCAGCGGCACTAGGTATTGAGCGAAAGGAAGGCCGATGAGGAAACTCATCCGAACCCTTACCGAGCATGTCCGTGACAATATCTGTACAGTCCGGTCCGTTCGTCTAAGAGTATCGCATATCGGTTCTAGGGGTGGATAAAGTCAGACCCCTAATAACGCGATATTTCGTGTCGGTATGAAGCCCATCACCAACTGAGAAACTACTGATCCAAATCAGTATTTCTCGTCCACCTTGGCTAAGGATTTCTGGTGATGGCCACCCGTGCACAACGTGACATCAACCCCCAATACCGGGAGAGACGAATCCCCGACGATCCGCTCACTGCCTCCATATGGCTCAGGACTGTACTCGACTAAAACCTGTTTGCATTACTCTTTTGAGCCGTGGTAGGGTAGTAATCAAAGAACAGTGGAACTCACACGAGACAAATGATGATCTCAGGTCGACAGACTAACCTGTACACATGTCACCTGGGAACTGATATCTGACAATAGGTATAATACCAACTAGCATGTTCCCGGTGAGTCTGTCCAGTGTACTCATAACCCAATGAGCATCTGCATACTATTTTAGGTGACAAACAGACACCTATGTCTTATGAGACCGGCCACTTACCCTCTTCGGGGTCTCGATAAGTATACACTAGTCTACTCCGGAGTATCGATGCCCAGTCTCGATACTCCCGCTACTAGGGACATTTAAGGATGTGCTTATAGACCACCCAGCCCCCATGTATATGATCGCCATCATAATGCTGGTAGTCAAGCAAGCATCCTATGAGCTCTATCAACATGTAATAGTGATCTGTAATATCGCTATCATTTTGAGTAAGACTGTTCTATCCGTATAAGTCCTCCCTCAATCATCACAATCACCTAACTGCGATTATAATAATTGCCTTGAGGGCACTATAGTCAACATACAGTAGTCAATTTGGTGACAGTCCGCAGGGCAATATATTATTTTAGGAACATTACGATCCAATATCTACATAAAGGGGGTGCATATCATCGGGGAACTTTCAAAGATTTGACCTAAGAAGACACCGAGCGAATATATGCGTCTTCATCTATCATTGACCCAAGTCACGACTCTTCAAGCATAGTACTTCTTGAGAAATCGACCGTTTATTGGCCGAAATGATCTTTCTCCGTGCATATCCATGAGTAGGTAAGCCCTACCTTTGTAGACCTTATCTATGATACATGGGCCTTCATAATTCGGCTCGAACTTCCTACGTTTCATGCGGTTAGGGATCATTGGGCTTTTTACAACCAGTACGAGTTCGTCTTGGCGGAATGTTCTCTATCTGGTTATCTTCTCATATGATTGTTTCATCCTTACTTTGGCATTTCATAAATAGAGTAAATATTATTTTATAATTTAAATAAATAAATAATGATTTTTAAGGATATATACTGGGCATGGATTCGAGTTTCATGAATTGATATAATTATATACATCTATTTTGGAAAATAATTGGAAATTAAAAATTAATTTATTAATTCTGAGAGCATTTATTTAATTTGGGTTTTTCATAAATTAATATATAATTATATCCATACAAGTTTAGTGTTAAAATTAATTAATGTTTTTCTATTTACTCATTAAACCAAGTTTATTTTGTTAACCATGTTTTAATGTGTCATGACACATTTATTTGTAAGGGTTAACACATTACATTTGTATTCTATGTATGGTTTTACTTTGTTTTCAAAAAGAAAAGAAAAAAAGAAAATGAGAAAAAGACATGAGGCATGGTTGTAATATTAAAATGGGTATGAGCAAGGGGAGAGAGAGAGGGTGTATGGTTGCTTAGCCATTGCATTTCTTCACTTTGTTTTCTTCATATCCTTTCATCATCTCATCTTCTCCACCTGCTCCACCATCATCTACCACCCCACAAACCTCATCAAAACTCATGGGAGCCTTCACTAAAATTGTTCCTAACCTCATCCTAAACATCTTAGTGTGATCAAGTCTCCATTTTGAGGATCTTTGTCACCTAGGAACTTTCTCTTGTTGCCTTTATGAGGTAATAATCTCACTTTTAATCAAGTTTTAAGTATTCTTGCCTTTACAAATTTGCTTAGAGTTTAAAGTTTAAGTTTTCTAGACTTGAGTTTTAGAAAGTAAGTTGTTGTGGATAGAACTTGTAGTGGTGGTGTAGTAGAGGGTTAGGGAGTGATTACAAGCCTATTAGTGATATGTGAGAGTGATTTAGTAGATAAATCCTTGGATTAGATGATTTTAGAAATTTCAAATGCCGGTTTTCCATTGAGTTTTGGTATACAAGTGGAATCTGGAATAATTAGGGAACTCTGAATTTTTTTAGAGGATACAGCGAGATGTTTAGACCAGTGGAAAACCACCATAGAAGCCCGAGCCACTAATTCTTTTCCTGGCCGCAAATATACCTATTTTGATCGCAAATTTCGGGTAAATTTTGGAATTAGGATTCAAGATTTGTTTTGTAGCTCACTTACTAGATAACTAAGCCTACCCTATATGCTAAAAAGTCCCAGATCACCTGAGTAAAAATCTGAGAGCATTTTACTTGGTTTTGGCAATGTTTTATGATATTTGAAAACTTGGTTTTTCGGTTTTCATGATGTAACTTGGTCGTTCGACGTTAGTGTGTCGACGTCGGAGAGTATTTTGTCGTTTTAGCATGCGTTGACCATAGGTTCTAACCTATATGCGCTTCACTTGTGATTTCAAATTCGATTTGGGATTTTATGAGATTTTGGTTATGATTTTGATTGTAGGTACAATCGCGTGGACTTCCGAGAAACAAAGAAGGGTGAGGCATCCGTCGGCTTCGACTAGGACGAGGCGTTGAGGTGAGTAGATGTATATCTATAGGGAAAGTCGGGTGGATGGCGTATAACACCCCTCAACTATAGAATTAAGACACACACACACACACTAGAAATGTATACCTAGCCTATAGGGTTTCTAGAATACCATATGCGATAGTAGTATACTTGTAGAAAGGTATATCCCTAGTTCTATTTCTTAGCCGTTGAGCTATATATACACACACGCGTATATATAAATACCTTATATGATATATGTTTACAAATGATATAAGTATATTTACGACATAAGTACATATATATGATACGAGATGATACAATACGATATTGGACAATATGAGATGATACAAGGCGAGATTGGATGATATGAGATGGGATGATGTACGTGATTATAGATCCGTACTATTTTGTTTTGATGATATCGTATGAGGGATATTCCGTACGTGATACGATGAGGATGAATTACCGAATACAGCCGATATATATGTTTCGACTTGAGGAGTCTTACTAATATTTTTTTCAAAAATGGAAAGTTATGAGATATTTAGAGCCATACTTACTTTCAAAACTAACGATTCGTTATGTACTTTTAAACAATAAATTCAAGGGTGTACTATGACTTTTCAAATGATATATATTTCAAAAATATTGTAGTCCCTTATTTCCAAACAACGCTACATGCTATTTTAAACTAGAAATGTATGGCTCATATGTAGTTGGATATTTTATTACTTGTTCACGTTACGATTTCATTATTCTACATACGCTGGCATTTTGATTTCATTATTTCTGCATATGCTCGTGCTTCTATTATTTATGATTTATAGTATGTACATACCTTTAACTCTACCTAACTTCATGTGCTAAGACACGTGCACCATTACCGATGATTCATGTTACACTTGCACATACTCGCATGTTACACCTACACCTTATCGGTAATTTCCATACCACGTACACAGATAGAACACGCTATGTTACCATATTATATATTACCCATTTAGCATTATAGATTACTGTTAGCACCTAGCACCATGTAGTATTTCAGTATTGTACTTTCCTTACATTACTTATATTCTGTGCTTTTACATGTCATTCCATTATTGCCATGCTCTTATGAGAGTTTATTTTCATGAGATTTCTAGATTTGAGAAACCGCAGATATGATTTTATAAACTGTGAATGTTTTAAAAACGCGGTTTTCTCTTGATATGGTATTTCGATGTCCACCATGAGATTTCTCGGTTTTGAGCTATGATTACTACCTGATTCGAGGAGTGAGGAGTCACCATTTGCGGGTATATGGTGGACCCAGAACGATACCCAGGAGCAAAAAGATCGTATAGAAAAGCGTTGAGCCTGGCTGGGAACACTATCTACCGATGACAGAATTGAACTCGGCGGATATTCGGAGGATACCGACCGAAGTGATATGAGACAGATGGATATGAGGGCCGATCTGATGAGATGGCGCTTGAGATATGAGGGCCGATCCGATGAGATAGCATCTGAGATATGAAGATTTACGTGTCGATGCTGGACACTCAATATTTTATGATCGTTTCGAGTGTCGTTGATGAATACTCATTGGGTGATACATATATAAATATACTCTGGATGACATAGTACCTCATATTGATATAGACACAATAGTATACATACACACACATACACTTTCGTTACCGCATGGTATGATATTATTTTATAGTATGATCTAGGTAGATCGTTATGCATTCAATTTCTACCTGATGATGTCTTCTACTCACGAGGTGGCAATTCACCCCCATTGTGCCATAGTTTTCTTGCAGGACCGATCGCTCGGATCAGTAGCGGCTTTTTGGCACACTTCTTCTTCGGGTGATTGCTTGGTAGATAGATTATACTACAGATCATAACCACCATTTGTATATTTTATTCATTGCAATCTAGTTAAAATCTCCATCAACCAGACTATGTATATTTGTGGACTTAGAAACCGGATTTGTATATTCTTTTGGGACGTAGTGACGAGACTTGTATATTATTCTTATATTTGAGTTTGATGATGTTTTGGTATTTTCTTACTTTCTTTTCTAAGTTGATCTTCGTCTTGGACGTCGTATATTTGTTGCGTGGTTGTGTTTCTGCCAATTAGCGATGGGTTAGCTCCCGATCAGGGATGCTAATATTATTATTGTTTATGTACTGGTTTTGATTAGAATTTACAAAGGAGGTGCTGCCCAAATTTCAAATGACGAAAACGTTTTCAAACTTTAGTACGCATTCTACTTGTATTTTCATCGAACCTCATTTATATTTAAAAAGGGGAACTTGATTTCATTTATACCCTTTTTCAAAACTTCACCTCTATTACTTTTTAAAAGCTTTAGATTCCTGGTTTTCGGCTTATTTGGGTTACAGTGGGGTTCAATAGACTTCACATGATTCAAGTGCCGGTCACGTGCCTTTTCCGGATCGTGACACTTGCCCTATAAGCTTCCAGATTTTGCTGAGCTACGAGTTAGGTCTCTTCAAGAGCATCAAGTTCTTCGAGATGGAGATGGGTGTTCTCTTCGTAGTTCACATTGAACCGCCATCCACAGTGAGGAGAGTTCAATTTCCAACGGGGGCACTACTTCGGCGCCAAACATCAACGTATAAGGTGTCTTCTTCGTGGATGTCTTGAACGTCGTTCGGTATGGCTAAAGAGCTTTATGCAATTTTCGTGCCAGTCCTTTTTATGACACCATCTTCTTTATGAGCTTGGTTAGCGTCTTGTTGAAAGCTCCGGCTAGACCATTAGCTCGGGGATCACAGACAGATGAATATCTCTAGTCTATCTTGTGTTGTTGGGGGAAGCATCTTATCTTGTGGCTTCTATATGTTGGTTCGTTGTCTAAGACTATCCGCCGTGGAACTCCAAACCGGTATATGACATGGGTTTTGAAAAAATGGAGAATATTCTTCGTCTTTACTTCTTTCAGTGGTATCGCCTCCGCTTATTTGGAGAAGTAATCGTTCATCGCCAAGATGAATTGATGTCTTCGGGATGATGCCAGCTCGATAGGTCCTATTATATCGATCCCCAACATCTCGAACGACCAATTGGCTACGGTCGGATGTAGCGGATTCGGGTGTTGATGTATGAAGTCCCTATGTATTTGGCATGGGTGGCATCACCATGCATAGTCGATGCAGTCTTAGATCATCATGAGCCAGTAGTAGCCCATCCTTTTTATCTTCAGCTTCATCTTTGGACCGGCTAGATGGGATCTGCAGAGTTCGTCGTGAATTTCTTGGGTGAACTTTTTGGCTTCCTTTGGTCCTAAGCACCTTAGTGATATATGGTCGAAGGTCCTTTTATATAGAGTTCCATCGATTAGGGCGAACGATAAGGCTCGTTTTATGAGTTGATGCTTTTGTGATGCATCTTCAGGTGTCCATTGAGACTTGAAGTATTCTTTAAAGACTTCTCGTCAGTCATCTTCTTCTTTTTCCGCTTCTTCCACTTGAAGGACATTTTCATCTACTATTTCAGCTAGAAGTTCTAAAGATATCTCTGCCGATGCTAAGTTCTTGTGACTTTATACGATGATCCTTACACCATCAAGGTTTTTATTGGCCAATTCTTTAGCGAGTTTGGCTAATGTGTCCGCATACTGTTTTCTGCCAGCGGCATATTTTCCAATGTATATGAAGGAAGCTGCATCAGCAGTTGTTGCACCTTTTCGCCATACTTTATCAGTTCTGGCTTGCATTTTTTGTAATCTCCATTGACTTGCATGGCGATCAACTAAGAGTCCCTGTATATGTGGAGATCCTCAATGCCCATATCGATCGCAATTTCAAGACCAGCTATAAGCGTTTCATATTCATCTTTGTTGTTGGTCCTAGGCCCCATTAACAAAATGGTGTAGCGGGTTATTTCGCCTTGAGGGGTTACGAAAATGAAGCCTATCTCAGCCCTGATTATCGGGACATTCTTCTTTTGCCCTTTCATTGAGGAAGCTCCGTCAAAGTACAACTCCTAACAAGGCTTTTCTATTTCTTCTTTATCTTCGATCGTGTTGAACGCATTTTCATCCGGCAGCTCACAATTTAGTGGAGAGTCGGAAGAGATTGGGTCATCAGCGAGAAAGTTGGCGATGGCCAGTCTCTTTACCACTTTGAGGCGACGATAAACGATCATGAATTCTACCAACAGAAAGGCCCATTTGGCGAGCTTTCCTGTCAGTATTGCTTTTGTCATGAGACACTTGAGAGGGTCCACCTTTGATATAAGGTGCACTTCATGAGCCAAGATCCAATATCTGAGATTCCTTATTGGGAAGATCAGTGCCGTGCAATACTTCTCGATAGGGGAGTAGCTTCTTTTTGCTCCCAGAAGGACTCAACTTAGATAGTACAAGGCCCTTTTCTTTCCTTGGTCATTCTTCTGTGCCCATAGCACGCTCAGGGAACCATAAAGGGCAGTTGTATATAGGATAAGGGGCTTTCGTTTAACCGGAGTGACCAATACTGGCGGATTCTGCAAGCATCGCTTGATTTCCTCCAGTACCCGTGATTGTTCGTATAAAAAAGTGAGTTCGAAAATAACCGCAATCAGGACGGTGTTGCAAGTAGCTAGCCGCGATGAGTATGGGTCGTCCATAGGAAAACGTAAACCTTGTTAGTTATATGTATGCCCTATGTAAGTCGATGTACAACACCCCACGACTTGCGGGGAGGCGGAATAATGAAAAACGATCTTGTTCTTTGCATAAACATCGACTAACCGAAAATCATTGCTAAACTATAACTAACAAGAAACATAGAAGTTATGAACTACTATGATAAGTGATTATACCTAATGAACCGTGTCCTTCTCCTTTTCGTTATCCACGTCCTTCTCGGCCTCCTCCACGTAATAGATGATCCACCCTTGAGCTATACTCCAAGCTTCACCTCTAACTTGAGGTAACTAAGTTTCTTAAAGTGCTAATCTAAGTAACCTACGTAATATAGAGAAGTGTTATGGATTAAATAGTCTTTTCTAATCCTTGGTCTCAACACATGAGAGGGGAGGATTAGGGTTTGAAGAGAGAGAGCTTGAGGAGAGAGAAGGTGAGAATGATAATGAATTGAAATTGTTTTTCACTTCTAATATATCATGAAGCATATAAAATATCAAATAATATAAATCAAATGATTTATCATCATGCTTCATTTAATATGTGCAATGAATCATCAAGTGAGTCATTAAGCAATAAATGCTTCATTAACTCACTTGAATGATTCATCTCATGAGTTACAAAATCAATTAATGCTAATTCCACCTTAACCCTCAAGTCACTATCCTTCTAGAAGCTTCCCGCGAAATTACGAGAACGCCCCTCCTATCCGTGAAAACACGGAAAAACTTTAGACTGTATAAATCCAATAACCCGATACTAGAAACTGGCTTAAACCAAAGCCGGCTAGTAAAAACTGTCCGAATGTCGTACGTGCGTAAACACACGTATGCGTCCGAACCCTTGTCGTAAAACCATACGACCTCTATATCGTTTCGCTTGGAGCAGGGAAACTCTCTGTGTGGGACTCTAAAGACTCGACTACTACGCTGGCAGTGGGTTTAACCACAGACCGCAAGCGGCACTAGCTGTACGTAACGGTCCCCAGGTAGATGTCGATAAGAAGGACGATGAGGAAACCCATCCGAACTCCTACTGAGCCTGATGTGACAATCTCCGTACAGTCCGGTCTATTCGTCTAAGACTATCGCATATCGGGCCTAGGGGGCGGCAAGCGTCAGTCCCCTAATAGCGGTATAAGTCGTGTCGGAGCGTAGACCATTACACCCTGAGAAACAACTGGAACCTACCAGTAAATCTCGCTTGCCCTGGCCAAGGACTTTGCGTAATGGCTCTCTGACACAGCGCGATATCAACTCCCAATACCGGGAGAGACGAATCCTGTCTAACCGCCACTGCCTCCAAGTGCTCGGGACTGCACCCAACTGCTACCTGTTTGCACGACTCCTTTGAGCCGTGGTAGGGTAGCAATCTAAGAACAGTGGGACACACTCGAGGCGAAGTAGCAGTGTCAAGTCTGCGGACTATGCTGTACTCATGTCACCTGGGAACTGTTAACTGACGATGGGTATAATACCAACTAACAGTTCTCCGTGAGTCCTGTCCGGTGTACCCGTAACCCAACGAGCACATGTATACTATCTCCAGTACGACGTACTGACGGCTGTGGGACAGACCATCTCCCCAACTGGGATGAGAAGCGTACACACTAGTCTACTCCGGAGTATCAATGCCCTGTCTCGATAATCCTACGGCTAGGGACCTGAAAAAGGATGTGCTTGTAGACTACCCAGCCTCTACTAGTGTGACTGCCATCACAACGCTGGTAGTCAAGCAAGATCCTAAGAGCTCTATCAATACGTATACTTACATATTAAGATAGATGAAACCAAGTAGCATACTACCATGTTTAGCAAGACTGTTATATAACTGTGAATATCCCAAGCTTCCATTAAGTAATATACAAACTAGTATGATACAATAATGGCCCCTAGGGCATATACACTAACAATCTCCCACTTGCACTAGGGCCATGTACTGGCATATCGAAGACCGATGATCTCGAGTAGCCTCTCGAACTGAATCTGAGGTAGGGCCTTCGTGAATGGATCAGCAATGTTCTCTTCAGTAGCAACTCTCCGGACCTCAATCTCCCGACGATCAATGATCTCCCTAATCAGGTGATACCGCCTTAAGATGTGTCTGGACTTCTGACGGGACCTTGGTTCTTTCGCTAAAGCTATAGCTCCGTTGTTGTCGCAATACAGAGGTATTGGATCAACAATGGTAGGAACCACCTGAAGTTCTGTTAGGAACTTCTTCATCCAGACCGCTTCTTTTGCGGCATTGCAAGAAGCAATATACTCCGCTTCCATCGTCGAGTCAGCAACGGTGTCCTGCTTGGAACTCTTCCAGCACACGGCCCCTCCATTGAGGGTAAAAACATAACCTGACATGGACTTGGAATCGTCCTTATCACTCTGGAAGCCGGAATCAGAAAAAGCCTCCATCTTGAGGTCTTTTCCGCCGTAAACCAAGAAGATCTCCTTATTCCTCCTCAGGTACTTGAGAATGTTCTTTACTGCTATCTAGTGCTTCTCCCCTGGGTCTGACTGATACCGGCTTACCACGCTCAGTGCGTAAGCTACATCTAGTCTGGTGCACAACATCGCATACATTATAGAGCCTACCGCAGAAGCGTAGGGTATAATAGACATGCGTTCCCTTTCCAAATCAGTCTTGGAAGACATCTCTTTGGATATGGTGATTCCGTGACAAGCCGGTAGATTATCGCGCTTAGAATCTTCCATACTGAATCTTTTCAGTATAGTGTTGATATACCTGGACTGCGAAAGTCCCAACATCCTCTTGGATCTATCACGATAGATCCGGATCCCCAGAATGTAAGAGGCATCACCCAGGTCTTTCATGGAGAACCTGTGTGACAAGAATCCTTTGACAGATTGTAGAATAGGAATGTCATTTCCTATCAATAGAATGTCATCCACGTACAAGACGAGGAATACGACAGTTCGTGCTACAACTTTACTATATATACATGGTTCATCTGGATTTTTGATAAAGTCATATTCTTTGACTGTTTCATCAAAACAGATGTTCCAACTCCGCGATGCCTGCTTTAATCCATAAATGGACTTAAGCAACTTGCATACTTTCCCGCTGCTCCCACTCTGATTGAAACCATCTGGCTGATCCATATAGACGCACTCTTCTAAATTTCCATTCAGAAAAGTCGTCTTTACGTCCATCTGCCAGATTTCATAATCATGGAAGGCAGCAATAGCAAGAAGGACCCGAATGGATTTGAGCATAGCCACTGGAGAAAAAGTTTCGTCATAGTCCAAACCAGGTCTTTGACGAAAACCCTTTACAACAAGTCTAGCCTTATAGGTTTCCACCTGTCCATCTACACTAATCTTTTTCTTGATGATCCATTTGCATCCTATGGGTTTTACCCCATCTGGAGCAAAGTCCAAAGTCCATACTTTGTTGGTGCACATGGACTCCATTTCGGTCCTCATTGCATCTATCCATCGTACCGAGTCGCCGCTCTGGACGACCTTCTGGAAGCTAGTAGGTTCATCATCATCTATGACGCAATCCTCTCTATCCCCATCTATGAGAAAACTGTAGTATCTCTCAGGCGGATGAGACGGCCTACTACTCCTACGGAGGGGTATGGGAATGTACTGTTCTTCTTGAACTACTGGTTCTACCAAACTTTCAGTAGTAGTTTGTGATTCTGGAATTTCTTCCAGTTCTATTTCGCTCCCACTTATTTCCTTTTCTAAAAACTGATATTCTAGAAAATGGGCATTACGAGAAACAAAAACATTTTGTTCCTCTGCGTAATAGAATAGATACCCCTTGGAGTTCTTTGGATATTCCACAAACTTACACTGTACTGATCGTGCCTCGAGCTTGTCCACATGTTGCTTTTTAACAAAAGCTGGTCATCCCCATATCTTTAGATACTGAAGATAGGGTTTCTTCCCACTCCACATCTGATATGGGGTGGTAGGCACAGTCTTGGTAGGAACCATGTTCAAAAGATATGCCGCTGATTCTAGCGCATAACCCCAGAAAGATCGCGGTAACTCAGCATTACTTATCATGGAACGTACCGTATCCAATAGGGTTCGAGTCCGTCTCTCCGATACACCGTTATGCTGTGGAGTGTATGGAGGAGTAAGCTGAGAGAGAATTCCTTTCTCTTTTAGGTAACCTAGGAACTCGGAACTTAAGTATTCACCACCTCGATCAGATCTTAGTGTCTTCATACTTTTGCCGGTTTGGTTTTCTACTTCATTCTTATACTCTTGGAATTTCTCAAAAGCCTCGGATTTATGTTTCATCAGATAAATGAATCCGTACCTTAAGTAATCATCCGTAAAAGTAATGAAATAGGAAAAACCACCTCTTGCATGTGTAGACATTGGACCACATACATCGCTGTGTATGAGTCCTAAGAGCTCGCTCGCTCTTACTCCATGTCCAGTGAATGGAGTCTTTGTCATCTTTCCTTTGAGACATGATTGACAAGTGGCATAAGTTTGATATTCGAACGAGTCCAAATATCCTTCTCTATGTAACTTAGTCAACCTTCTCTCATTGATGTGACCCAGTCTACAATGCCATAAGAAAGCTTTATTTAAATCTGGAGACTTTCTTTTTAGTGTGTTCTGGACATTGAAAATTTGGAGTTGGTTTAAGACATATATACCGTTATCCAGTGTACCGGACCCAATCAAACTTTGATTAAGGTGGATGTTAACAACATCACTTACAAACGTGAAATCATAACCTTTATTTGATAACAAGGAAACTGATATGATATTACACGTTAAGCTAGGTACAAAAAAACAGCTATGTAAAACCAAAATGTGTCCACTCGTCAATCCAAGGTGATAATCCCCTACGGACACAGCTCCCACGCTAGCTCCGTTAGAAACCATCAGGGTCATATCACCATCCTTCAGCACTCTACGGTTTCTCAGTGCCTGCAATGAATTGCATATATGAGATCCTGATCCGGTATCCAATATCCAGGAAGTAGAGTTGATTGACAGACAATTCTCAATTACAAACACACCTGAAGTCGAAGCCACAGCTTGCTTCGGTTCCTGGTTCTTGGCGTTCCACGCCTTGCAATCTTTCTTCCAGTGCCCTTTCCTATGACAATGGAAACACTCATCCTGGGCCACAACTGGTACCGCAAACTTTTTCTTTCCCTTCGCTCCCACTTTACTTACACCTCCTCTAGGTTTGGTGTCGGCCTTCTTCTTCCTTCCTTTGGCCCTAGCCTTGGAAAAGGAAAAAGAAGCACCACTAACAAACATAGCGGGTGTTTCCCTTGCCTTCTGCAAGGTGTCCTCTGCACTCCTCAACATGTTAAGGAGTTCCGGAAGTTCAACTTCTTTTCTTTGAATGTTGAAATTCAGAATAAACTGGGCGTAGGTGGAAGGAAGGGACTGGAGAATAAGGTCTGTATAGAGCTCATTATCCAAAGTCGTCCCAAGGTCTGCGAGCTCTTCTATATAGCCAATCATCTTTAGGACATGTTCTCGTACCGATGATCCGACGGCCAACCTCACTCGAAACAAGTTCTTAGAGGTCTTGTATCTTGCTATACAAGATTGCTCTCCATAAAGTTCCTTTGTATGGAGAAATATGGCATCAAGATCCATATCCTCGTGCCTCCTCTGATGTTCATTGTTCATCGAGGCAAGCACGATGCACTTGGCCTTCGCGCAATCATACTCCCAGGTTTTGCGTATTTCCTTATCCGCATTACTGGATTTGGGACCTGGGACTGCAGGTGCCTTAGCGGTGAGGACGTACCCCAATTTGTCATAGGTCAAAGCCATTTTGACATTCCGCAGCCAATCTTTATAGTTTGGCCCTGTCAGTATATTTTTCTCTAAAAGTAACTTAAGTCCAGTCATTTTCAGGGTCGCTGCAAGTAGGAGAGAGAGAAGAAACACTTTAGCTTGATGCTCTTGCAAGTTTAGAGTTGTTTTTAATTTATCTAAACTGGATGGCTCCCACTGTTTCTCGAATCCTTCCTCAAACCATAAAAGAAGAATTAGCCAGGACTATTCTCACTGTACAATACTTGCTTAACCGTTCAGCCAGGCTGGTGTCGGTACTTCGAGGGAGGTTTTCCAACGCTTTCGCGAAGTTCCTTAATTAAATAACCTCTTTTCTCTGGGGGCGTAACCCCGCTGACACCTTTCTTGACACCTACTTGGTTTATAGCATTGATCGTTAAGTGACGAATCTCCTGATGAGTAGCATATACTCACAGTAGGATCGGGATCCAAATATCATCGTATGATAATGTTGAAGGAATCCTACCAACATTCATCAAACTCCAAATGGTATGCATCTCTTTGCAAATTTCAATTTCTTTAGAAATTCCCGATATAAATTTTTGCACCATGCTCTTATGACCATGGCGTTGGTCAAAATGTCATAAGTCACATGTCAAGTTCTACCCATCATTATCTTGTTAATTTGAACCCATCCGTACATATCCTTGACGCTGGCCAAAATGATAATACGACTGTCCAAAACTAACTCATCTATCTATGCAACAAATGAATACCCAGCAGCTACCAAACATTATGCCTTGGTGTTGGTCAAAATACATAGCTTGAATACTACTGAATACCCAAATGAAATGACGGAGGGCTACGAATGGTTTTGGCGAAACCGTGAACGTAGTGAACTTGATATGACCGAAGGAACCTGATAGCTTTTAAAAGGAGTGGTTAAAGCTCCGCAATTAAAAATATCATCTGTTTTAAAATAACCGAGTGGTTTCTTTTAAATTGTTCCAACGATTCAACTTTTGGTTTATTTTCTTTGCATTAATAATAATGCATCCCATCATTAACCTATCATTGCAGAAAACAACGAAAATACAACGTTCTCTTATGCCATCCGCATTCGCCACTGGGTCCCGTCATCACCCGTTAGGTTACTTAACTAACGGCAGAGCAGGGGCTGGGCTAGCGCGGGTGTAAAACATAAGTGACGTCTAAATAGCTATCATATATAGATATTGTACATTCGTCAGACGCAATAATAGGTATTCCAGATCTCATATGAACATTATTGGATTTGCAAGCAATCCGCGTTTGTTTAGAGCCTGCAACAAAAGACGGATTACACAGTTGTGATGAATAGCCATTACCCCGCCCTAGACCCCTACGGGTACGGCAAACTACCCGCCAAATACCCGAAGTGAAGCGGTCTCCCTCAACAACTTGAGTAGGGCACTAAACACTACAAAGTACCCGGTAGTTTGTGCACCCCACCTTGGGTCTATCCTAGGAGCAAAAACAGTAAAATGAAATAATACAACGGTGGCTACAACCGCAACCTGGATGTGCCCCGCAAAATAATATTACAACATATTATAATTTCTTTGAATGAATGAATATAACAACCCATCACAAACCCCGGCTAATCATCACAACAGTCCACTACAGTTCACAACCACAAACAGTAAAAACCATTACAAAAATGTGCAACCCCCTGCCAACCGACATACTAGCAGTTAGGGGAGGTTTACGAACACATTATACAATCACAGATATAATCAAATTAGCAAACATCGTAAGATTTCGATCGAGCAAACACATTAGATTCTACTCCAAAACTTCTCTGTGCACCTGAGACTTGATCAGAAAATAAACATTCCAGAAAAGACAAAAACATCACAGAAGAGCCACTGGAAAAACTTGGGCTGAATTGGCTCCAACTCGGCCGCGGATCCGCGGCGGATCGGTGGGATCGGCCGTGTTTCCGCAGCTGTATGGCCGATTGATGAACCCAATTTTCTTTCAGTGTTCTTATATTTCTCTGTATGTTATTCTGCAGGTCCCTGAAAAAATTTTAGAGCCTGTTTTAAATTCGACAGAAACTTAGTGATATCGATGTTTTTTCCGGTTCGTTTTGCGTTCGAAATTCATACGACTTTGCTAACGAGTTAATTATTGTTTAGCAAGGCTCTGATACCACTGTAAGTCGATGTACAACACCCCACGACTTGCGGGGAGGCGGAATAATGAAAAACGATCTTGTTCTTTGCATAAACATCGACTAACCGAGAATCTTTGCTAAACTATAACTAACAAGAAACATAGAAGTTATGAACTACTATGATAAGTGATTATACCTAATGAACCGTGTCCTTCTCCTTTTCGTTATCCACGTCCTTCTCGGCCTCCTCCATGTAATAGATGATCCACCCGAGAGCTATACTCCAAGCTTCACCTCTAACTTGAGGTAACTAGGTTTCTTAAAATGCTAATCTAAGTAACCTAGGTGATATAGAGAAGTGTTATGGATTAAATAGTCTTTTCTAATCCTTGGTCTCAACACATGAGAGGGGAGGATTGGGGTTTAAAGAGAGAGAGCTTGAGGAGAGAGAAGGTGAGAATGATAATGAATTGAAATTGTTTCTCACTTCTAATATATCATGAAGCATATAAAATATCAAATAATATAAATCAAATGATTTATCATCATGCTTCATTTAATATGTGCAATGAATCATCAAGTGAGTCATTAAGCAATAAATGCCTCATTAACTCACTTGAATGATTCATCTCATGAGTCACAAAATCAATTAGTGCTAATGCCACCTAAACCCTCAAGTCACCATCCTTCTAGAAGCTTCCCGCGAAATTACGAGAACGCCCCTCCTATCCGTGAAAACACGGAAAAACTTTAGACTGTATAAATCTAATAACCCGATACTAGAAACTGGCTTAAACCAAAGCCGGCTAGTAAAAACTTTCCGAATGTCGTACGTGCGTAAACACACGTATGCGTCCGAACCCTTGTCGTAAAACCATACGACCTCTATATCGTTTCTCCTGGAGCAGGGAAACTCTCTGTGTGGGACTCTAAAGACTCGACTACTACGCTGGCAGTGGGTTTAACCACAGACTGCAAGCGGCACTAGTTGTACGTAACGGTCCCCAGGTAGATGTCGATAAGAAGGCTGATGAGGAAACCCATCCGAACTCCTACTGAGCCTGATGTGACAATCTCCGTATAGTCCGATCTGTTCGTCTAAGACTATCGCATATCGGGCCTGGGAGGCGGCAAGCGTCAATCCCATAATAGCGGTATAAGTCATGTCGGAGCGTAGCCCATTACACCCTGAGAAACAACTGGAACCTACCAGTAAATCTCGCTTGCCCTGGCCAGGGACTTTGCGTAATGGCTCTCTGACACAGCGCGATATCAACTCCCAATACCGGGAGAGACGAATCTTGTCTAACCGCCACTGCCTCCAAGTGCTCGGGACTGCACCTAACTGCTACATGTTTGCACGACTCCTTTGAGCCGTGGTAGGGTAGCAATCTAAGAACAGTGGGACACACTCGAGGTGAAGTAGCAGTGTCAAGTCTGCGGACTATGCTGTACTCATGTCACCTGAGAACTGTTAACTGACGATGGGTATAATACCAACTAACAGTTCCCCGTGAGTCCTGTCTGGTGTACCCGTAACCCAACGAACACCTGTATACTATCTCCAGTACGACGTACTGACGGCTGTGGGACATACCATCTCCCCAACTGGGATGATAAGCGTACACACTAGTCTACTCCGGAGTATCGATGCCCTGTCTCGATAATCCTACGACTAGGGACCTGAAAAAGGATGTGCTTGTAGACTACCCAGCCACCGCTAGTGTGACTGTCATCACAACGCTGGTAGTCAAGCAAGATCCTAAGAGCTCTATCAATACGTATACTTACATATTAAGATAGATGAAACCAAGTAGCATACTACCATGTTTAGCAAGACTGTTATATAACTGTGAATATCCCAAGCTTCCATTAAGTAATATACAAACTAGTATGATACGATAATGGCCCCTAGGGCATATACACTAATACCCTAGAGGCCATTACTATACATGAGATGTATATCGTAGTGGATGCTTGGACATATATAGGGAGGACTTTCTTGCTCGACATGATAGTATGCTATCTGGTTACTCTTTACCTTAATGTGTACACTGATTGTCTCTCATTTACATGTTGGTAAAGCCCTTAGGATGTGTACTTGACTACCTGGACTATGATGCAGATCATACTAGTGGGGACATGGTAGTCCATAAGTACATCCTTCAAGGTCCCTAGTCGTGGGTGTATCGAGACGGGGCATCGATATACCAGAGTAGACTAGAATATACCTTCTCGACCCATGTTGATGGGCGATGGATGATCCCATATCCATTGGTGTTTGACATCAGAGATGATATACGGGTGCTCAGTGTAGACTGGGTACACTGGACGGACTCGCCGAGAACTCCCAGATGGTATTATACCTTACGTCAGATGGCAGTTCTCTGGTGACACTGGTACAGGTTAGTCTGTAGACCCGAGATCGTCATAGAGTCTTGTGTGATTCCCACTGTGCTTTGATTTCCACATTACCACGTCCAAGAGGGCGTGCAAAACGATGGTTTTTGGGTACAGTCCCGAGTCACATGGAGGCAATGAGCGATATGAGGGGTTTCGTCTCTCCCGGTATTGGGGGTTGATGTTGCGCTATGCTCGATTGGCCTTAACAGGGAAGTCCCTGGCCAGGGCTGATTTAGAGATTTGCTGGTAAGTGTTACCAGTAGTTTCTCGACCCGTTATAAGCCTCACATCGGCACTACTTATCGGTTATTGGGGTCTGACGATTACCACACCTAGACTTGATATGCGACATATCAGACGAGGAGACCGGACTGTACGGGAAGTGTTACCGGCAGGCTTTTACAGGAGTTGGAGCGGGCTTGCTTGATGATCTTCTGATCGCTCAATACCCGGGTGGCCGTTACGTCCAGCTAGTACCGCTGACGGCTTGTGGGTGCTTGATGTGATCATCACCTACTGCCGGCGTATTGACGAGTCTTTAGAGTCCAATATAGAGGTTTTACTGGCTCAGGCAAAAAGAAATAGGAGCACGTATGTGATATGTGCGGGACCGAGAATAATGCGTGTATGTGATACCGTATTCTATTCTCACGACTTTTTGTATCGGTCGGTTATATGTGATATAGCCGGGTTATCGAATCAAGTGTTGATTCGATAAGTCGATACATTGGATGTTAGTCGGTTATATGAGATATAACCGGATTATTAAGTCAGGTGTTGATTTAATAATTTAGTGTATAATTGTATATATGATATACTAATTTACATTAACTAACATTTGTTCACTTAAGGATTTTTCTCATATGTGCACAACTTTAATATATATGTGATATATATTAAAATGTGTTTTCTTATTGTATCATGGTTGATGATACATCTTTCATGGGTGTATGAGACTTACACCATGCTATTTGTTATGTTGGGTTTAATGTTTAAAAGTAATTACAAAATTAGTGGAAAATTAGAAAATGCATGAAGCTTGTGGAAGCTTGTGGATGCATTGACTAAAGTCCACTAAGTTTGTTTTTACTTTGGATTTTTGTTAACCTAACCATCACACTTAGCCATGATTAAGTCTCTACATGAGTTAGTATATGATACCCACTCACCATGGTTAGCTCACTCACTTGATTAGTTAGCGAACTCTTGGGATGATACATGTAGATGTATGAAGGTCCCCTGTCTACACATACCAAGACCGGTTCTTTGTACTTCATTACATTCTCTGATGATCTCTCAAGATTCAGACATATGTTCCTGTTGAAACACAAGTCCGAAACTTTTGAGACAATCACAGAATATAAGTTAGAAGTAGAGAACCAAAAACGGGTATAAGTATTATGTCCTTTTATGTGATCAGGGAGGAGAATACTTGAGCACGGGATTCCTGGACCATTCTAAAGAAGAATGAGATTCTCTCTCAGCATTACTCCTCCGTATACACCACAGCACGTCGGTGTATCGGGGCAGAGCAATCACACCCTATGTGATAAGGTGTGCTCTATGATGAGTATTACTGAGTTTCCTATTTCCTTTTTGGGAGTTGTGCACTTGAGAAGCTGCATACCTATTGAATAGGGTTCAAATCAAATCAGTTGCCTACCACTTCATATATGATATGGAAAGGGAAGAGCCCATATCTTAAGTTGTTAAGATTTGGGGTTGTCCGGCCTTTGTCTAAAAGAAAAATCCGGACAAACTCGAGGCAAGGTCAGTTCTGTGGAAGTTTGTTGGATATCCCAAGCATTCGCAAAGGAATATCTTCTACCAAACCGAGGAACAAAAGATGTTTTGTTTCTCAATATGCCACCTTTGTGAAAGGGAATTTCTTGTGAAGAAATTAGTGGACATGAGGTAGAACTGGAAGGAGTTCCAGCTATACAAACTGCAGCTGATGATTTGATAGAACCAAAGTATTCAATAGTTTCCAATGAACCTCAGCCTCTCCGCCGATCTAGTAGGGTTCCTCACCCACCTGAGAGATACTTTGGTTTTCTCTATGACAGTGGGAGCGAGAATTGCATCATGAGATGATGACCCAACTATTTTCGAGCTGGCCATCAGGAGTGGGACTCTGTAAGAATGACTGGATGCTTAACGATCTGAGATGGAATTCTTATACACCAACAAAGTATGGACTTTGGTTGCCTTATCTGAAGGGTTAAATCCCCATCAGGAGCAAGTATATCTTGAGAAGATTACTTGGTATACATGGAAAAGTTGAGACTTTCAAAGCTAGACTTGTTAAAGGTTTGCATCATTGACCAGGTATGGATTATGATGAAACCTTTTCTAAGTAGCTATGCTTAAGTCCATCCAGATCCTACTTGCCACAGCTACATACCATGACTACGATATCTGGCGGTTGGGTGTCATGACTGCTTTTCTAAATGATGTTTTAGAAGAGAGAGTCTATAAGTACACAGTCAGAGGGCTTCGTAGACAGTGGGAGCAGCGGAAATGTGTGCAAGATGTTTTATGTGATAATGCAGGCATCGCGGAGTTGGAATGTCTGTTTTGATGTGTTAGTCAAAGAGTTTGACATCATCAAAATGCTAGATGAACCTTGTATATACAAAAAGGTAGTAGGGAGTATGGTGGTGATCCCCGTAGAGTACATGGATGACATACTCTTGATAGGGAAGGAGTTTCCTATGCTACGCTCGGTCAATCTGCGCTTATCACAAGGATTCTCTATATAGGATCAAAGTGATACCTCCTAAATCCCGGGTTTTGGATCTATGAAATAGATCTAATTGGATGTTAGGATACTCACTAGTTGTAGTGAGATGGTATCAATTGATCCTGGGGAGAATCACTGGAAAGGTTCCAGGGTGATAAGGACGACTGAATGTCAGTCACAGATATTGTCTTTACCCTCAGTAAAAGGGACGGTATGTTGGAAGAGTTCCAAGACAGATACCGTGGCATACTAGACGATAAAGGCTGGATACATCTCTACCAAAGATACTACCAAAGAGGCAGTCTGGGTGTATATTAGTTCATGAGATGAACCTCGTTCCTACCATTGTGTGACAATGGAGTTGTGGCTTATGCCAAGGAACGCCCGTCCCATTAGTGATCCAGACATATTCTAACGCAGTGTCACCTGATCATGGAGATGGTTGATCTCTAGGGGATCGAGGTTAGGAGTGTAGACTCAGAGGACAACACGGCGGATCCACTCACAAAGACCTTTTCCCAGTGAGAGACTTTTATGGGATGGTTGAGTATGAGATACTAAAACTACTGTTATCAGATGGCCCTAGTACAAGTGGGAGATTGTTAGTTATATGTATGCCCTAGAGGCCATTACTATACATGAGATGTATATCGTAGTGGATGCTTGGACATATATAGGGAGGACTTTCTTGCTCGACATGATAGTATGCTATCTGGTTACTCTTTAGCTTAACGTGTACACTGATTGTCTCTCTGTTACATGTTGGTAAAGCCCTTAGGATGTGTACTTGACTACCTGGACAATGATGCAGATCATACTAGTTAGGACATGGTAGTCCATAAGTACATCCTTCAAGGTCCCTAGTCGTGAGTGTATCAAGATGGGGCATCGATATACCAGAGTAGACTGGCGTATACCTTCTCGACCCATGTTGATGGGCGATGGATGATCCCATATCCATTGGTGTTTGACATCAGAGATGATATACGGGTGCTCAGTGTAGACTGGGTACACTGGACGGACTCGCCGAGAACTCCCAGATGGTATTATACCTTACGTCAGATGGCAGTTCTCTGGTGACACTGGTACAGGTTAGTCTGTAGACCCGAGATCGTCATAGAGTCTTGTGTGATTCCCACTGTGCTTTGATTTCCACCTTACCACGTCCAAGAGGGCGTACAAAACGGTGGTTTTTGGGTACAGTCCCGAGTCACATGGAGGTAATGAGCGATATGAGGGGTTTCGTCTCTCCCAGTATTGGGGGTTGATGTTGCGCTTTGCTCGATTGGCCATAACAGGGAAGTCCCTGACCAGGGCTTATTTAGAGATTTGCTGGTAAGTGTTACCAGTAGTTTCTCGACCCGTTATGAGCCTCACATCGGCACGACTTATCGGTTATTGGGGTCTGACGATTACCACCCCTAGACTTGATATGCGACATATCAGACGAGGAGACCGGACTGTACGGGAAGTGTTACCGGCAGGCTTTTACAGGAGTTGGAGCGGGCTTGCTTGCTGATCTTCTGATCGCTTAATACCCGGGTGGCCGTTATATCCAGCTAGTACCGCTGACGGCTTGTGGGTGTTTGATGTGATCATCATCTACTGTCGGCGTATTGACGAGTCTTTAGAGTCATACATAGAGGTTTTACTGGCTCAGGCAAAACGAAATAGGAGCACGTATGTGATATGTGCGGGACCGAGAATAATGCGTGTATGTGATACCGTATTCTATTCTCGCGACTTTTTGTATCGGTCGGTTATATGTGATATAGCCGGGTTATCGAATCAAGTGTTGATTCGATAAGTCGATACATTGGATGTTAGTCGGTTATATGAGATATAACCGGATTATTAAGTCAAGTGTTGATTTAATAATTTAGTGTATAATTGTATATATGATATACTAATTTACATTAACTAACATTTGTTCACTTAAGGATTTTTCTCACATGTGCACAACTTTAATATATATGTGATATATATTAAAATGTGTTTTCTTATTGTATCATGGTTGATGATACATCTTTCATGGGTGTATGAGACTTACACCATGCTATTTTTTATGTTGGGTTTAATGTTTAAAAGTAATTACAAAATTAGTGGAAAATTAGAAAATGCATGAAGCTTGTGGAAGCTTGTGGATGCATTGACTAAAGTCCACTAAGTTTGTTTTTACTTTAGATTTTTGTTAACCTAACTATCACACTTAGCCTTGATTAAGTCTCTACATGAGTTGGTATATGATACTCACTCACCATGGTTAGCTCACTCACTTGATCATTATCTCTTCTCATTTTATTTCTTCATCTTCTTCCTTGAGCTAAAAAGCTCTCTAGGGTTTGATCCAAAATGAGAAACATTGTGAGAAAACAAATTCTAAAGTGAACCCACTTCCTATTTCTCCATTCTCTACTAGACTAGCACTTTAGTTTAGGGTGTTTACTTCACTAATTCTCTAGTTAGTGAAGTAGTAGCTTGAGTTGATATTCTCTCGACGTAGATCATCTTCGGCCTCGAAGACTTCAAGCAAGGACGCCTCTTTCGCCTCGTGAAGCCATGCAAGAGCCCGGGAGAACCATGATCGTAGCGAAGGGACTACGACAAGGAGCTTTAGAAGTGAAGGACCGATCTACAAAGGTTGTATTTCGTATTCACTTAGTGGTAAATATAATTTACTTGCATGTGAAACCCTAATTATCTAGCAAAGATCTTGTTTAGGGTTATTCGGCATGGCTGAAATTTTAAACGGGCATGGTTGATGCATTGTAGAACCTTATTAGAGTGCCCAGTAACCCTACAGACCTTTATCTTGTTTTAGACGAGTTGATGAAATATTGGTTGATTGGTTGTAGATCTATTTGAAACGGATGTAAAGTTTATAAAAAAAGGGCTTGTAGGGTTCATATGACTTGGTAGTAATGGATGAATAATTAAAAATGATTTTTTTATATCTTTTAATTGTTTAAAACTAGATCGATAGCGATGAATGTGGATTAGGGTGTTTGGAAGAAACTACGGTTTCCCCACCATTAGCTCTTGTCCTTGTATTGATCTCTATTCATGTCTAGCCCTTAGTAAAACAAGTGTTAAACAGACCTCGAATCGTGGTCGTGACTATCAATAAATTGGTAGCGCGCCCGATAAGGATGTTCATATTTGTTTGGCTAAAGTTTATAGACTTTAAAATGTTTAAAAGAAGTTAAATGATTTTATCATCCATTGATCTACCATATCTTACGAACCCTATCAAGCTAGGAATTACTCGCTCATGGTTTGAGATCTAGAATAAAGGTTGAAGAATGAAAACATGATTAAGATGCAGAAATTAAATGCAGAAAGTAAATACAAAAAGAAATAAACTAAGATCTACCTTTATTAATCAACTATTTCATACAAATCTCCGTTTTGAAAGTAGATTACAAAGAACCCTAGTTTTTGCTCCCGCTCTCTCTTGTTGGAGGTAGATGACAAGCTGATGATCACCTGGACGTGTGGATCGCTTTGGACCTCTTGATCTCTTCGGTTTGATGATTTCTGATGTGAAGCTCTCGGTCCTATTTATATTCACAGAAACTAGAAACCCTAGATTCCCTGAGTGAATATACACTGTTAAAATCCTAGCCACCAAATTTCAAATCCTACGGCTCTAGATCCGCCGCGAAAATCATCATTTGGCCGCCCAACCGCGGCGTTATAGTGGAATCAGGATTTGGAATTTTTTATACTCTCTTCTGTTGACATGTGGAGATCGCTTCAATATCTGGATTTTGAGAATAATGCTCTGAGTCTCTGCTGTTGCTAAATCTTACGATTTGATTCCATATTTCGGCAGATTTGATTCCGACATCTCGGATCTTCTGGATTCCAGAACTGATCTAATCTGCACAATATCTCAACTCAAAGTGTTTAGTAGTATTTGGTATTTTTGAGATATTATCCTAACCATTTTATATGATATTAAATCTTAAGAATATGGTTAGAAATATTTGATATGATATGCATATTTTAATTACTAAGATTTCATATAAATATTATATGCATGTGTTTTCCCTTATTATGTTAATTATAATGTAGAAACATAGGATAATGAACTATTTACACATAAACTTACATATGTTCTATAATTACAATAAACACTTTTTAGTACTTAACAATAGTGGGGAAAATAATCATTCATATGTGCAATATCTTATACTAATCAAATACCCCCAAACTTAACTTTGATCGTCTCGAGCAAACTAGTTATTAAAGAGAAGAAGAAGAAAAAAGAAAATGAAAAACCTAGCACACTTTCGTAGGCAACACGATTGCACTGAGCACATGCAACAAGCGTTTAAACCTCTAGGTTTCCCTAATAGGAGGAGTGTTTTCTTCTGAGGGTTTTTAGCGGATTACACCCACAAAATCCCATAATAAAAGAAAGATGATGAAAATTACATATAAAGATAAAGAACATATAAAAGAAAGAACTTGAAAATAAGAGTTTCAAACTACACTAGCTTTTAGTAGCCATGAGCCCTATCTTAATAGCCATGAAAAGAAGTCAGAAATCACGTCATCCCTCAATAAAACATCGCTTTTAGTCTTCCTCCCTACCTTTCTTCCAATCATGGATCATATACCCCTATGTGTGTGTAAAAGACATCTCTACACTTAGAGAATTCAATTCAACCTATCATACTCTTGTCCATCTTCCTTAGTACTTTTTAGTCGGTGAATATTTCAGATGGAATTGCTCACATATTCTTCATGCGGCCGTTAATACTTCTTGAGATACCAACCAACCGATTACCAAATGTGCTCACTCTTTTAGGCGTAATTATCAATATCCTCGTATTGCAACACCTAAGGCTTAGCAGTGACTCCTAAACCAGTTGGTCTAAGGCACTAGGTGATAAAGCACCTTCGCTATAATTTTTTTTGCTGCCTTAAGTAATTACGAAACCAGTGTTCATTTTTCTTCACCATTTTTTTCATTCATATTTTTTGTGTATATATTTATTTTCTTTCATACTAAGGCTTTTAGACAAGAATATTTCAAGGTATCCTCTACTATCCCAAGTTTCAAGATGTGTGCAAATAGTAGGGTATCAACGTTCAGATGTTGGACTTAATAATAGGGACTATTTTTCAGACTTATTTCTATCATCAGATTAGTGATTCCCTTCATCTTACTAACCCTTGGGACAACAGCTCATGACTACTTATTACTAGCTTCGTTATAAAACAACTAATTTTCTTGCCTTTCTTAAATATCTTCCTTTCTTTCATATGTATTTTTCACTTCTTAACTTTTATTATCTGAAATTTTTTTGTTCTATTGTTTAATATAATGCAAAATGATGCGTGAATAACCACAAAGCTCCCCCAAACCTATTTGCAGCAGTGTCCTCACCGATGTCATCTTTTAAGATTAAAACCTGTAGACTTGGGAGGAAAAGTTAGTAACGGGGACAAGAGTTGATGACAGTGAAATCCTCCTCCAAACTTATTTTTGACTCACAATTTTATAAAAAAAAAATCTTTTCTTTCAAGAGACAAAATCGTTTTCTCCCCCCCAAACTTTAGTAAAACAGTATTAAGCATTTGAAAATTATAAAAAAAAGGGGTAAAGTTATTGGTCTATGCAAGGCTTTACAAAGACCAAAAGACAACACCAATCATTCAAATATTTTATCGATGTAACAGCATAGTTGGTGGAAGATCATAGATGTGCAGAAGTGGGTAGATGAGAGGCGGAATTGATCGAGTTTGCGTCTCAGATGGTAGAGACGAAACAGTGATGGTGCACTACTCACATTCTCGTTCTTGATAAGAAGAAGGGGTGGTGGTTCAACTTCTTTGGGTAGGGGTTTATTTATCACAACTCCCAAGTCTTCTAGGAATGTGAGTTCATCGGTAAAAATGTCTTCAAAACTTCCATCGATATTCCAAATGATAATTTCATCAGAACGGAAGTTATGATACTTGGATAGCTCAACTAAATCGTTCAACAAGTCAAAAGGTTTGGACTTAGGTGTGGACTTGTCAACAGAAGGGTCTTCACGTGTAAAATAAATAGTAGGATTGGATCATGAAGCTCCTCAAATTCACAACTATCGGAAGCTATCTTTTCGACAGAACATACATGAGTGTAGGGTTTAGAGGGTTGACTTCCTAACTTGTAGATGTTAAGTTAAATTATCATTTTCCCAAAGGATAGGTTCATAGAGCCGTTACGACAATTGATTATCGCGTTGGAAGTTGCTACGAAAGGTCGACCTAAAATCACCGGAATTTAGTTCTGTGGGTTTGCTAGAGGCTGTGTATCTATGACTATAAAGTCCACAGGGAATATAAATTCCCCGACTTTGATTAACACGTCCTATAACTCACCCCGAATTTGAGTGATAGATCGATCGGCCTTCTGGAGAGTGCAATATGTAGGTTTCAACTCTCCTATCCCTAATTGCTCATAAACAAAATACGAAAGCAAGTTAACACTAGCACCTAAATCGAGTAGAGTACGATTGATATTTTTATCCCCAATAGTTATACATATAGTAGGACAACTGTTACGCCCCGCTTCCCGGTGTACGGTAAGGAGACGCGACAGGGCCCGCTACGTATTTACTCAGAAGTAAACACGCTAAGCATAACTAAGTAATATAATGTAAATATACACAAGAAGACATAAAAAGTAAATGAACATCAACTTTTATTTATTAAACATTTCTTTACAATACAACTGAAAAGTAAATACAATGATGAAAGCAATGCCTAAACAATGGCATGAACATGAAAGTAAAGTATATACAAGAGTCTAGAGCTCGGGGTCCTCGCTGAACTGATCCAAGTCCTCTGAACTGGGCTCTATCTCCAGTGAGTCGGATCCACCTGACAACATTCCAAAGAAGAAGAGAAAAGGAATGTCGTCAGCGAACAATCGCTCGGTAAGTCCCAAAGAAAAGTAGGAATAGAATATACAGATGAATAGACAGAGATGAGAATATAACTGGTGTATTGCGAGTTTGTTATGTTAACGCAGTTGTTTGTAGCTTGGTACAGAATATACCAGTGTATTCGAGAGGAGTCCAACTAATCCGTGGACTAAGGTATACGGAGCACAAGGAACCGTTAAGACACGGAACAATAGCAATGGATATTCAGGTTAGATGTATTAAAGTGACCGTCTCGTGCCACTTCTAACACATTACTTACCAATCTACCCCTTTAAATCCCCGTAATATAATATGTATTGATGTATATTGTTTTGTTTAATAGATGTATGACTTGCCGAAACCATGATATCAGTAGTTCATGTAAACGGAACAGATAGTCATGTAATCAGCGTATATCCATGGTTCGGTTCAGTCGAGTCATTTTGATATAGATTGAATTCTGGTATAAATGGATTCATGTTGAATTGGAGTTATACTTGAATCATATTCAAGGATAGATTGATTGATTTCAGATTAGACCGAGACTCTTTCTGAGTCAGACACATTAAAACGAATTGAAGTCCTGAATTAGTTTTGATGTTATCGGTAACTGCTGCACATGGATGGCAGGATTTGTGTCTTTTTCCAAGACAATTACCGTATTGATAACTCCGTTTTTAGGTTGTATTTCTTAGATTGGCAAGCACCCATATTCTCCGGCTCCATGAGGCTCAATAGAACTGGTCCCGATTAAACCTATGTTTACTAGGGTCCTTATTGTAAATTAATATAACTTGAGGGGGTTTTATGAAAAACAGTTTTGATATATTTTCAAAATAAACCTAAAGTATTTATTTATCGCTTTTAGGGTTTTCATAGTTGTAATTTTTATAAAATGAAATATTCTAGTGGATATAAACCTAACTTTGAATAGTATATGATATTTTCTTGTAATTTGACTTGTATTGAATGTGATGGTAATTTCATGATCTTTTGTGATTCTTTTCTTTTAATTAGAAAACATGGAATATATATTATATTTAAAATAGATATTTTGATAATATATATATAATTATAAAAAATAGAATTTATTTATTAAATAGAAATCACGTTTTCTTAAAAATTGTAATAAGAATTCCATCAAGATCGAATGCTCCGTGAGGAGGTCTGCATCTCTCTCTACTAGTCCCGAGGACGTGAGATAACCCGCACCATCCCGATCGGGTTTCTCAAAATGGGTTGTAGAGGCTTATTTGCAAGGAATTAATTAAAAAATTTAAAGAATACGGGTTTTGATTGTTTAAGGTATTTAATGTAAATTGTGTTTTGTCCCACCAAAATTGTTACAAAAGTCATCGTGCTATGTCAAGATGAGTGTTGTGATGAGGTAAGTCATTACCTCGTGCAATTTCTAAAGGTAAGATGAGCAAAACGATAAAGTTCGAATGCTCCGTGAGGAGGTCTGCATCTCTCTCTACTAGTCCCGAGGACGTGAGATAACCCGCACCATCCCGATCGGGTTTCTCAAAATGGGTTGTAGAGGCTTATTTGCAAGGAATTAATTAAAAAATTTAAAGAATACGGGTTTTGATTGTTTAAGGTATTTAATGTAAATTGTGTTTTGTCCCACCAAAATTGTTACAAAAGTCATCGTGCTATGTCAAGATGAGTGTTGTGATGAGGTAAGTCATTACCTCGTGCAATTTCTAAAGGTAAGATGAGAAAAACGATAAAGTAATGTCGTATGTAAACTTGATGGTATTTTACCGAAAAAGTGAAATTGAATTTGTTTAACATTAAATTTTGAATTGGAACTTGGTCAAATTGTTTTTTTATGGTTGCTAAAATATATATGAAAAGATGGTAAATTTGATGTTTAAGAAAAGTTGAATTTTTAAAGAAAAGAGAATCGGAAGTCGGAATAACTCCGCTTCCAACGAGTTTTGAAAAGAGATTGTTTTAGATTAGAAATGGAGAAGGGGAGAGAGGATTTACGGGTTTGGAGAAGAGAGGGGAGGTAGAGGGAACTTTTGGAGATGTCGGGGAGTCGCGGTGTCGCCGGATTCTTTCCGAAACGTCACCGGAACTTTGACCTTGGCTAACTCCACTTGTACAACTTTTTGGACTTGAAAATATAGAGAGTTTTAGCAAAAGATTTCTGAATAAGGAGGGCCAAAGTGTAGGGGATATTTATAGGATAGAATTACGGTTTTGTGGTTTGAAGAATGAATTAAAAATATGCATTAAAATGGATTAAAGAAGTGAATTTAATCTCTCTTGTTGAGGTAAAAAATTACACCCCGGTTGACCATGTCAAAGTCAAAGTCAACCCCAAAGCAGGTGGGCCCAAGCCCCGTTTAAGTGGGCCCATGCCCAAGTCGAGCCCTACGGCCGGCCTCTCCCATGCCGAAATGAAATCATATAATAAATAATTTTGATGTATTTTTTTATGCATGAAGGGGCATAAAGCCAAATTTTTGTAAAGTCCATGGCCCATGTGTAAAATAAATGAGCACATGAGGCATGAGATGGGCAAAATACCATTTTGTATAGCCCAAGGGGCTATATGTATATTTATAAGCCTATAAAAGGCAACATGATAATAAAATAAAGAATAACTTTTCCATTTTAAAAAAAAACTAGGGTTTGTGCCTCCTTCTCCTTCCTCAAGCTTCTAAACATTCTTTCCCTTTTTGAATTAAATCAAGAGTTTAACTCTTTCTTTTTCAAAAAGAAATAGTTTTTCACCATAAAACCCACAAAGTGGAGCTCGGATCTCCCATCAGATCTCTAAAGGGGGGATTTTGAATCTCATCCCCCTTTTCCTTCAAGATCCAGCCAACAAAGATGAGGAAGAAGGAGTCCCATCTCCAAAAATCCCATTCCGGAAGGATCCAAGGCTTAGAAGAAAATCCAAAGATCTCTAGGATTTTAACTCCATTCCAGATCTATTGGAGTTTAACTCCATAAATCAAACCCCTTTTTAGGAGTTTAACTCCAATTCTATATATAATCCCTGTTAGGAGTTCAACTCCAAAGCCCCCCTTGGGAGTTTAACTCCTAACCCAAGGTCTAAGCCTCTTTTCCGCCGGTGTTCCCAGTGGCGGCGTGCCGCGCACGTGACCCACGGGTGCTCAACAGTCGCGTGCTACGCACGTGACCCGCGGGCGTGTTCATATCATAATTTTGCATTATTATATTCCCCATTCTTAATCATATTGCAAATAAATAGGTGCTTTTGGTCCATGTCTGCTAAATAGTTGCAGGTTACAGGTTCTCAGAACAAATACAGTGAAAATGGTGAAAAAACGCTACAAAAGTGAGACTACGACCAACAAATAGAAGAATCTTTATAATGTCGCCTACAGTTTAAGGAACAAGTGAAGATCAATGAACAGTTCAATTGCACAAGGTACGAAGGCAGCATAAAGATTCAAGACTTCAACGCAAAGCGAACGGTAAAAAGTCCACAACATTCTGCACTGTAGAAATCTGGAAGAAACTAGAAGACATTCTGAAGAACCAAGTGAAGAAAATAGAAGATAAAGGCAACTTGAAGAAACCCGAAAGAATTGGGCCCATGAGCCCAACAAATGGCCGCGGATCCGCGGCCAAAAAGGCCTTTCTGCCGCGGAACCGCGGCCGTGCAATGCACGTGTCGGTGCAGGTGACGGTGCGTTGACCGGGTCTTCTTAGGGTAGATTTGTAAATTTATGAATGGATCAGAATGTAACCTAGGGTTTCCTGTATCTATAAATAGGATAGCAAAAGGCCAATAATTCTGGTGCCTCTTTTTGGGTGCCTCTTTTGAGATGCCTCTTTTAATTTCTAGATCTTAGATTTTCAATTCAATGTAGTCGTCAAAGAGTGCATCAATAAAGAAGTAAGTTTTTTTTATCTTGCCTTAGTTTAATTTCTTTTCTGCCCTAGTTAGTTTAATTTCTTTTCTACCCTAGATATAAATTCTTTATCTACCGTAGTTATAAATTTTATTTATCTGCCATAGTTGTTAAATTAAAATCATAAAAATGAACTCTTTTATCAATTCCCTAATGAGTGAGTAGTTCCTCACTTGTAAGGGTTAGGTTTGGGGAAGGTTTGAGAGATGAAAATCTCTCACCCCTTTCTTGCCCGTTATACATTTTAAATAGGACTCTATGCATACATACACACACCGATCACTACGGCACCCTATCCCATGAGGTAGCGGTGATACCATAGTTAAAGACCGATTGTGTATGTTTTCCATAGAGGTTAGGGTAAGAGTTAAGAAAGGACGGACAAGGACCTAGAGGAAGAAACCTAGTTTCTTCCTGATCGTGCTAATCCCCTTTGTTAACTATTACCTTAACACCTAAAAGTTCTTAATTAGGGCAAAGAAAGCGGTGAGAATAATTGATTTTCCAAACTAACCTAATCTTAACCCAAGCAAGCTTTTTATAAACTTTTATCTCATTTATAGGTCTTAAAATTAAAACCCAAAATCTTTTAGACTTAACTTGTTAAAACACAAAGAAAAGGAATCCATCTCCCTGTGGACCGACCCGTACTCAACCGGCTAGCTACCAAGCGACGCCGTTCTTGATTGCAGTTAACAATTCTTTGATTTATCTTTTAAAAGCGCACGCACGCAAAAATCTTTCCAATCAGGGCGCCCAGCGGTCGCATGCAGGGCACGTGACCCGCGGGCGTCCAACGGTCGCGTGCATGGTACGTGACCCACGGGCGATAGAGCGCCCACTTGCGCCTCACGCGACTCGGGGGTGCTTAGCGCCCAGCGGTCCCTTGTAGCACACGTGACCCGCGGGCACCCCGCGGTCACGTGCAAGGCACGTGGCCTGCGTGCGCTAAGCGCTCACGTGCGTCTCACGTGACCTGCGGGCGCTCAGCGCCCAGCGGCCGCGTGCAGCACACGTGACCCGCTGGCGCCCAGTGGTAGCGTACTGCACACGTGACCCGCTGGCGCCCAGCGCCCACGTGCTAGGCACATGACCCGTGGGCACCAAGCGCTCACGAGCCAGGCACGTGACCCGCGGGCGCCGGTGCCCATGCGCTAGGCACGTGACCCGTGGGCACCCATCGCCCACGTGCCATGCACGCATCTTTAAGACGCTCACTCCATTTTTATATGCACTCCACACTAAATATACTTCCCCCGTTAGAAAAAATTTCTAACGGGGCGCTGCCCCGCACCCCGTAAGGGTGCTACTAGTCCCCTTGACCCCCAGCCCGCTATCCGGCTAGCGGGACCCCCGTAAAAACTCTGCGGGGCCCCTGATATATCCAAAACAAAACACTGCACATTGAGTTCGCATGACCTGTTTGACCGTCAATCGGAGGTTCTCTCGCTCCAAAGACGAGGGGTAATTAAAGGCAGCTTAGTCCGCGGCTGCCGGAGATTCGGATCCCCATAATCAATAAACCCCAGCCTACCCTAGGCAGGGGGAATCTATAATGCATCCGACAAGCGTGCGCGTATTCCCATGGCAGAGAAATCAAACAGAATGGGGGTAGTGGGGTAGGCCAAGGGGTGCTGGGGAAAAAAGTTGGGGGCATTTGCTACGGGGGGGCCCGGCGGCACTGGACCCCCAAGCAAATCTCGCCGGCCATCTTGGCATGGTGGGGTGTGGGATTTTTGCCACGTGTCCTAGCCGCTTTATATAGCTCAGTGCACTTGTTTGATTTGAGCGAATTTTTATTTTTACGTGCATTGCACGTGTAAACTTTTGGGCTTGCAAAAAGTTTAAAAGAAAAATCACCAAAAATAATATGTGGCTGAGGGAATTCGAATACAGGGCTACGTCACAGCAGTGCAAAGCTTTACCAATGAGCTACAAGTGCTTTCTTGTTGTTCTAGAACAAATCAAATACTTATAGCATACACAGGATTGCAAATATTCCATTTGTACATTAACTTTTAAACAAATTTTATGTACATTAAAACGGAGTCGTTATATTCTACCCTCCTTACAAAAATTTCGTTCTCGAAATTTACAATTATTTTAAGGACTAATTTACAAACAAGTGAGGGTATCTTGCACGCATATCGTCTTCTCTTTTACACATTGATTCTTCTGGTGTGTCTTTTCTCCACATCATCCGGACCAAGTTTACCTCCTTGTTTCGAAGTGACTTCACTTTTCTGTCCAGAATTTCAACGTGTTGTTGCTCACAAGATAGATCCGGCTGTACAGTAAGCTCGGAGTGATCAAGAATGTGACTGGGGTCACTCACATACCTTCGGAGTTGGGATATGTAGAATATATTATGCATTCCTTCCATTGAAGGTGGAAGCGCCAAGCGATAAGCCACTTCTCTGACTCGTTCAAGTATGTCGAACGGTCTAATGAATCTCGGACTTAGCTTACCCCGCCTTCCAAAGCGAATCACTCCACGGTTTGGTGAGATCTTTAAAAAGACATGATCTCCCGGTTGGAACTCCAAGTGACGGTACTTTGCATCAGCCCAGTGCTTCTGTCGGTCTTAGGCTATGCACACTTTTTTTCCTGATAGTGCGAACCATATCCACTGTTGCTACTATCATCTCAGATCCAAGGAGTTCTCTATCTTCGATGTCGTCCAACCTTAATGATGAGCGACACTTCCTTCCATAAAGAGCTGCAAAGGGTGACATTCCAATACTCGCTTGGTAGCTGTTGTTGTATGAAAACTCCACAAGATGTAGGTGATCTTCCTACGATCCTCCGAAGTCTAGCATACAAGCTCTTAGCATGTCTTCTAAGATCTAAATCGTTCACTCAGATTGACCATCTGTTTATGGATGATAAGCTGTGCTAAAGTTCAGACTTGTTCCCAAGCTAGCTTGTAGACTCTGCTAAAATTGCGATCGGAATCTGGTGTCACGATCGGAGACAATGCAAATCGTTACTCCATGTAATCTCACGATCTCCTGCATGAGTTCATGGGTATCAAAAATAGTAAATTATGAAGAGTTTAAATCTTAGTTAGATTCTTACCTCTATTTACTTCCTTGCTAGTGTCTCAGTAGATTGGCCAACTAGAAATGGGATGAAGTGAGCCGACTTTATGAGTCGATCCACAATAACCCATACAACATCGTTACCTTTCGTGCTGCGAGGAAGTGTGGTCACGAAATCCATAGTGATGTGTTTCCACTTCCATTCTAGGATAGGTAACAGTTGAAGTAAATCAGCAATTCTGTGATGTTCAGCTTTCACTTGCTGACACACCAAACATTTAGCGATACTTCTGGCTACTTCACTCTTCATTCCTTGCCACCAGTAATGTTGCCGCAGATCTTTGTACATCTTTGTACCACCAGGGTGTACTGAATAGGGAGAGCTATGAGCTTCTTTCATCAATTCTTTCCGAACAGAACCTTGTGGTACACACAATCTACTGCCGTATCTCAAAGATCCGTCGTAGTGCATGATGAAGTCTGTTCTAAGTCCACTTTCTACCTGTTCTCTGATCTTTTGCAACTTGGCATCATTTGCTTGAGCTACTTTGATCTGATTGACAATGGTAGATTGGACTTGTAAATTCATCAAACTTAGAACATTACCTAGCATGACCACTTCTATCTCCATCTGATGCAAATCTTGTTGAATCTTCCACTATGCGATGAGATTCATTGATAGTGGTTGGCGACTAAGTGCATTAGGTACTACATTCACCTTCTCTGGATGATATTGTAGGTTGATGTCAAAGTCCGTCATGAGGTCTTACCATCTTCTCTGCCGCATATTTAACTCTTTCTGAGTAAACACATATTTCAGACTCTTGTGATCTGTGTATATGTCCACTCGTTCTCCAAGAAGATAATGGCGCCAAATCTTAAGAGCAAAGATAACGGCTGCCAACTCCAAATCATGCGTCGGATAATTGCGCTCATGAATCTTCAGCTGCCTTGATGCATAAACTACAACTTTACTATGCTGATGTAGAACACATCCTAATCCCTTACTGGATACATCGCAATGTACTTCGAAACCTCCAGATTTGTCCGGTATTACGAGAATAGGTGCTGATGTCAATCTTGACTTGAGTTCTACGAAAACTTTTTCGCATGGTTCTGACCACACGAATTCTTCATCTTTACGTGTGAGCTTGGTCAGGGGTGTTGCAATCTTCGAAAATTCTTCAATGAATCTTCTGTAATATCCTGCTAAACCTAAGAAACTTCGAATGCACTTCACTGACTTCGGTGTCGGCCATTCGCCTACTGCTGATACTTTAGCTGGATCTATAGAGATTCCTTTGCCTGATACAATATGTCCGAGAAAACCGACTTGATCTAGACAAAACTCGCACTTGCTGTACTTGGCATAGAGTTGATGTTGTCCTAAAGTCTCCAGGACAATTTATAGGTGCTCGACATGTTCTTTCCAACTCTTAGAATACACTAGGATTTCGTCGATGAAGATGACAAAAAACCTGTCTAGGTACTCTCGGAAAACATGATTCATTAGGTTCATTAATATAATTGGTGTGTTGGTCACTACAAATAGTATCATAAGAAACTTATAGTGACCATAGCGAATCATGAATGCCGTCTTCGGAATATCATACTCTTTGACCTTCACCTGATGATAACCCGAACGAAAATCTAACTTGGAGAAAACGCAAGATCCACTTAGCTGATCGAATAGGTCGTTGATGCGCGGAAGTGGATACTTGTTCTTTATATTTACTTTGTTCAGAGCTCTATAATCAATGCACATTCTGTATGAACCTTCCTTCTTCTTCATAAGCAGAACTGGCGATCCCCAACTTGAAGTGCTGGGAAGAATCCATCCTTTCTCCAATAATTCGTCCAAATGAGTTCGGATATCTTTCAAACCTTCGAGACTCAAGCGATACGGAGTTTTGATCACTGGTTGTGCTTCAGGTACTAAATCAATGCCGAATTCAAGAGCTCGATCGGGAGGCAAACCTGATATGTCTTCAGGAAATACATCGTCGAACTCTTGAACTACCTCTGGCTTCAATCCTTCCTCTGCTTAAAGTGTTGCAATTTCTTCCTTCTTCTGTTTTGCTTTGTATATGCTTGGCTCCAGAGTACGGTCTCTAATATTAAAATAAAATACCGGATGCTCTGGAATCTCAAACACTACCCTTCTTTGACGACATTCGATGGTAGCGTAGAAGGTTCCGAGCCAATCCATACCCAAAACGACATCAAAATTCGGTATGTCCAGCACCTTGAAGTCAGCATAGAATTCTCTGCTGCAGACGACTATTGGACACAAGTCGTATCCTATTGTTTCCTATAGAACGCCATTCCCTGAACTGACATTCCAGCTGCATATACATGGTTAGATTGGATCGCATGAGTTCGGACGAACCGTTGCGACATAAAGAAACAAGATGCTCCAGTATCGAAGAGTGCTAGTGTAGGAAGTGAGGCTACTAAGATCATACCTAAGTTATATGAAATATGTTTTAGGTATAGAAAAAGATATATGGATATAACAAGTATTGAACAGCTTTGAAAGGTTACCAGTAAGGACTTGGCCAGTGGCTTCAGCTTCTTCCATAGTTATTGTGAAAGCTTATCGCCTCGATACATTCCTCCTTGCCGGAGGAGTATTCCTCTGTCGATTCCTTTGTACTTGAGATAAGTTCCTTTGAGCTTGGTGGAACTGACGAGGAGGAGGTGCAGTCAGTCCACTAGGAGGTGGAGCTGGGAGAGCGAGTCATGGAGCAGGTGCCTAGATAGCTGGCTGCTGCGGATAGGTAATTGCTGGTCTAGGTGCAACATTTGGATTAAGTCTATGAGGACAAGACCGAATATCATGTGTGGATGAGCCACAGACTAAGCAAAGGCGATTAGCACGCCTACAATCCTTCACCAGGTGTCCATCCCTCCTGCAGTAGGTGCAAAAGGCTGGACTAAGTCGGTTGAATGGTACTCCCGGTCTCCTGGGTACAAAAGTGGCCTTGAAGAGGCTCCTCCTGCCATCTGAGTGGTAGGGCGCTTCACTCCAGCAGATTGGGGTCTGCCCTTCATCTTTACTACTGCCTCATATCGACGGGCAGCTTTCAGAGCCAGTTCGTAGGTTGGGAAATCCCCTGTAGCTAAGGCAGATTGGATCTCCGGATCTAACCCTTGTTGAAATCGTCTGGACCTGATCTCAGCAGTCGGAATGAGGTATGCCGCGAACCTGTTACGGTCTTGTGTCAGCTGTGTAGTATGCGATATAAGAAAATTGAATATTAAGACATATCTTACCTGCTCAACATGGCGAACTCGACATCATACTCATCCACTGATTTGCTCCACATAGAGTCTTGTTGCAAGTGGATGAATTGCTGCTCCATGTCGAATCGGGCAGTCTCTGGAAAGTACTTCGTGTCGAACATGTCGCGAAAAGTCTTCCATTCGATAGGCTAGGCAAGACGGCTTTCGTCTGCCTTCTACCATACTCGGGCGTTGTCGGTGAGTTGCAGCTTTGCAACCCGTACCCAAGCGATCTCTGGCACTTGTGCTGCCAGATCATCCTCAATGCTCTGAGCCCATTCTTCAGCTTCCAAAGGGCTTTCTTTCTCTGAAAATTGCTTCGGGTTCAATGCCCGGAATTGCTTCACTCTGGGTGCTTCCACTTCTGGGCGGTTCAATAAGATAGCAGTCTGCTGCTGCTGTCCTTCCGGGAGGCTTCAGATTGCCTCAAGCAATACCGTTTGCTCATTGATCGGAGCTGCAATGGTAGGCGTAAGTGGAAGAGGTGGTGGTGTGTTGTTGATGTTGGTGCTGGTATTGTTTAGAGAATCCATAACCTTGAAAGAAAAAATAGGGTTAGGACAGATTTGAAAGAAAAAATAGGGTTAGGATAGATTCAAAAAATATGAAATTGTAAGATTCAAGGAATATGAAATGTAAAGAATGTTTTTAGTTGCTGATTCTTATATTATATTTCTTAGGACTTCATGCAGAATTGACCTGCATGTCCATGCAGAACTGACCTGCATGAGCCACCAACAAAACCTGTCACGCCCTACTTTCCGGTGTACAGTAAGGAGACGCGACAATGCCCACTACGTATTTACTCAGAAGTAAACACGCTAAGCATAACTAAGCAATATAATGTAAATATACACAAGAAAACATGAAAAGTAAATGAACATCAACGTTTATTTATTAAACATTTCTTTACAATACAACTGAAAAGTAAATACAATGATGAAAGCAATGCCTAAACAATGGCATGAACATGAAAGTAAAGTATATACAAGAGTCTAAAGCTCTGGGTCCTCGCTGAACTGATCCAATTCCACTGAACTGGGCTCTATCTCAAGTGAGTCGGATCCACCTGACAACATTTCAAAGAAGAAGAGAAAAGGAATGTCGTCAGCGAACAATCACTCGGTAAGTCCCAAAGAAAAGTAGGAATAGAATAGAAATATGAATAGACAGATATGAGAATATAATTGGTGTATTGCGAGTTTGTTATGTTAACGCAGTTGTTTTTAGCTTGGTAAAGAATATGCCAGTGTATACGAGAGGAGTCCAACTATTCCGTGGACTAAGGTATACGGAGCACAAGGAACCGTTAAGCCACGGAACAACAGCAATGGATATTCAGGTTAGGTGTATTAAAGTGACCGTCTCGTGCCACTTATAACACATTCCGTACCAGTCTACCCCTTTAAAACCCCGTAATGTATTATTTATTGATATATATTGTTTTGTTTAATAGATGTACGACTTGCCGAAACCATGATATCGGTAGTTCATGTAAACGGAACAGATAGTCATGTAATTAGAGTATATCCATGGTTCGGTTCAGTCAAGTCATATTGATATATATTGAATTCTGGTATAATTGGATTCATGTTGAATTGGAGATATACTTGAATTATATTGAAGGATAGATTGATTGATTTCAGATTAGACTGAGACTCTGTCTGAGTCAGACACTTTAAAACGAATTGAAGTCCTGAATTAGTTTTGATATTACCGGTAACTGCTGCACAAGAACGGCAGGATTTGTGTCTTTTTTCAAGACAAATACCGTATTGATAACACCATTTTTCGGTTGTCTATCTTAGATAGACAAGCACCCATATTCTCCGGCTCCCTGAAACTCAAGAGAACTGGTCCCGCTTAAACCTATGTTTATTAGGGTTCTTATTATAAATTAATATAACTTGAGGGGGGTTTATGAAAAATAGTTTTGATATATGTTCAGTCGAAAATATCGCACTTTTGATATAACATTTTCTTACTTTTGATAAATATTTAAGGGTGTTTATTATAAATATAACACATATGAGGGTTTATCTGTAAAAATATCTATTGTCATATGTTTATATATTATAATTAACATTATGAAGGAAAATGTATGCATATAATATTTTTTATTATGCATATCATATCAAGATTCTTTAAAAGATATAACATCATATAAATGGTTAGAATAATATCTCTATAACAAATATTACTAACATTATTCATGGAGATATTGTGCATAAGTTGGCTCAGGTCAGGAGATCGGGATTGAGATGTCGGGAATAAAAAATCTGCCGATGAAGTTAAATAAATCTAAGAATCAATACTGGCAGAGACTCAAAAAAGATATGAAGATTCCAGACATCAACTAAATCTCCATGTGTCACAATGAAGCAGCCCCAGAATTCTGAAGCCATGATCTCACCAAACGGCCGCGGTTGCGCGGCCAAAAGCCCTAAAATGCGGCGGATCCACAGTGGACTTAGGGAATTAGGGTTTGGGATTTTTAATTTAGATTTGCAACAATAAACCCTAATTCTTTGGATCTATAGTTTCTGGTTTTGGGACTATATAAAGGACTGATGGCTAAACTTAGAAATCAATCTTTAATACGAAGCAAATCACCGTCAAAGAACAAGTGATCCACGACAGGTCCGCGATTTGACGTGATAAGGCGACGTGAGATTCGACGGAGCATCTACTTCCTACGAGACAGACATCGAGAGCAACTTCTTCTTCCTCTTGTAATCTAAACTCGAAGGTTTTGTAATTGTGAAGTTGATTAATAAAGGTTGATCATTAGTTTAATTATTTAGTATTTAATTTCTACATTATGATTTCATTCTCTATCCGTTCTTCTTCTATCTCCATCATGCGTGAGTAATTCTCCGCTTGATAGGGTTCGTAGGATTATGCTAGAACAATGGATGAGAAAATACTTTAACTTATTTTAAGTCTTATGAAGTTTATAAACTTTAGCAAAAGAATCGTTAACATCCTTATCGGGCGCGCTACCAATTTATTGCTAGTCTCGACCGCGATTTGAGATTAGATTAACAATTGTTTTGTTAAGGGTTAGACATGAATAGAGATCAATGAAAGGAAAAGGGTCAATAGTGTGGAAACCCTAGTTTCTTCTAAGAACCCTAATCCTCATTCATCACTATCAATCTAGTTTTAAATCTATCAATAGATAAAAGGAGTAATCTTTATTAGTCATCCATGACTACTAAATCCGAACGAACCCTACAAGCCATCTTCTTATATATTCTATATCAGTATTTAAACTAGATCTGTATTCTACATCCGTATTTAACATAGATCTAAAATCTATAACTATTATCCATTCTTTATCTTTCTAATCAACACGTCTAAAGCATGACTAAAAGATTCCATGAATCTCTGAGGACGACCTATACTCATCTCGGCTAGCTACACGCGACACCGTTATTGATTGCGGTTATTTACTACACACTCTTTCACAGAACCAATCAATATATTTTCAAAATAAACCTCAAGTATTTATTTATTGTCTTTAGGGTTTTCATAGTTGTAATTTTTATAAAATGAAATATTCTAGTGGATATAAACCTAACTTTGAATAGTATATGGTATTTTCTTGTAATTTGACCTGTATTGAATGTGATGGTAATTTCATGATTTTTTGTGATTCTTTTCTTTTAATTAGAAAACATGGAATATATATTATATTTAAAATAGATATTGAAAAGAGGTTCCCCAAAATGGGTTGTAGAGACTTATTTGCAAGGAATTAATTAAATTTTTTAAAAGAATACGGGTTTTGATAGTTTAAGATATTTTAATGTAAATTGTGTTTTGTCCCACAAAAATTGTTACAAAAGCCATCGTGCTATGTCAAGATGAGTGTTATGATGAGGTAGGTCATTACCTCGTGCAATTTCTAAAGGTAAGATGAGAAAAACGATAAAGTAATGTCGTACGTAAACTTGATGGTATTTTACCGAAAAGTGAAATAGAATTTGTTAACATTAAATTTTGAATTGAAACTTGGTCAAATTGTTGTTTTATGGTTGCTAAACAATATATAAAAAGATGGTAAATTTGTTGTTTAAAAAAAGTTGAATTTTTAAAGAAAAGATAATCGGAAGTCGGAATAACTCCGCTTTCGACGAGTTTTGAAAAGAGGTTGTTTTAGATTAGAAATGGAGAAGGAGAGAGAGGACTTACGGGTTTGGAGAAGAGAGGGGAGGTAGAGGGAACTTTTGGAGATGTCGGGGAGTCGCGGTGTCGCCGGATTCTTTCCGAAACGTCGCCGGAACTTTGACCTTGGATAACTCCACTTGTACAACTTTTTGGACTTGAAAAATTTAGAGAGTTTTGGCAAAAGATTTATGAATGAGGAGGGCCAAAGTGTAGGGGGTATTTATAGGATAGAATTAGTGTTTTGAGAATTGAAGAATGAATTAAAAATATGCATTAAAATGGATAAAATAGGTGAATTTAATCCTTCTATAAATTTGCAGAGAAATCAAATAAAATGGGGGTAGTGGGGTAGGCCAAGGGGCGGTGGGGAAAAAAGTTGGGGCATTTTCTAAGGGGGGCCCGGCGGCGCCGCCCCCCCAAGGAAATCTCACCGGCCATATTGGCTTAGTGGGTTGTGGGATTTCTGTCACGTGTCCCAGTCGTTTTATATAGCTCAGTGTACATGTTTGATTTGAGTGACTTTTCATTTTTACGTGCATTACACGTGTAAACTTTTGGGCTTCCAAAATGTTTAAAAGAAAAATCATCAAAAATAATATGTGGCTGAGGGAATTCGAACACAGGGCTACATCACAACAGTGCAAGGATTTACCAATGATCTACAAGTGCTTTCTTGCTGTTCTAGAACAAATCAAATACTTATAACATACACAGGATTGCAAATACTCAATTTGTACATTAACTTTTAAACAAATTTTCAGTGCATTAAAACGGAGTCGTTACAACAACCGGGGTCCTTACGTTTCATGGGAACCAATTGGGTAAGTGAGTTGCTCATATTACTCGCTAAGAAAATCTTTTTATGTACTTGAGTTTTTCTCTTCCTAGTGCACAAGTCCTTTAAAATTTTTGCATAGGAAGGAACTTATTTGATAGCATTTAGGAGAGGAATATTTATGTTAACTTGCTTAAAAATGCCCACAATCTTCTCCATTTGGGGACTTGGTCTGTTGGCCCTCAATCTGTGTGAAAAAGGACCTTTATTAATAAGGGTTGGGTCCAACTTTTGAGGAGAAGTTTATGGGGATGGAATGGATCCCAAAATTGGATTTGGGATCGTTTGAGGTTTATCCTAGGAAATGGGCTGAGGGTTTGAGCCTAGTGGGAAATGGAGAATAGGCTCGGAAGAAGATGTTGGATTAGATGAAATAGGAGTAGAAGTAGTAGCCGGGGTTTCATCAATATCATCGACTTCAACTTGTTCACCAATATTGTTATTCAGCATTCTTCCCCATCTCAACGTAGTTACGGCACTCACGTTATGATATTGTTGGTTAAAAGCGATGTTTGCGCTTTGTGAGTGGCCGGGATTTGGTAGAGGTTGAGATGGAAGTCTCCCTTTCTCTCTCTCGCTCATCGCGGTATTTAACTGTGCAAGTTGTGCTTCTATCGATTTATGCTTTCACTGTGGGAAGCAATGTATTGCACTAACGTTTGGATAGAATACATTAAATTAGCCGTCATTTGCGTGGATTGCTTAATGAATGTTTCTAAGTTACGTTCGAGCGCAGAGGTTTTATCGGTACCGGCCGTTGAAATATTTTTATAAGGATCAAAGTTGTTGGCCGGATTTTGAAAATATTGCGGTTGAAAGGGGTGCTGACTTTGTTGTGGTGGCTGCTGTTGCTGTGGGGGAGTCCTTTGATAGTTGCTTGGTAACTGGTTTTGATTTTGAGTTTGGTTTGGTTCCAAGCAAAATTAGGATGATTCCTCCATCCCTGATTGTATATGGAAGAATAAGGATCGTTTCTAGATCGTTGCTGAAAAGGAGCATTAGTTTGTTCTTGACCTTGAAACGGAGGATTTAAAGGACATTCTTCCGTTAAATGTGATGGGTCAGAACAGCATCCACACACGGTTTTGGGGAGCGTAACTTGGTTTAGGGAGGCAGACGAGAATTTATTTTCGATAGCGTCGAGTTTCTTTTGCATCGCGGCCATTTCGGCTTTTACTACGATGGAAACATCGAGCTGATGAATACCTTCCCTAGATGAAGATGAAGTTGGTCTAACGCTTTTCCACTGTAAGATTTGTTCGACGAGATCTTCCAAGAATTGCCAAGCTTCGCCATTTTCTTTAGACATGAAATCGTATTGACAAATGGTTTCAAACATTTGTTTCGTGGCAGGATTAATACCCTCATATATAATTCGACAAAGTTGACATCTATCAATTCCGTGATGGGGGCATTGTAGAAGAAGATCCTTAAACCGCTCAAAGCATTTCCAGAATGGTCCATTGGGAAGTTGGGTAAACTGGTTAATCTCGCTTCGAACACGGGCGATTTTGTCATTGGGATAAAATTTCTTAAGGAATGCTATAACGAATTCATCCCATTTGGCAATAGAATGTGCGGCAGTACTATAAAGCCATTTTTCTGCTAGGTCGCACAAGATAAAAGGGAGAAGACGTAATCGTATACCATCCCCCGAAAGTTAGGTTGTGTCCATCATTGCACGTACGTTCTCGAATTTGGTTATGAAAACATATGCGTCTTTGGATTCAAGCCTATGAAATTCGGGCAACAAGTTGATGAAGTGTGGTTTAATTATTCCCATTGGCCGGTGGAATAGACATACAAGTAGGAAGGGGTCCATGCATGGGATAGCATATTTCTTGGAGAAAGATGCACGGTGCATTTTGCGCACCTACGGGTGGTGGCAGGGTGGTGTCGTGAAATCCCGATGGAGATCCGTCTATCTCGGGAGATGTGGTGGGTGGAGGGGAAAAAGAAGATGAAGAGGTACCGACTTCGGAGTCGATAGAAAAAATGCGGACAAGACGGGCACTAAAATCCCGTGTCCAGTCAATCATGCACTAAGCGGGTTTAGCGCACGTGGCACCGTGTGTGAAAATGATTTTAAAAATATTTGTTTTGAAAAATTATCGGACGCGAGGCTTGACTCAACAAATTACAAAAATGCAAATCAATCTCTAGAACTAGGGTCACCTAAGTCAAGTCACTAGACCGCTCCTAAACTTCCAAAGGATAAGTCGCAGGACCTCTACCACCTCTTTATCATTGTTGTGGCCAGGTAAGTGCCAGGTAAGTGGGTGGTATCCATTATACGAATCTCCAAAAATAGCGGGCCTAATTAAGTAACCACTTTCCTTAGTCACACTTTCCTAGAAACCACAAGAGAAATGCTGATAACCGACAGATTACTCATGACCCTCCTCTGTCCTAATTGAGCGCGACGGTCCTCAGAGACCTGGTCTAGATATTTTTTAATTAATGCAGCGTAAAAGTATGCTCGTTTTGTGATTTGGAGGGCCTAGAAAAGGTGATGAAATCCCCACCTAATCTGGATTTGGGTTATTGCCCCTTAATGTCTGGTTAAGATATGCACAAACAAACCAATATCAAAACACGCAAAAAGATTTTTTAGCGGCACTTTTTGCAAAGAATCCTGCAGGAAAAATCAGAATATTGGATCTTAGAGGAGAGATAAAGATATTAGGAAATTACCAGAGGATTTTGGCGCTCCAATTCCCCCACGCCACGCGGTTCCGCCACCAAATCCAAGCTTCTGCCGCAGTTCCGCCACAAGAGGGAGGGATATTTTGCTAATTTTTTTAGCGCCCTCCTATTATCCTCTGGGCTACGATGAAAGTATCTGAATCTCTTTTCCTTTGGTCCAGTTACTCCAGATTTCCTTGCAAAACTCGCACAATAATCTTTAGGTATACAAGATGCGGTTTTGTTTATTTTATGATATGGATTAATATGAATTCAACCCGAATAGCAAGAAAAAAATTACAGCTGTTTCCCCTGCAACGACGCCATTTGATTGTTCGTATAAAAAAGTGAGTTCGAAAATAACCACAATCAGGACGGTGTCGCTGGTAGCTAGCCGCGATGAGTACAGGTCGTCCACAGGAAAACGTGAACCTTTATCTTGCTTTAGACGAGTTGATGAAAGATTGGTTGATTGGTTGTAGATCTATTTGAAACGGATGTAAAGTTTATAAAAAATGGTCTTGTAGGGTTCATATGACTTGGTAGTAATGGATGAATAATTAAAAATGATTTTTTTATCTTTTAATAGTTGAAAACTAGATCGATAGTGATGAATGTGGATTAAGGTTTTTGAAAGAAACTAGGGTTTCTCCACTATTAGCCCTTGTCCTTGCATTGATCTCTATTCATGTCTAGCCCTTAGCAAAATAAGTGTTAAACAGATCTCGAATCGTGGTCGTGACTATCAATAAATTGGTAGCGCGCCCGATAAGGATGTTAACATTTGTTTGGATAAAGTTTATAGACTTTAAAATGTTTAAAAGAAATTAAATGATTTTATCATCCATTGATTTACCCTATCCTACGAACCCTAGCAAGCTAGGAATTACTCGCTCATGGTTTGAGATCTAGAATAAAGGTTGAAGAATGAAAACATGATTAAGATGCAGAAATTAGATGCAGAAATTAAATGCAGAATGTAAATGCGAAAAGAAATAAACTAAGATCTACCTTTATTAATCAACTATTTCATACAACTCTTCATTTTGAAAGTAGATTACAAAGAACCCTAGTTTTTGCTCTCGCTCTCTCTTGTTGGAGGTACATGACTAGCTGATAATCACCTGGATGCGTGGATCGCTTTGGACCTCTTGATCTTTTCGGTTTGATGATTTTTGATGTGAAGCTCTCGGTCCTATTTATAGTCACAGAAACTAGAAACCCTAGATTCCCTGAGTGAATATAAACTGTTAAAATCCTAGCCACCAAATTTCAAATCCTACGGCTCTAGGTCCGCCGCGGATCCGCCACGAAAATCATCATTTGGCCGCCCAACCGCGGCGTTATAGTGGAATCAGGACTTGGAATTTTTTATACTCTCTTCTGTTGACATGTGGAGATCTCTTCGATATCTGGATTTTGAGAATAATGCTCTGAATTTCTACCGTTGCTAAATCTTACGATTTGCTTCCATATTTCGGCAGATTTGATTCCAACATCTCAGATCTCCCGGATTCCAGAACTGATCTAATCCATACAATATCTCAACTCAAAGTGTTTAGTAGTCTTCGGTATTTTTGAGATATTATCCTAACGATTTTATATGATATTAAATTTTAAGAATATGGTTAGAAATATTTGATATGATATGCATATTTTAATTACTAAGATTTCATATAAATATTATATGCATGTGTTTTCCCTCATTATGTTACTTATAATGTAGAAACATATGATAATAAACTATTTACACATAAACCTTCATACGTTCTATAATTACAATAAACACCTTTTAGTACTTAACAATAGTGGGGAAAATAATCATTCAAATGTGCAATATTTTATACTAATCAACCTGCTGACATTTCTGATCCCATATAAAGGGTGTTCCTTTCTTCATCAGATGGCTATATAGACGGCACTTTCCAGAGAGATTGGTGATGAACCGTCGGATATAGGCGAGCTTTCCTTAGAGAGATCGCACCTGTTTCAGATTTCTTGACAGGGGCATTTCCTTAATTGCCCTAATTTTGGAGGGATCGATCTCGATCCTTCGGTGGCGGATTATAAAACCCAAGAATTTACTGAAAGAGACTCCGAATGCACATTTCAGTGGGTTCATTTTCAGGTTATACTTCCGAAGGCACTTGAAGACTATCCTTAAGTGCTCCCAGTGCTCTTCATGAGATTTTCTCTTGACCACCAAATCGTCGATATAACATTCGACGATATCATGTATAAGGTCATCGAATATCTTCGTCATGGCTCTTTAATAGGTTGCTCCAGTGTTCTTCAGGCCGAAGGGCATCACCTTATAACCAAATACGCCTAGTGTGTGCGGAAGGCTATATGCTTCTGGTTTGCGGGATCTATCTTTATTTGATTGTACCCTGAAGATCCATCCATAAATGAGAAGACCGCGTGAGTAGACATATTGTCAATCATTAGCTCGGTCACTGGTACGGGAAAGTTATCTTTCGGACACGCCTTATTGAGATCCCGAAAGTCCACACAAATCCGGACGGTCCCGTTCTTCTTCATCATAGGGACGATATTGACTATCCAATATGGGTATTGTAATTCATGGACGAAGACAGATTCGATGAGCTTCTTGACTTTGGCATTGATGCTCATCTCAAGTTCGAGCCGCATCCTCCTTGGTGCTTGTTTAACTGGCTTTATCTCTGAGGTTATGGCCAGCTTGTGAACCGCTATATCTAGATCAAAATATGGCATATCGGAGTAATTCCAGGCGAAGCAGTATCTATATTGCATAAGCACATCCCTTAAGGTGGTTACTTGTTCTTCAGACAACAGCTCACTCATGAACGTTGGTCTCGGACCATACTCCATTCTCAAGTATATCTTCTTTAATTCATCAGCGGTGGTATGGATTCCATCTTCCAGCTCCTTAAGTGCCGGCGGCTGATCTGAAATTTCTTCGTCTTCATTGGTGAGGCAATTGAAGTGCTCAAGCATTTCTTCATCTTCTTTATCAATGGAATGCCTTATCATATGACATACATGAGTGAGCTTTCATTTCTTGGGTTGGCTGTGCCCTGATTTGGTAGAGTAGTCTTTGATCAGTCATATTTATTGCACATTTGTATGGCCATTTTCCCTACCATTATTAATTGCTAAAAGGTGTTATTTGTAAATTAAGAATATATGTGAATTTATTTGTTAAAAGATTATTTTCATATATTTCTTAATTTATAATTAATATAATTGGGAAATATATGCATATCATATTTAAATAAAATATCCATGAGATTATTTATTATTAAAATATGCATATCGTATCAAATGCTCCATTTGATTTGATCTGTTTTAAAGAAGTGTTTGTAGAATAACCGCAATCAATAACGGTGTCGTGTGTAGCCAGACCGAGATGAGTACGGGTCATCCTCAGAGATATGTGGAATTTTTCAATCTTACATTAGATGTGATGAAAAAAAAGAAGAATAGAGGAATAAAGAATAGTGGAAATAGTTTCTAGATCTACGTCAAAATACGGATGTAGAATACAGATCTAGTTTGAATACGGATATAGATTTTATAAGAAGAATGGTTGTAGGGTTCGTTCGGATTTAGTATTCATGGATGAATAATAAAGATTACTCCTTTTATCTATTGATAGATTTAATACTAGATAGATAGTGAAGAATGAGGATTAGGGTTCTTGGAAGAAACTAGGGTTTCCTCACTAGTGAACCTTGTCCTTTCATTGATCTCTATTCATGTCTAGCCCTTAACAAAACAATTGTTAATCTGATCTCAAATCACGGTCGAGACTAGCAATAAATTGGTAGCGCACCCGATAAGGATGTTAACATTTATTTTGCTAAAGTTTATAAACTTCATAAGACTTAAAAGAAGTTAAAACCTTTTTTCATCCATTGATCTACCCTAATCTTACGAACCCTATCAAGCGGAGAATTACTCGCGCATGATGGAGATAAAAGAAGAATGGATAGAGAAAGAAATCATAATTTAAATGCAGGAAATAAATGCTAAATAATGATCTACCTTTATTAATCAACTTCACAATTACAAAGCCTTCAAGTTTAGACTACAAGAGGAAGAAGAATTTGCTCTCGATCTCTGCCTTGTAGGAAGTAGATACTCCGTCGAATCTCACATTGCTCTATCACGTCGAATCGTGGACCTGTCGTGGATCTCGTGTTCTTTGACGGTGATTTGCTTCATATAAAAGGTGATGAATTCTAACTTTAGCCCTCGGTCCTTTATATAGCCCTCAAAGAAGAAAACCTAGTTACCATATATGGTGATTTCCTAATATGGGGACTTTCCATATATGGTGATTTCCTAATATGGCGACTTTCCATATATGGTGATTTCCATATTTGGTGACTTTCCATATATGGTGACTTTCCGTATTTAGTGACTTTCCATATATGGTGATTTTCTAATATGATGATTTTCCATGCCTAGATTCTTCAAATATTTACCGAGTCTCTCCCAGTATTGATTTTACGATTTTGGCAGATTTTTGATCCTAACATCTTGAAAATGTTGATCTCTTAACCTGAGCTAAATTTGCACAATATCTCCATGAATAATGTTAGTAATATTTAAATTAGAGAGAGAAATATTATCCTAACTATTTTATATGATACATTGTTTTAAGAATCTTGATTAGAATATTTGATATGATATGCATATTTAAATTACTAAAATATTATATAAATATTATATGCATATATTTTCCTTCATAATATTAATTATAATATAGAAACATATGATAATAGATATTTTGCAGATAAACCCTCATATGTTTCATATTTATAATAAACACCTTTAAATATTTATCAAGAGCAAGGAAAATGTCATATCAAATATGCAATATTTTTGACTGAAAAAATACCCCCAAACTTAACTTTGATCGTCCCGAGTAAACTATTTATTCAAGAGAGGGAGAAAGAAGAAAAGAAAATTAACTAGCACAATTTCGTAGGCAACACGATTGCACTGAGCACATGCAACAAGCCATTAAACCTCTAGGTGTCCCTAGTAGGAGGAGTGTTGTCTCCTGAGGGTTTTCAGCGAATTACACCCACAAAATCTCATAATAAAAGAAAGACGATGAAAGTTCCATATAAAGATAAGGATTTATAAAAGAAAGAACTTGAAAATAAGAGTTTCCAACTACACCAGTTTTTCGGTTGCCATGAGCCCTATCTTAATAGTCATGAAAAGATGTCAGAAATCACATCATCCTTCAATAAAACATCTCCTTTATTCTTCCTCCATACCTTTTATCCAAACATCGATCATATACCCTTACGTGTGTGTAAAAGACATCCCTACACTCGGAGAATTCAATTCAAGGCATCATACTCTTGTCCATCCGCCTTAGTACATTTTAGTTGGTGAATATTTTAGATGGAATTGCTCACACATTCTTCATGTGACCGTTTATACTTCTTAAGGTACCAACCGACCGATTACAAAATTTGCTCACATTATTAAGGCGTAATTCCTCGTCTTGCAACACCTATGGCTTAGCAGTGGCTCCCAAACCAGTTGTTCTAAGGCACAAGGTGATAAATCACCTTCGCTATATTTTTTTATGTTGCCTTGGTAACAAAACCAGTGTTCATTTTTCTTCACCATTTTATACTTTATGCCTTCATTTATATTTATTTTTCTTCATACCAAAGCTTTTAGACAAGAGCATTTCAAGGTATCCTCTACTATCCCAAGTTTCAAAATGTTGTAAGTGCGTATAGTATGGTATCAACGTTCAGATGTTTGGCCTCAAGAATAGAGACTATTTTTCAGACTTATTTTTATCCTCAGATTAGTAATTTTCTTCATCTTACTAACCCTTGGGACAACAGCTCATAACTACTTATTACTGGTTTCGTTTAAGAAAAAATCTAACTTTCTTTCTTTTCTTAAACTCTTCCTATCTCATCGTATGTAAATTTTCACTTTCAAACTTTCATTATCAAAATTTTTTTGTGCTTATATATCGTATAATGCAATGATGCGTGAATAAGCACAAACCTCCCCCAAACCTGTTTGCAGCAGTGTCCTCTCTGATGTCATCTGTTGAGCTTTAAAAAACCTGTAGACTTGGAAGGAAAAGTTATTAAAAGGGACAAGAAATAATGTCATCTGTTGAGCTTTAAAAAACCTGTAGACTTGGGAGGAAAAGTTATTAAAAGGGACAAGAAATAATGACAGTGAAATTCTCCCCCAAACCTATTTTTAACTCATAATTTTGTAAAAATTTTATTTTCTTTCTAGAGCCAAAATATTTTCTCCCCCCCCCCCCCAAACTTGAGTAGAAACAAGTATTAAGCATTTTGAAATTATACGAAGGAGGGTAAAGTTATTGGTCTATGCAAAGCTTTACAAAGACCAAAAGTCAACGCCAACCATTCAAATATTTTATCAATGTAGCACAAGGTTGGTAGAAGGTCAGAGATATGAAGAAGTGGGGAGGAGATAAGAGATGGTATGGTTTACGTCTCGGTTGATAGAGACGAAACAGTGATGGTGAACGGAAACGAGAATGTGAATTGTTAGGAATGAGAAGAATAGTCACATTCTTGTATGGGATAAGAAGAAATGGTGGTGGTTCAACTTCTTCTGGTGGAGATTGATTAATCACATAATCCATGTCGTTTAGGAATGCGAGTTCGTCGGCGAAAATATCTTCGAAACTTTCATCGATGGTCTGATTGAACGTTTCAATATCAATAAGGGTCGCGCCAGAATTCAACACACTTGATTTTTCCAAAATTATGGAGGTAGGAGTTTCGAAAAACTCATCTACCTCATTCTCAAATGGGACTAAATTAAGTGGTCTTTCAAGAATCATAGAACTCGAAATATCGGATTGTGAGTCATCAACACTCGCTAAAATTAAAGGAAGGTTAGAAGAAAAACCAAAGAAAGTGGGTGATGAAATGGGTAAACAAATTTAGGTGTCGAGTATTGCTGAACCAGATATGGGAAATGAAGGCTGAATTTCGTTCTACTTTTCGGTCATGCATTTATCATCAATTTCCAGACGCATATGGGGTTCGGGAAAATCAGTTAAAAGTTCGAGATGATGTCTACACGGAAGTGAAAGGACCTGATGAATTGGTAGGACAAACTCATCAAAAATTGTGGGTTCATCATCCAATATATCCCTAACGTCAATATTCTCAATCAAGTGAAGGTTAAAATTCTCAGACACCTCATCAAAAGCATGATTTGCAATCAATTTCGGTTCTAGAGTGGAGGTGTAGAGATCACAAGGATTGGGTGTGGTTTCACTTGAAATGGACCCTTCACAATCGGGTAAATCAAACACTACCAAGTCACACAACTCATCAGATATTCTATCTTCAATTGGTGAATCATTTAATGTACTGGATAGATTAGTGAAACTAGAGTTGTGGATTTCAATTTGGGATGGGGAGATTTGATTAGGAGGGGTGTACCGCTCTCTCTTACTACCTAAATTCTCAATTTGTCCTACGGCCATATCATACATTGAAATTTTTTGAGCTGGTTCAAAACTAATTGCTCGTTTGTTTTTTTTATTGAGGAGGGCCATGCACTCTTTCAATTTCTCTCTGGTGCGGAGTGACACTATCACATATTCTTCTATTGTCCGCTCAAGACTAGACATGAGTCGGTAAAGGGTTTCAGCATAAGATTGAAATTCTTGTGGATAAGTAAAACTCCCAAATGACTGATTAGAAGGACTGTCTAAAGAAGGTGTAAAAGTCGGGTAAGATTGATAGAAATTGAATGCTTGTGAAAATTGGGCAGGAGTAGGATCAATATTGTGATAAGAAGAATATTGATATTGGTTGGTTGGTTGGCGATTTTCAACAGACATCATATACGCCACAAACCGAGTATGAAAATCTTCTTTAGAAAGTGGTGGTGTTTGTTGTCCTAATGGTTTGACTGGATTGAAACTTTGGCCGTTGGCCCTCGCTATATGCTCAGCGATGGACATGCGTTTAGGAGTTCCTTCACTCGGAGTATCAACATAAGAAGATGTAGAATTTAGATGCGGTTGACAGGACCTGGAGTGAGGTGGCCAACTGTTTCTTTCCGTTTTCTCTATCTGATCTCTTAAAGACCTGGTAGAGTCGGATGGTATACTGAAGCGATTACGATAATAAGAAATATCTGGTTCTGGATAGAGAAACTCGGCAAGAGTTCGTTTATTTAGGTTACCCATTATAAGAAGGTGAAAAGAGGAAGGAGGGTGAAAAGGTTTAAGCTCTAGTTGGATTGTTTTGCTTTGAAGGTGGGACTTGAAGGTTGACTTGACAAATCACAAAATGCATAAGCAAACCCTAAAACTAAGGTCACCTAGGTCAAGCACTAGACCGCTCCTAGACTTCCAAAGGACAAGACGCAGGATCAAATCTCTACCACCTCTTTATTACTCTTGTGGCCAGGTAAGTGCCAGGTAAGTGGGAGGTATCCGCTATACGAATCACCGAAAACAGCGGGCCTAATTAAGTAACCACTTACCTTAGTCACGCTTGCCTAAACACCACAAAAGAAATGCGGATAAGAGATAGATTACCCACGACCTTCCCCTGTCCTAATTGAATGCGATGGTCCTTAGAGTCTTGGTCTAGATATTTTTTAATTAATGTAGGGTGTTGCAGATGCTCGTTTTGTGATTTATGGGGCCTAGGAAGGGTGATGAAATCCCCACCTACTCTGAATTGTGGTATTGCCCCTTAAAGTCCGTATTAAAATATGCAAAAACAATCCTCAAAACAAAACACGCAAAAAGATTTTTTGAGCGGCGATATTTTGCAAAGAATTCTGTAGAAAACATATTATTGGATTTTTCAGAGGAGAGAGAAAAAGATAGAAAAGATACCAGAAAAGTTTGAGGGCACAACTCCCCAAGACCGCCGCGGTTCCGGCGCCGTTTGCACACAATAACCACGGTTCCGCCGCGTTTTAAGGGGTTCTTTGTTTAATTTTTTCACCGTTGCTTCCTTTGCTCCTCTGGGTCTTGATGAATGTCTCTGAATCTGTATCTCCTCGCTAAAGTGGCTCCAGATTCCTTCGTAAAAATCGCACACTAATCGTTAAATATGCAAGATACGGTTTTGTTTTATTTTTATGATATATATCGAATAAGAATTCAACACAAATAGTAAGAATAAAAAAATTACGCACGTATCCTCAGCAATGACGCCATTTGATTTGATCTGTTTTAAAGAAGTGTTTGTAGAATAACCGCAATCAATAACGGTGTCGCGTGTAGCTAGACCGAGATGAGTACGGGTCGTCCTTAGGGATATGTGGAATCTTTCAATCTTACTTTAGACGTGTTGAAAAAGAGGAAGAATAGAGGAATAAAGAATAGTGGAAATAGTTTCTAGATCTACGTCAAAATACGGATGTAGAATACAAATCTAGTTTGAATACGGATATAGATTTTATAAGAAAAATGCTTGTAGGGTTCGTTCGGATTTAGTAGTCATGAATGACTAATAAAGATTACTCCTTTTATCTATTGATAGATTTAATACTAGATAGATAGTGGTGAATGAGGATTAAGGTTCTTGGAAGAAACTAGGGTTTCCTGACCATTGTCCTTTCATTGATCTCTATTCATGTCCAGCCCTTAATAAACAATTGTTAATCTGATCTCAAATCGCGGTCGAGACTAGCAATAAATTGGCAGTGCGCCCGATAAGGATGTTAACATTTATTTTGCTAAAGTTTATAAATTTCATAAGATTTAAAAGAAGTTAAAACATTTTTTCATTCATTGATCTACCCTAATCTTACGAACCCTATCAAGCGGAGAATTACTCGCGCATGATGGAGATAGAAGAAGAATGGATAGAGAAAGAATTCATAATGTAAATGAAGAAAATAAATGCTAAATAATGATCTACCTTTATTAATCAACTTCAAAATTACAAAGCCTTCAAGTTTAGATTATAAGAGGAAGAAGAAGTTGCTCTCGATCTCTGCCTTGTAGGAAGTAGATGCTCTTTGACGGTGATTTGCTTCATGTAAAAGGTGATTTGTCGTGGATCTCGTGTTCTTTGACGGTGATTTGCTTCATGTAAAAGGTGATTTGTCGTGGATCTCGTGTTCTTTGACGGTGATTTGCTTCATGTAAAAGGTGATGAATTGTAACTTTAGCCCTCGGTCCTTTATATAACGCTCAAAGAAGAAAACCTAGTTACCATATATTGTGATTTCCTAATATGGTGACTTTCCATATATGGTGACTTTCCATATTTGGTGACTTTCCATATATGGTGATTTCCTAATATGGTGATTTTCCAAGCCTGCATTCTTCAAATATTTACTGAGTCTCTGCCAGTATTGATTTTACGTTTTTGGCAGATTTTTTATCCTGACATCTTGAAAATCTTGATTTCTTGACCTGAGCAAAATTTGCACAATATCTCCATGAATAATGTTAGTAATATTTAAATTAGAGAGAGAGAGACTATCCTAACCATTTTATATGATACAATATTTTAAGAATCTTGATTAGAATATTTGATATGATATGCATATTTAAATTACTAAAATATTATATAAATATTATATGCAAATATTTTCCTTCATAATGTTAATTATAATATAGAAACATATGATAATAGATATTTTGCAGATAAACCCTCATATGTTTCATATTTATAATAAACACCTTTAAATATTTATCAAGAGTAAGAAAAATGTCATATCAAATGTACATTATTTTCGACTGAACAATTCTTAACCAATATTCTTAAGATATTATATTAATTAATTGGTTGGAATATTATCTCAAATAAAATAAATGTTACTAACAAGATAATTTGAGATATTGTGCAGGTATTATAATAGATCACTCAGGTCTGAAAAATAAGTAGGAAGATCCATATCAAATCGAATTACCAAACCAAATCTGCTGAATTATAGGAGAAAACTGAAGAATCTCGCAACTGCAGAGAGTAAGAGATATATTTTCATAATATTTTTATTATAAGGATCTCCAAATATCGAGAGAAGAAGGCGCGAAGAATCTGGAAATTCAAATCACCAGAGAGCGGCGGATCCACGACCAATAGGGGCATTAGGCGGCTAAATCGCGGTCGTTCTGTGGTCGTTGGATATGAAAAATCATGGGCTTGATCGTCTTTGCACACACTTCAATATGAAGTCTAGGGTTTCCAAGTTCCAGAGCCTATAAAAGGACCGAGAGCTATCTATCAATTCAACTAATCATCAAAGAAGGAATCGACTGATCTACCGATCAAGCAATTTAGAGAAAACTAGGGTTTTGTAATTTAGTTTTTCAGCGAGCAACTTCTGTAATGTAATAGTTTATTCAATAAAAGGTAGTTCTTTCTTTTAATTTTATCGTATTTACTTTCCGTATTTATTTTCTGCATTTTAATTTCTACATTTACTTTCCGTAATTTTAATTCTGTTATTTCTTATGGGTTCATTAATCTTCTATGTTTCCTTTTTTACTTCGCTGATCTTCATGAGCGAGTAAATTCTCGCTTGTTAGGGTTTGCAGGATATGGTAGAAAAATAAATGAACAATACCTCTTAAATTCTTTTTAAAGATTAATTTTTATAAACTTTAGCAAAATAAAAATTAACTCTCTTATCGGGCATGTTATCAATTTATGATAGTCACGACTATAATTTGAGATTCGTTAATACTTGCTTTGTTAAGGGCTTGAGATGAATAGGGATCAATGGAAGGACAAGGGTCAGTAGAGGGAAACCTTAATTCGCTCTAAGAACCCTAATCCACATTTATTGCTATTTCTATAGTAATAAATAATTAAATAATACAAAGAATTATTTTTAAAACTCTATCCATTAATTACTAAATTCCCCTACAAACCCTTCTGTTATAAACTTTTCAAAACTTCTTAGTATAAAACGATTACAATCTCACATTTCTTTGTCAACTTGTCTAAAATAAGATAAGTAGTTCACAATTTCCCTGTGGACGACCCGTACTCACTATCGGCTAGCTATTGCGACACCGTTATTTATTGCGGTAATTTACAACACAACAAAGACAGTTTTTCCAACCAATCAAATGGCACTTTTGCCGGAGAAACGGTCGTAATATTTTTCTTGTTATTCGGGTTGATTTCTAATAAAAACATGAAAAATAAAAATAAAAAGAGAACCAAAAAACCACATTTTGTGTTTTTATCGATTCTTGTGCGAGTTTTGCAAGAAAATCTGGAGTAATTCGAGCGAACCAACAGAAATTCGAAGACTTTCAAATAGGACCAGAGGAGCATTAGAGTGCTGAGAAAATTTTTGGAGATGAGACTCCATCAGAAGGCGGCGGAACAGCGGCCCAAAGAAGCGTTTAGCGGCGAAAGCGTAGATATATTAGGGAGTTAAGCCCCCAAATCTTTCTGGTATTATCCTATCATCTTCCTCTCTCCCCTAAAACTCCAATAAACTGTTTTTACTTGCAAGATTCTTTGCAAACAGCGCCGCTAAAAAATCTTTTTGCGTGTTTTAGATTTTGGTTTGTTTTTCATACTTAAAACGGATTTTAAAGGGCAAGAAACCCAAATTCAGATTATGTGGGGATTTCATCACCCTTCCTAGGCCCCACAAATCACAAACGACCATATTATCACCCTACATTAATAAAAAATAGTTATACCAAGGCTCTAAGGACAATCGCGCTCAATTTGGACAAAGGAGGGTCGTGGGTAATCTATTGCTTATCCGCATTTTTCTTATGGTGTCTAAGGCAAGTATAACTAAGGAAAGTGGTTTACTTAATTAGGCCCGCTATTTCGGTGATTCGTATAGCGGATACCTCCTACTTACCAGGCACTTACCTGGCTGCAAGTAGGATTGATCCTACGTCTTGTCCTTTGGATGTCTAGGAGCGGTCTAGTGATTTGACCTAGGTGACCCTAGCTCTAGGGATTATTTGTTCACGTTTGTGATTGGTTGAGTCAAGTCCCCCATTCCAAGCAAAACAATCGCAAAAATCCAAAAAAAAACCCTACTATTTCACCATCTTTTCGTTTCACCTCAAATTCTTTTCACTCTCTTATCATAGGTAACCCAAACCGACCAATTCTTGGCAAGCTTTGTTATACACAACTAGATATTTCTTTATATCATTATTATTTTGGTAGAACTTCCGATCCCACCATTTTTTAAGAGATATGATAGAACGCTATAGAAATAACAGTTGGACACCTCACTCAAATTCCTATCAACTGTGTCAATATCCAACACCTTCTTATGTTGATAACCCTTTCAAGGCTAGTGACGAAACTTTTAAACTCATGTCCGTTACTGAACATATTGCGAAGGCCCGTAGACAAAGTTTCATACTTTTTACTGCTCCAAAACCCTTAGAACAATAATTACAATCATTTCCATATGAACATGTCGAAACTCCTTTCGAGGTGAATATGGCAACTTTTACACCCATGACCATTGCTAAGAAAATTGCAAAATCCAGTCGCCAACAATTCAACCAATCTCAATGTTCTTCATATCACAATGTTGATCTTAATCCTATTTATGAAAATTGGATCCACCCTTCTAACTCTTATCAACAGTACCAAATTTTCATACCCTCTCATGTTGATCCTTCTCTTGAGATTAATGTGGCAATTTGTAAACCCATTTCTATTGCGGAACACATTAAACTCGCCGGTAGCCAACAATTAAACACATTCCAACCATACTCAACTTTTGCACCTTATCTAGATAGTGTTTCTGAACATCAATTAGGAAGTTCCATGGTTCAAAGAAAATCTTTCATTGAAACTTCTTCACAAACCATGTCTAATCGTGAAGTAGAGTTAGAATTGAGTAGTGAGAAAGAGCCAAGGATCCCTCCAAGTCAAACCAGAACCAATTCTTTTGATCTCAACACCTTCCATCCTGAACTCCAACCGAATGTATTTGATGATCAACCGCTTAATAATCGAATTAATGAGGTGCCCGAGAATAACATATTTGACTTTTCCAATCATGTGTATGAAAGAGAGCCTTACACCATTTCACATCAAACCGATCCTTATCCAACTAAACTTGACATTTCAAATCTTCCAAATCCATCAAGTGAACAAAATGATCCATCGATTGAGGATAATATTATTGATGAATTTTTAAGGAACTATTTGTTTGGTTTGACTAACAGTGCTAGTGAGATCAGTGTTGAGAATATCTTTGAAGATGAATTCTCTATGTTGGATGAGTTGGATTTTCTGACCCATCATGTCCCTTCCATTGAATGTGAACATCTTACTGTACATTTAACCGATCCTATTCTTATCACCAACCTATCCGATATGCAAAATGATATTCAGCCTTCATCTCCCACATCTGGATCAATAATGCTCGACACCTAAGTTTGTTTACCCATTTCGTTACAAACTTTCTTTGGTTCTTCTCATCTTCTTTCAATTCCACCATGTTTTGATGACTCACACTATGATATTTCGAGTTTTATGATTCTTGAAAGACCACTCGAGTTAGACTCTTTTGAGAATAAGGTAGATGAGATTTTCAAGTCTCCTACCTCCATAATTTCTAACAAATTGAGTGTTTTGAATCCTGGTGCGCAACACATTGACCTTGAAACTTTCAACCTTCCTTGTGAATCTGCCTATTCCACTCATATAGATCCCGATTCCTTTCTTTCCGATGAGATCATAGATGAAAGTTTCGAAAATATTTTTGCCGAAGAACTCACGTTCCTTGAAGACTTCGATGCTAGGATGAATCAACTTCTACCGGAAATTCGTGCGCCTCCCTTTGAGGTCAAAGAAGTTGAACTGCCATCCCTTCTTCTTATCAGATACGAGAATACGACTATTCCACCCATTCCTTATATTTCATATTCTCGTATTCATTCATCATCATTTTTCGTCTCCACCAACCGAGACATAAAACCTTTCGATTACACCTCTTATCTTCCCCCCACACCGTCTCTTATCATTATTCTCACTTCTGTTTCTTCTACTTGAGATATGATACAACCTCCTTTCTTACACAGTCTCGAGTCTTCTTCACGTCTATCTATTACACTATCTTTCACCAACCAAGGTGTTACTTTGATAAAATATTTGAATGGTTGGTGTTTTTTTAGGCTTTGTAAAGCCTTGTATATACTAATGTGATTTTCTCCTCTCTTAACTTCAAATGCTTAAATAGTAGAAATACTGTTTTAATTAAGTTTAGGAGGAAGAAAAATATTTTTTAAATGGTTCTTGAAAGAAAGGAAATTTTTGCATGATCGTGAGCCAAAGAACAAGTTTGGGGGTGACTTCCCATTTGACTATCTTTTGACCCTATTATTCTCCACCTAGGTCTACAGGTTTTGAGCTTACAGGATGACATCAATGAGGACACGGCTGCAAACAGATTGGGGGGGAGGTTTTTGCTTATTCATGCATCAATTTGCACCATAAAAATAAAGCACTATAAAAAAATTTTGAAAATAAAAGTTAGAAAGTGAAAAATACATATGAAAGAGAGGAAGAGACTTAAGAAATGCAAAAAATTAGATGTTTTAGAACGAAGCTGGTAATACGTGGTCATGAGTTGTTGTCCCAAGGGTTAGTAAGATGAAGAAATCACCAATCTGCGGATAGAAATAAGTCTGAAAAATAGTCCATATTCTTGAGTCCAAACTTCTGAACGTTGATACCCTACTATATGCACTTGCACACATCTTGAAACTTGGGATAGTAGAGGACACCTTGAAATGCTCTTGCTTAGAAGCTATAGTATGAAGGAAAACAAAATATAAATGACACATAAAATAAAAAGATAAAAAAATGAACACTGGTTTTGTAATTACTTAAGGCAGCATATAAAAAAAATATAGCGAGGATGTCTTATTACCTAGTGTCTTAGACCAACTGGTTTGGGAGTCACTGCTAAGCCTTAGTTGTTGCAAGACTAGGATATTGCTACTTACGTCTTAATAAGCGACCACATTCGGTAATCGGTTGGTTAGTACCTCAAGAAATATTAACGTTCGCATGAAGAATATATGAGCAAATCCATTTAAAACATCACTGACTAGAAAGTACTAAGAAATATGGACAAAGGGTATAATAGCTTGAATTGAATTCTCCAAGTGTAAAGAAGTATTTTACACACAAGTAGGGGTTTATGATCGATGTTTGGAGGAAAGATAGGGAGGATGACTAAAAACGATGTTTTCTTGAGGGAGGATGTGATTTCTGACATCTTTTCAAAACCATTAAGATAGGGCTCATGATAACTAAAAAGCTAATGTATTTTGAAATTCTTTTTTTCAAGTTTTTCTTTTATATGTTCCTTATCTTTTCATGTAATTTTTGTCTTCTTTCTTTTATTTTGGGATTTTGTGGGTATAATCCACTGAAAACCCCTCAGGAGACAACACTCCTCCTATTAGGGACACCTAGATATTTAAAGGCTTGTTGCACGAGCTACGTGCAATCGTGTTGCCTATGAAAGTGTGCTAGGTTTTTTCTTTTTCTTTTGAAAATAAATAGTCTGCTTAGGACGATCAAAGATAAGTTTGGGGGTATTTGATCAGTCATATTTATTGCACATTTGTACGGTCATTTTCCCTATTATTATTAATTATTAAAAGGTGTTATTTGTAAATTAAGAACATATGTGGGTTTATTTGTAAAAATATTATTGTCATATGTTTCTTAATTTATAATTAATATAATTGGAAAATATATGCATATCATATTTAAATAAAATATCCACGATATTATTTATTATTAAAATATGCATAGCGTATCAAATATTCTTAACCAATATTTTAAAGATATTATATTAATTAATTGGTTGGAATATTATCTCAAATAAAATAAATTCTACTAACAAGTTGATTTGAGATATTATGCAGGTATTATAATAAATCAGCTCAGTTCTGAAAAATAAGTAGGAAGATCCACAGCAAATGGAATTAATAAACCAAATCTGCCGAATTATAGGAGCAAATTGAAGAATCTCGCAACGGCAGATACTAAGAGATATATTTTCAGAATATTTTTTATCAGAATGATCTCCAAATATCGAGAGAAGAAGGCACGAAGAATCTGGAAATTCAAACCCACCAGAGGGCGGCGGATTCGCGGCCAATAGGGGCATTAGGCGGCTAAACCGCGGTTGTTCTGTGGCCGTTGGATGTGAAAAATCAGGAGCTTGATCGTCTTTGCACACACTTTAATATGACGTATAAGGTTTCAAGTTCCATAGCTTATAAAAGGACCGAGAGATATTGTTCAGTTGATAAAACTGCACTTTTAATATGACATTTTTCCTACTATTTCTATATAAAAAAGGTGTTTATTATAATATATGACACATATGAGGGTTTATCTGTAAAAATACTATTTTCATGTGTTTATATATTATAATTAACATTATGAAGGAAAAAGTAAGTATATATTATCCATGTAACATTTGGCCCATTTAATATGCTTACCTTATTAAATACCTTTGACCAATTCTCTTAAAACTAAAATATCATGACAAATGGTTAAAGATAATATCTCAATAAAAAAATTCTACTAACATCATTTATTAGGATAATTGTGCAGGAATTATATCATGACTGAAATCAAGAAAATCCGAGTTGGCAAGATCAAATCTGCCGAAGATATTCAAGTAAATTGAAGAAACTAATTCTGGCAGAAACGTAGAGAAGATTTTCAAAGTCTAGATACTCAAAAGATCACCAAGTGTTACAGATATGAATCTACAAAAATTAATGGCCATGATCTCACCAAAAGGTGGCGGATCCGCGGCCAAACCTACCTATTGGCCGCGGTTCTGCCGCACTTCTGGGGAGTTGGGATTCTGGATTTTTTGGATAGGATCTCAACAGATAGTTACCTTTTTAGGAAACTAGAGATTCTGGCTCTGTGACTATAAATAAGGACCGAGAGTCTTTTGGAAAATTTATCAAACCAACGCGATCACTAAGTTCACGACGGCTCAAGAATCCTGGTTGATCATCAACGGTTCATCTACCTCCTTAGAAGAGTTCGAGAAGCAAACTAGCATTTTGTAATCATTTTCTAAGAGAACAAAGTGTAATTGATTCTGTTGATTAATAAAGGTAGTTTTTCTTATTCTATTTCTTTGTAGTATGATTTCCCTCTCTATCTTTTCTTCTCTAAACATGCACGAGTAATTCTTTGCTTGTTAGGGTTCATAGGATTATGGTAGATTAATGGATGATGAAGATCCTTAAACTCTTTTTATATCCTATAAAGTTTATAAACTTTATCAAAAGAATAATTAACATCCTAATTGGGCGCGCTATCAATTCATTGATAATCACGACCACAATTAGAGATTAGATTAACAATTGTTTTGGTAAAGGCTATACATGAACGGAGATGCATGTCAAGATAGGGGTTAAGAGTGGGAACCCTTTTCCTTCCAAAAACCCTAATCTATATGCATCACTGTCGATCTAGTTTTAAATCTATTAAAGGATAAAAAGAGTAATCTTTAATTAATCATCCATGACTACTAAATCTTAATGAACCCTACAATCCCCCTTTTTATATAAACCTACATCCGTAGCTAATCTGGATCTATATTTTGCATCCGTGTATAACGTAGATCTAGAACCTACAACCATTTTTCATCATTCTTTATTTTTCCCCTTTCTCAACACGCCTAAAGTAAGAATAAAAGGTTCCATTTTTCCCTGAGGACGACCCGTACTCATCTCGGTCTAGCTACAAGCGACACCGTTATTGATTGCGGTTAACTACTACACATAAATCAGATCAATCAAATGGCGTCGTTGCCTGGGATACGTGCGTAATTTATTTTTCTTACTATTCGTGTTGAATTCTTATTCGATCAATATCATAAACAAAACAAAAGTGCAAATTGTATATTTAACGATTATTGTGTGAATTTTGCAAGGGGATCTAGAGTCACAGACTTGAGGATACAGAGAGATAGAGACATTCATCAAGATACAAAGGAGCACAGGAGGCCACGCAGCAAAACTCATCAAGAGATACCTCTTTCTCGTGGCGGAACCGTGGCAATAAGGTCAAATAGCGGCGGAAGCGCGGCGGATTTGAGGGATTAGGGTTCCAAACTTCTCTGGTAAAATTTTCAACTCTTTCTCTCTCCTCTGAAATCTAATAAAATATCTTTTCTGCAGGATTCTTTGCAAAATATCGCCGCTCAAAAATCTTTTTGCAAATTTTTGTAATTGGTTTGTTTATTCATATTTTAATACGGATTTTAAGGGGCACGACCACAATTCAGATTAGGTGGGGATTTTATCACCCTTCCTAAGCCCCGCAAATCACAAAACGAGCATCCGTATCAACCCTACATTAAATTAAAAAATATCTAGACAAGACTCTAAGGACTGTCGCGCTCAATAAGGACAGAGGAAGGTCGTGGGTAATCTATCGCTTATCCGCATTACTGTTGTGGTGCCTAGGCAAGTGTGTCTAAGGCAAGTGGTTACTTAATTAGGCCTGCTATTTTTGGTGGTTCGTATAGCGGATACCTCCCACTTACCCGACACTTACCTGGCCACAAGAGTATTAAAGAAGTGGTAGAGGATTGATCCTGCAGCTTGTCCTTGGGAAGTCTAAGAGCGATCTAGAGACTTGACCTAGGTAACCTTAGTTCTAGGGTTGTTTGTGCATTTTTGTGTGATTTGTCTTAAGTCCCACTTTTTCAAAACAAACCAATTTTAAATCACACACATGCTGCCACTTGCGCTAAACCCGCTTAGTGCATGATCAGCTGGACACAGGATTCTAGTGCCCGTCTTGTCCGCGTTCCTGCTATCGACTCCGAAGTCGGTACTTCTTCATCTTCTTTTCCCCCACCACCCACCACATCGATCGAGATGGACGGTACTCCATCAAATTATAACACCACGCTACCACCGCCCGTAGGTGAGCAGAATCCACCGCGAATCTCTCTCCAAGAGAGATGTTATCCTATCCGTGGTCCACTTCCTACTTGTCTATCCATTCCACCAGCAAACGGGGATAATTTTGAAATTAAACCCCACTACATCAATCTGTTGCCCAAATTTCATGGGCTTGAATCTGAAGACGCGTACGTTTTCATCACTAAATTCGAAAACGTGTGCGCAATGATGGGTACGTCACAATTGTCCGTAGATGCTATGCGCTTGCATCTTCTCCCATTCACCTTGTGCGACTTGGCTGAAAAATGGCTTTATAATACTTCCGCACACACTATTACCAATTGGGATGAATTCGTGATAGCATTCCTTAAGAAATTTTACCCAAATCATAAGACCACCCGTGTTAGGAGCGAAATCAACCAGTTCACCCATCTTCCCAATGAACCATTTTGGAAGTGCTTTGAACATTTTAAGGATCTGGTTGTCCAATGTCCTTATCATGGAATACATAGATGGGATTTGTGCCGAATTATATATGAGGGCATAAATCCAGCAACAAAGCAGATGCTTGAAACAAATTGTCAATGCAATTTCATGTCTAAAGATGATAGTGAAGCTTGGAAATATCTGGAAGATCTCGCTGAAAACACCTTGCAGTGGGAAAGCGTTAGACCACATTCATCTAGAGGAGGTATTCATCAGCTCGATATTTCCATCGCAGTAAAAGCAGAAATGGCAGAGATGCAAAAGAAACTCGACGCTATTGTAAACAAATTTTCATCAGTCTCCCTAAATCAGATAACGCTCCCAAAGACCGTGTGTGGTTGCTGTTCAGATCTATCACACTTAACGGAAAAATGTCCTATGAATGCACCGTTTCAAGGTCACGAGCAAACTAATGCTGCTTTTCAGCAGCGACCTAGAAACGATCTTTATTCTTCCACGTGCAATCAGGGATGGAGGAATCATTTTAACTTTGTTTGGAACCGAAACCAACTCCAAAATCAAAACCAATTCTAAAGCAATTATAAAAGGCCTCATCCATAGCAACAGCAACCACAACAACAAAGTCAGCACCCCTTTCAATCACAAAATTTTCAAAACCCGGCCACTAATTCTTTCCAAATGACCGGTACCGATAACTCCTCATCACTCGCACAAACTTTGGATTTGTTTATGAAACATTCCATTCAAATGTCGGCGGATATGATGTCTTCTATTGATTCCATAAATAAAGACTCCGCCTCCCACGGTGAGAGTATTAAATCAATAGAAAACCAAATTGCACAGTTGAACGCCGTGATGAGTGCGAGAGAAAAAGGGAAACTCCCATCTCAACCCCTACCGAATCCTGGCCACTCACAAAATCATAATGTGAATGCCGTTACGACGTTGAGATCGGGGAGAGTGCTAGATAACCGAGTGGGTGAGCAAGTTGATGATGTTAGTGATACCAATGATACCCCGGCTTCTACTTCTTCCCCTAATTCGTTTAGTCTCCCACCTACTTCCGAGCCTATTCTCCGTTTTCCCCAAGGCTCGAACACTTCGCCCAATCTATCTAAGACGATTCCCACTCCAATTCTGGGATCGAATCCTTCCCCACAATCTTCTCCACAAATGTTGGACCCAAAACTTATTGATAAAGCTACGTTTCCAAACAGATTAAGGGCCAACAGACCTAACCCACAAATGGAGAAGATTATAGAAATGTTTAAGCAAGTTAACATAAATATTCCTCTCCTAGATGCTATTCAACAAGTCCCATCTTATGCAAGAATTCTTAAAGACTTGTGCTCTAGGAAGAGAAAAACTCAAGTGCCTAAAAAAGTTTTCATGACGAGTAATGTGAGCACAGCTTTTACCCAGCAAATACCAAAGAAACGTAAGGACCCTGGCTGTCCTACCATCTCTATTTCTATTGGGGGTAAAAATATTAATCGTGCTTTACTCGACCTTGGAGCCAGCGTTAAGTTGCTTCCTTATTCAGTATACGGGCAGTTAGGGATTGGAGAGTTGAAACCCACCCATTGTACTCTCCAGATGGCTGACCGATCAATCACCAAACCTATGGGTGAACAAGAGGATGTGTTAATTAAAGTCAGGGAATTCATATTCCCTGTGGACTTTATTTTTTTAGATACACAACATGTGGCTAACCCACGCAACCAAATCCCGGTGATACTCGGTCGACCTTTCCTAGCAACTTCCAACGCTGTAATTAATTGTCATAACGGTTCTATGAACTTATCCTTCGGGAAGATGAAAATTGAGCTTAATATTTACAATCTAGGAAGTCAACCATCTGAACCTTCTGCTCATTTACTTGATGTCTGTTCCATCCACGAGATAGCTCCCGAAAGCTGCATGGATTAGGAACTTTGCTTTGATGATCTGGACAACACTAGTGCGACATTGTTTTATCTTGCACAAAATCATAGCGAGGATATCTTCGATGAGTCCATCCCCAAGTTTGAATCAGTTGACTTATCGCAAAAGTCAGTAGCACTTTCCGAGTCAATATCCTATGCAAGTTATGAACCTCTTAGGGAGTCCGAGCATCATTCCCTTACCCCACCTTCTATTGTCTCTCCGCCAATACTTGATCTCAAACCGCTACCTTCTCATCTTAAATATGCATATTTAGGTAAGAATGAGTCTTTGCCCGTGATCATATCCGCTGCTCTAGCTTTAGAGCAAGAGAACGCACTTTTGGCAGTGTTGAGATCAAATCGGCAAGCATTTGGTTGGACAATGGCTGGCATCAAAGGGATTGGTCCCTTAATTGTTGAACATTATATACATCTGATGGATGAAGCCAAGCCAACCCGATACCTACAAAGACGGTTAAATCCCGTTATGAAGGAGGCGGTAAAGAAAGAAATCGTAAAGTGCCTTGATAGTGGTATAATTTACCCGATATCTGATAGCCAATGGGTAAGTCCTATTCGCGTAGTCCCTAAAAAGTATGGCATCACGGTCATAACTAATGAGGCTAATGAGTTGATCCAAACACGCATCCAAACTGGGTGGCGCGTATGTATTGATTATAGGAAACTCAATGCCGCAACGAGGAAAGATCACTTCCCTCTACCTTTCATTGACCAGATGTTAGAACGATTAGTTGGACATAAATACTATTGTTTCTTGGACGGATACTCTGGCTATAACCAGGTCCCCATCGCCGAAAAGGATCAAGATAAAACCACATTTACTTATCCTTTCGGCACTTTTGCTTATAGATGCATGCCCTTTGGGTTATACAACGCTCCCGCTACATTTCAGCGATGTATGATGGGGATATTCTTAGACATGGTTGAGAATTTTCTGGAGATTTTTGTGGACGATTTCTCCATATTTGGGGACTCCTTTGAGGACTGTCTTCGTAATCTTGACGCAGTTCTTACCCGCTGTAAGGATAAGAACTTAACTTTGAATTGGGAAAAATGCCATTTTATGGTCCAAGAAGGTATTGTCCCTGGACATATAATTTCACAAAAAGGCATTGAGGTGGACAGAGCTAAAATAGATGGCATCCATAACTTCCTTCGTCCCAAATGCGTCAAAGATATACGATCCTTCCTTGGTCATGCAGGATTTTATAGGAGATTCATTAAGGACTTTAGCAAAATTGCTATACCCTTAACTCGTCTCTTGGCCAAAGATATTATATTTCACTTCGATTCGGATTGTGAGGCCGCTTTTGAGTCGCTTAAAAGAACTCTCACAACATCCCCCGTTTTATCATCTCCGGATTGGAACCACCCGTTCGAGCTTATGTATGATGCATCAGATTTTTCTATTGGTGCGGTCTTAGGACAACACATTGATAAGATGCCATATGTAATTTACTATGCAAGTAGGACCTTGAACGATGCAAAAATTAATTACACAACTACCAAAAAAGAACTCTAGGCAGTTGTATTTGCATTAGAAAAATTCGGGCCCTACTTGATTGGCTCGCCAATTGTGGTTTACACTGATCACTCCGCTCTACGACACCTTTTATCGAAGAAGGATGCTAAGGACAGGCTAATACGTTGGATCCTATTGTTACAAGAATTTGATTTTGTCATCCGAGACAAGAGTGGATGTGAAAATGTAGTAGCTGACTATCTTTCACGCATCTCTTCTTCACCAACGTTGATCGTGCCGATAAATGACTCATTTCCTGACGAACAGCTCTTGACCGTATCCTATGAACCTTGGTTCATGGATATTGTGAATTATCTAGCGACGGGACTTATTCCTAGAAATTGGTCGAAACAAGACAAACTTCGATTTCTATCCCAAGTAAAATACTTTTACTGGGTTGAACCTTATTTGTTTAAGTATGGTTCTGATCAAATCATTCGCAGATGTGTCCCTAACGATGAATTCAAGAGTGTGTTATCATTTTGTCATGATCAGGCACGCGGCGGTAACTTTGGACCTCGAAAAACGGCAGAGAAAGTTTTGCAATGTGGCTTTTATTGGCCAACACTATTTAAAGATGCTTATGATCATTGCAAAACTTGCCCGCGGTGTCAGCACTTGGGTCGGATTTCACGAAGAAACGAGATGCCGCTCCAACCAATCTTGGTTGTGGAAATATTCAATGTTTGGGGTATTGATTTTATGGGCCCTTTTCCCAACTCTTTTGGGAATTTATATATCTTGTTAGCGGTCAATTACGTCTCGAAATGGGTGGAAGCAATACCGTGCACTAATGACAACAAGGTTGTCGTTAAGTTCCTTAAAGAAAATATCTTTTCGTGATTCGGACACTCTCGCGCTATAATTAGCGACAACGGGACGCATTTCTGTAATCAGTCTTTTAAGGCATTGATGCAGAAATATGCTATCAACCACAAACTTTCTATGCCTTATCATCCCCAAACAAGCGGGCAAGCTGAGATCTCAAATAGGCAAATCAAATAAATTTTGGAGAAGATGGTTTCTAAAAACCGTAAAGATTGGTCAAACAAATTGACGGATGCTCTTTTGGCATTTCGCACCGCTTATAAGACCGACCTTGGTATGTCTCCATACCGCCTTGTGTTTGGGAAGGCATGCCACCTTCCTGTCGAGATCGAACATAAGGCAATGTGGGCTATTAAAGAGCTAAACTTCGATTTTGATCAAGCTTGCAGCTATCGGAAGCTGCAATTGAATGAGCTAAGCGAACTCCATGATGAAGCTTACGATAATGCAGTGATAGTAAATAACCGGACTAAAGTGTTCCACGATAAATAACTTTTTCGAAAAAAATTCACACCGGGACAACAAGTCCATCTTTACGACTCACGATTCCATCTTCATCCGGGTAAGCTTAAATCTCGTTGGAAAGGACCTTTGGTGGTGCGGTATGTACACCAGCATGGGGCAGTAGAAGTTGAAAATATAAAAAACGGTTCAATTTTTAAAGTAAACGGGTATAGATTAAAACTGTATTTCTCTGTTGACCCAGCGGAGGAGCTCCTGTTTTTACAGGAGCCACTTTATCACAACTAAATTCCTCCGCCTCACCTCCATGTTTCGGTAACATTGTATCATCTTAGGAATGGAGGTGAGTGAAAAAAGGACTTAACTGAATATCTGTGCGTACCAAAGAACAAGTTTGGGGGTAGTCTTCATTTAACTATTATTTCAGCCCTATTATTGTCTCTCCCCAAGTCTACAGGTTTATGCTATCAAAGGACAGCATCAGTGAGGACACTGCTGAAAACAGGTTTGGGGGAGGTTTGTATTCACTGAATTATCTTTGGTACTGGGCATTTAATATATATATATATATATATATATATATATATATATATATATATATATTTATAATAAAAGAGTAGAAAGTGAAAAATTATATATGAAAGATAGGAATAGTTTAAGAAAAACAAGAAAGTTAGATGTTTTCTTAAACGAAACTAGTAATAAGTAGTTATGAGATGTTGTCCCAAGGGTTGGTAAGATGAAGAAAATTTCTAATCTGAGGATAAAAATAAGTCTGAAAAATAATCCCTATTCTAGAAGCCAAACATTTGAACGTTGATACCCTACTATACTCACTTACACACATCTTGAAACTTGGGATAGTAGAGGATATCTTGAAATGCTCTTGTCTAAAAACCTTAGTATGAAGAAAAATAAAAAAATAAAATATAAAAATAAAAAGTATAAGTGGTGAAGAAAAAAATGAACACTGGTTTTGTAATTACCAAGGCAGCATACAAAAATATAGCGAGGGTGTTTTATCATCTAGTGCATTAGACCAACTAGTTTGGGAGCCACTGCTAAGCCTTAGGTATTGCAAGACGAGGAATTACACCTTAATATGCAACCACATTTTGTAATCGGTCGGTTAGTATCTCAAGAAGTATTAACGGTCGCATGAAGGATGTATGAGCAAATTCATTAAAAATTCACCGATTAAAAAGTACTTTGGAAGATGGACAAGAGTATGATAGCTTGAATTGAATTCTCTAAGTGTAGGGATGTCCTTTACACACACGTAGGGGTATATGATCAATTTTTGGATGAAAAATAGGGAGGAAAACTAAAGGCTGTGTTTTATTGAGAGATGATGTGATTTCTAATATCTTTTCATGACCATTAAGATAGGGCTCTGATTAAAGAGATTTTATGATCAAAAATAATTATAACCGCAATCAAGAACGGCGTCGCTTTGCAGCTAGCCGGTGAGTACGGGTCGGTCCACAGGGATGTTGTGAATTTCCTAATCGCTCTTACGAGTTAATTCCAAACGGTGTGAATGGATTAATTAAATCTAAAAACTAAATTAATCTAGGGCAATTGAATTAAAGATCTAACTATCTAACTAGGGAAAGGAATTAAATTTAATCTAGGGCAGAGAATGAAAAATTACATAGGGCAAGACTTGAAATTACCTACTTACTTTACAGATGGCTCTCTCCAAACATCAACACAAGACTTGTCAGATCTGAATTTCTGAAATGAAAAGAGGCATCGATGCTCTCCAAAAGAATTTTAAATTTTATTGATAAAAAGAGGCATAGGGAGGCATAGCCTTTACAATGATTTAGAGTTCCTATTTATAGAGGATAGGAAACCCTAGGTTACAATTGATTCGTATATCTACATTTACCAAAATATCCTTAGGAAGACCTAGTCAAAGTAGACTCCAAGTTTTGGTAAAATTTTATGTCTCTGTCTCTTTAAAAGGAAGTATTGGGTCTTGAAATTTCCTTTGTTGGCTCTTCTGTCTTTGGGCTTCCTTATTATTTGGTTCTTTTATTAAAATAGCTTCTATGTTTCTTCCAGATCTCCAGTGAATAATTGCGGTGGACTTTTAACCGTTCGCTTTGTAATCTTGGACCTTGCATTGCCTTGCACTTTGTGAATTTTATTTTTGATGTAGGCTTGATCAAGAGTCTTATGTTTGTTGGTCAAACTCCACTTTTGCATCGTCTTTTCATCGTTTTCATTGTTTTCTGTCCAAGAACCTGTAACCTGTAATATGTAGCAGACATGCGTCAAAAGCACATGTTTATTTATAAAACGAATAAGAATGGGGAATATAATAATACAATATTATGGTGTGAACAAATACCCCCAAACTTATCTTTTGCTCTTCCTCGAGCAAACTTATTTTTTTATTCTCGACAAAAAACCTAACCGCACTTTCGCAGGGAAACACGATTGCACTTAGCTCGTGCAACAAGCCGTTAAACCTCTAGGTGTCCCTAGTAGGAGGAGTGTTGTCTCCTAGGGTTTTCAGCGGATACTACCCACAAAATCCTATCAATTTGGCTTTTCGACTTTAATTCTCCAATTAGATTTTCTAACAAGAACTCTATTATCTTCGACTCATAAATTATCCACCCATATTCTTCATACTTCCTCATCATTTAATTTAAGATTATATATATTCTGTAGACTTACTTAGCTTTCGGCATCTCTTAAGTTTTCCTTCTAGGGTTCCATCTCCATTTAGGAATTTTTATCAACTCTATTAAAGATACAAGTTCTATTCTTCACTCCTTTCTTTCATCTAAACTCCAATCACATACCCCTACGTGTGTGTATAAATCACCCCTACACTTGGAAATTCAAATCAAGCAATCATACTCTTGTCCATTGTCCAAAGCACTTATTAATTGGTGAATTTTTAAATGAATTTTTCTTACACATCCTTCATGCGACCGTTAATACTTCTTGAGGTACCAACAACCGATTACAAGATGCGTTTGCACTTTAAAGCGTACTTCCTAGTCTTGTAACACCCAAGGCTTTTAGCAGTGACTCTCAAACCAGTTGGTCTAAGGTACTAGGTGATGAAGCACCCTCGCTAAATATTTTTCTATTTTTACAGCCTTAAGTAATCATAAAAACCAGTGTTCATTTTTTTTCTTTATTCACACTTGTATTTTTTCATTTCATTTTCTTCGTACTAAGGACTTTAGACAAGAGCATTTCAAGGTCTCTTCTACTATTCCAAGTTTCAAGGTGCGTGATTGTGCAATTTGTAGGATATACATTTTCAGAATCTAGACTTAAGGTAGGAATTATTTTTCAAACTTATACTTTAATAAAACATCAATACTTTTCCTTCATTTCGACTTAGCCCAAGAAGTGAACTCAAAATTTGCCTATTTCTAAATAAATTACAAAGACATATACTTTCTACCGTTAAACTTTAAGGAAGATTATTTTTAGGGTTTTTAATTTACTGAGTCTAAGATCTAGTTGTTTCTAGCCAGTTAACCTATTTGCCAAACTCAAGTCAATCAGCCAAAATTGAATACATTAATTTTTATAATTTTTCAAAATTTTTCAATTTTTATGGGTTTTAAAATAAGTATGCAAATGCAAAAATATACATATGAATGCGAAGGAAGAAAACGTACCGAGCATACCCCTAAATTTAAACTTGACAGTGTCCTCACTGTCATGCCACACCAAGAGGGTCAAAATGTCGGCACTCCCCTGTTTATTTATTTATAATTTTTTATTATTTTTATTTTTTTTGAATTTTTTTTTGAATTTTATTTTATATAAAAAAACAAAAAATATATGTACATATATACAACAAGGTTCCCTCCAAACTTAAGCTTGGCCTTACACAAGCCAAAGGTTAGCACCAGCCATTCAAACATCTTATCGTGGTAATGGTAGGGTTGGTGAAAGAATAGGGTGTAAAGGAAAGAAATTATAAGCACACGAGACCGTGTAGAGATAGAAGCGGTATACGGTCTCGGTGGAGGAGAAGAATGGCGGAAAAGAGAAAGAAGTGGAGTACGATCTTGAGGGTGTAAATCGAGTGAATAAATTAGCGCAATTTGTGATGACCGATGTGTTAAAAGCGATTGTGCTAACCTATCAACCCGTCGAGAAATGAGGTCAAATACCTCAAGATTCGCAAGAAAGCATGGGTACGCCGAACTTGGTATTGGAGATGAAAGCGTAACGGTCTCTTGCACGGTCGGAACGATAGGACGGACGAAAGGGAGTGAATTAGGTATAGGCACATTCTCACCGTAGTAAACTGTCTCGAATTTGAAAGATTCCATTAATGGTTCGAAACGACTGTAAGCAATCGAGTCTGATGGTTCAACTAACTCATCTGAAAATTCAAAGGACTCAAACTCGGGCGGTGAGACTTCAACATCGTCCGAAAAAGTGAAACACTCGTAAGTGTCATCGGCTGTGAGAACTGTGTCAGATTCAAAGGAAAAGTTTTCAAGCTCACAGTCGTCAAGCGTGATCTTGTGCGTGGTCGGAACGATGGAAAGGAGGGAGGGTGATATAATAGTTAAAGGTTCAAGAGGATGAATTGGAAAATCCGACACATCAAACAAAAATGGTTCAACCTCAATATTATCCTCAAGACACTCCTCAATACTATCCTCATAATTCTCCTCAAAATTTAGCCTATCCATGCCATTATCATCAAAATCAAGACGCATATGAAGTTCGGGAGAAACATTTAATGACTCGGGATGATGAATTGGACATAAAATTTCAATCAAATCGACAGGTTCATCATCCGAAATATTCCCGGCGTCTATATCCTCAATCAAGTGAAAATCAATATTTTCTGACACCTCATCAAAAGCATGGATATTTATCAATTCAGGTTCTAGATTGGAGGTGTAAAGATCGAAAGGATTAAGTGTGGTTTCACTCGAAAGGGGATCTTCACAATCTGGCAAATCAAGCACTACAAAGTCACACAACTCATTTTTATTTTCAACTTGTGAATCGTTTGTGACAATCGATGGAAAACCGGAGTTGTGGGTTTCAACTGGGTATCAGTAGGTTTGATTTGGAAATGTGTAGAACTCATTCGCTCCTCTCAAATTTTCCCTCTGTCCAACCGCCTCCTCATACATTGAAAAATTTGGAGCTAGTTGGAAACTAGCTGCCTGTTCACTAGGTTGCATAAGGGCGGCCATGGACGCTTCCACATTCCTAGTCATTTTGTTTGTTGTTGCAATATAAGCTGCCAACGACTGTTCCAAACTATACATGGGTGGTAAGGGGGTTTCGGTAAAAGATTCGAAATTGTTTGGATATGTGAAACTCCCAAAAGGCTGTGTAGAAACAGTGTCTAGTGAAGGTGGGAAAGTCGGGTAGGACTGGTAGGAAGTGGATGGTTGGACAGGATTAGGATCAATATGTGGATAAAAAGGTGGATGGACTTATTGATTCCTAGAACTAGATGAGGGGAGAGGAGTGAAAGATCGGCTACGAGATTGAGCAATATGCTCAGCAATGGACATCGGTATAGAAGTTACAGCAGGACTTGAAAAAGTGGTATCAACATATGAAGGTGGTAAAGGTTGACTTGGTTGACACAGAGTGGGTTGCAAAGTTGAACTGTTTCTCCTAGACGCTTCTATTTGGTCTTTCAACGAAATTTTTGGCATGGAGGGATCTTCCTTAAATCGACCGAAACAATTAACGTACGAAGCAAAGTTAGGTTCGGGATACCAAAGTTCGGAAAGTGATTTATGATTTGGGGTACCCATGATAGAAGAAAGAGAAGAGAAAGAAGGTAGGTGGTGCGAGGATTTCTTAGCGGCAAACTTTGCAAGTTTTGTTAAAAAAAAAAATTCTTTTTCCTTTTTCTCTTTATTTAGAACTGTTTGCAAAAATATTTTCGAGAAAAGAGCTTAGACACACTTTCGATCAACCAAAAATGCATAATCAGGCCTAGATCTAGGGTCACCTAGGTCAGCTAGACAGCTCCTAACTGTTCCAAAGGGCTAGAAATAGGACCTCAAACCGCCTCTTCACCGCCAATTGCGGCCAGGTAAGTGCCAGGTAAGTGGGAGGCTCCCCGCTACAAGTAGCGGTCCTAATTAAGTAACCACTTGCCTTAGACACACTTGCCTAGACACCGCAAAGTCAGGTTAAGATAAACGGTCGATGCCTATAACTAGTCCTCTGTCCTATTAAGCTCGAAATACTTAGGGCTGAGTCTAGTATTTTTTAATTAAGAATGTTCAATGCAAATGCCTTATGTGATTTCTGGGATCTTGGGAAGGGTGATGAAATCCCCACCCAATCTGAATTGGTCAAAAGCCCCTTAAAATCCGATTAAAGATATGCAAAACAGTAAATCACTTGCAATCAAATCTTTTTTGTGAATTTCAAAGTTTGCAAGTTTTCTAATTAAAATTTTCCTTTTTCCGCTTGCTCTTTATTTGGAAATTTTGCAAAAAGATTTTCGATAAAAGATATGCAAAACAAAAAATATTACTTGCAATCAATTTCTATTTTAAGCGAGGCGCAAAAAATCCTGCACAAGATTTGTTATTTGGAAAGAGAAAGATTTTTTAAGCGCAAAGAATCCTACAGGAGATTTTTCAGAAGATATATCAGAGATTTGCAGAGGAGGAGATCAGAAGACTTACAGAGTTTTTTTTTTCAAGCCCTGAATCGACCAGGCCGCGGCGGTTCCGCGGCCAAAAGGGGGGTCGCGCGGCGGTTCCGCGGCCGGTTGGACGGTTCAGCAGTTTTTTTTGTCACCAGATCTCCGCGGTTGACTTGTAGACTCGGTCCTCCAAATTTCTTCTGTTCCTCGGTTGTTGTGATCTTCTATTTGTTCGGATTTGATATTTGCTGTTTTGATCTCTGTAGATTTCCAGATCCGAATTTGTTCGTAGATCCTGCAAAATTCACACAAAAAAACCCTTCCCAAAAAAAAAGATGATATATTTTTATATTTTTTTGATTTTTCATATTTTTATGATTTTTTTAATTTTGATTAACCCGAAATTGCAAAAAGGAAATAACACACCATCCCTGGCAACGGCGCCATTTGATTAAAGAGATTTTACTATCAAAAATAATTATAACCGCAATCAAGAACGGCGTCGCTTTGCAGCTAGCCGGTGAGTACGGGTCGGTCCACAGGGATGTTGTGAATTTCCTAATCGCTCTTACGAGTTAATTCCAAACGGTGTGAATTGATTAATTAAATCTAAAAACTAATTTAATCTAGGATAATTGAATTAAAGATCTAACTATCTAACTAGGGAAAGGAATTAAATTTAATCTAGGGCAGAGAATGAAAAATTACCTAGGGCAAGAATTGAAATTACCTACTTACTTTACAGATGACTCTCTCCAAACATCAACACAAGACTTGTCAGATCTGAATTTCTGAAATGAAAAGAGTCATTGATGCTCTCCAAAAGAATTCTAAATTTTATTGATAAAAAGAGGCATAGGGAGGCATAGCCTTTACAATGATTTAGAGTTCCTATTTATAGAGGACAGGAAACCCTAGGTTGCAATTGATTCGCATGTCTACATTTACCAAAATATCCTTTTTTGGCTCTTCTGTCTTTGGGCTTCCTTATTATTTGGTTCTTTTATTAAAATAGCTTATATGTTTCTTCCAGATCTCCAGTGAATAATTGCGGTGGACTTTTAACCGTTCGCTTTGTAATCTTGGACCTTGCATTGCCTTGTACTTTATGAATTTTATCTTTAATGTAGGCTTGATCAAGAGTCTTGTGTTTCTTGGTCAAAGTCCACTTTTGCATCGTCTTTTCATCATTTTCATTGTTTTCTGTCCAAGAACCTGTAACCTGTAATATGTAGCAGACATGCGTCAAAAGCACCTGTTTATTTATAAAACGAACGAGAATGGGGAATATAATAATACAATATTATGGTGTGAACAGGCTCAAAGCAACTGAAAAACTGATGTAGTTAAAAACTCTTATTTTCAAGTCCTTTCTTTCATAATTCTTATCTTTGTATGTAACTTTCACTATCTTTCTTTTATTATAGGATTTTGTGGGTGTCATCCGCTGAAAACCCTCAGGAGACAACACTCCTCCTACTAGGGACACTTAGAGGTTTAACGGCTTATTGCACTTGCTCAGTGCAATCGTGTTTCCTACGAAAGTGTGCTACTTAGTTCTTCTTCTTTTTCTCCTTTTCTTGAATAACTAGCTTACTCGGGACGATCAAAGTTAAGTTTGGGGGTATTTGTTCAGTTGATAAAACTGCACTTTTAATATGACATTTTCCTACTATTTCTATATAAAAAAAGGTGTTTATTATAATATATGACACATATGAGGGTTTATCTGTAAAGATACTATTTTCATGTGTTTATATATTATAATTAACATTATGAAGGAAAAAGTAAGCATATATTATCCATGTAACATTTGGCCCATTTAATATGCTTACCTTATTAAATACCTTTGACCAATCCTCTTAAAACTAAAATATCATGATAAATGGTTAAAAATAATATCTCAATAAAAACAAATTCTACTAACATCATTTATTGAGATAATTGTGTAGGAATTATATCATGACTGAAATCAAGGAAATCCGAGTTGGAAAGATCAAATCTGCCGAAGATATTCAAGTAAATTGAAGAAACTAATTCTGGCAGAAACATAGAGAAGATTTTTAAAGTCTAGATACTCAAAACATCACCAAGTGTTACAGATATGAAGCTACAAAAATTAATGGCCATGATCTCACCAAAAGGCGGCGGATCCGCGGCCAAACCTACCTATTGGCCGCTGTTCCGCCGCACTTCTGGTGAGTTGGGATTCTGGATTTTTTAGGTAGGATGTCAACAGATAGTTACCTTATTAGGAAACTAGAGATTCTGGCACTGTGACTATAAATAAGGACTGAGAGCCTCTTGGAAAATTTATCAAACCAACGCGATCACAAAGTCCACGATGGCTCAAGAATCCTGGTTGATCATCAACGGTTCATCTACCTCCTTAGAAGAGATCGAGAAGCAAACTAGCATTTTGTAATCATTTTCTAAAAGAACAAAGTGTAATTGATATTGTTGATTAATAAAGGTAGTTTTTCTTATTCTATTTCTTTGTAGTATGATTTCTCTCTCTATCTTTTCTTCTCTCAACATGCATGAGTAATGCTTGTTAGGGTTCATAGGATTAGGCTAGATTAATAGATGATGAAAATCCTTAAACTCTTTTTACATCATATAAAGTTTATAAACTTTATCAAAAGAATAGTTAACATCCTAATTGGGCGCGCTATCAATTCATTGATAATCACGACCACAATTAGAGATTAGATTAACAATTTTTTTTGGTAAAGGATAGACATGAACGGAGATCCATGTCAAGATAGGGGTTAAGAGTGGGAACCCTTTTCCCTCCAGAAACCCTAATCTACATGTATCACTGTCGATCTAGTTTTAAATCTATTAAAGGATAAAAAGAGTAATTTTTAATTAATCATCCATGACTACTAAATCCTAATGAACCCTACAAGCCTCCTTTTTATATAAACCTACATCCGTAGATAATCTAGATCTATATTTTGCATCCGTGTTTAACGTAGATCCAGAACCTACAATCATTCTTCATCATTCTTTATTCTTCCCCTTTTCAACACGCCTAAAGTAAGAATAAAAGGTTCCACGTTTCCTTGAGGACGACCCGTACTCATCTTGGTCTAGCTACAAGCGACACCTGATTTGTTCAAAGAATTTATTAACCGCAATCAAGAACAGCGTCGCTTGGTAGCTAGCCGGTGAATACGGGTCGGTCCACAGGGATGTTGTGTATTTCCTAATTGTTCTAACGAGTTAATTCCAAATAGTGTTTGGATCTTTATCACTAAAAACTAAGTTGACTTAGACTAGGATTAGAAATCTTGCTAGGGTTAGGTTTAGGTTAAGTTTGGAAATTTAAGATTTCCCACCGCTTTCAATGCCCTAAATTAGATCTCTTTAGGTGTTATGGTAATTATTAATAAAGGGGATTAGGACGATTGAGAAGAAACGATGTTTCTTCCTCTAGGTCCTTGTCCGTCCTTTCTTAATCCTTACCCTAACCTCCATGAAAAACATGCACATCCGGTGTTTTATACTACGGTATCACCATTACCTCATGGGTAGGGTGCCGTAAGGAGCGGTATGTGTATGTATGCATGGAGTCCTAATAATTAGTATGTGTTGGGAAAGAAAGGGGTAAGAGATTTGCATCTCTCAAACCTTCCCTATTCCTAACCCTAACAAGCGAGGAACTACTCGCTCATTAGGAGATCTATGAAAGACATGATTTTTATTTGAGTTTTCGATTGAAAAGATTAATTATCTAACTACTGCAGATTAATAAAAAGTTCTAATCTAAATTAAACTAGGGCCGAGAATAAATTTAAACTAGGGCAGAAAGAAGAATTAAGAACTAGGGCAAAATAAAAGAACCTACTTACTTTATTGATGTTCTCTAAACTTTACAAAAGATTTCTGAATTTTTATCAATGAAAAGAGGCATGCCCCAAAGAGAGGTTTAGGGCTTCTATTTATAAATCATAGAAACCCTAGGGTTACAATCGATTCACGTCTGCATTTACAATTTTACCCCCTAAGAAAACCCTAGTCAACGTACCGCCAGCCGCCACACATTTTTCCACCAACACGGGCTTAGCACGGCCGCGGAACCGCGGCCAAGAGCCAGGTTTGGACGCAGTTCCGCGGCCATGTAGGGGCAACTTGGGCTAAAATTTTCCGGTCCTCTTCTGGTTGACTTTGTCTTCTTGTTTCTTCAGTTGGTTCTTCAGAATGTCTTCTAGTTCTCTTCCAGATCTCCACAGTGAATAATGTGGTGGACTTTTACCGTTGCTTCATGTCGAAGTCTTGAACCTTGTGCTGCCTTTGTGCTTTGTGAACTTGTTCATTGATCTTCATTGTCCCTCAAAATGTAGGCATGATCAAGAATTCACAATTTATCGGTCGTAGTCTCACTTTTGTATCGTCTTTTCATCTTTTTACTGTTTTCGTTCCGAGAACCTGTAACCTGCAACTATGTAGCAGACGTGGATCAAAAGCACCCGTTTATTTGTAAAATGAATAAGAATGGGGAATATATTAATGCAAAATTATGGTATGAACAAATACCCCCAAACTTATCTTTTGCTCGTTCTCGAGCAAACCTAGTTTTATTCTCGAAAAAGACTTAGCCTCACTTTCGCAGGGAAACGCGATTGCACTGAGCTCGTGCAATAAGCCGTTAAACCTCTAGGTGTCCCTAGTAGGAGGAGTGTTGTCTCCTTAGGGTTTTCAGCGGATACTACCCACAAAATCCTATCAATTCGGCTTATTGACTTTTATTCTCCAATTAAGTTTTCTAACAAGAAACTCTATTATCTTCGACTCAGAAATTATCAACCCGTATTTTTCACGCTTCCTTATCATTTAACTTAAGATCATATATATTCTTGTAAATTTACTTAGCTTTTAGCATCTTTTAAGTTTTTTTTCTAGGGTTCCATCTCAACTTAGGAATTTTTATCATCTCTATTAAAGATACAAGTCCTATTCTTCATTCCTATCTCTTATCTAAACCCCAATCACATACCCCTACGTGTGTGTATATATCACCCCTACACTTGGAAATTCAAATCAAGCTATCATACTCTTGTCTGTCGTCCAAAGCACTTCTTAATTGGTGAATTTTTTAGATGAAATTTGCTCACACATCCTTTATGTGACCGTTAATACTTCTTGAGGTACCAACAACCGATTACAAAATGTGTTTGCACATTAAAGCGTAATTCCTAGTCTTGTAACACCTAAGGCTTTAGCAGTGACTCCCAAACCAGTTGGTCTAAGGCACTAGGTGATGAAGCACCCTCGCTAAATATTTTTTTATAATTTTGCAGCCTTAAGTAATTACAAAAACCAGTGTTCATTTTTTCTTTATTCACACTTGTATTTTTTTATTTTTCTTCGTACTAAGGACTTTAGACAAGAGCATTTCAAGGTCTTTTCTACTATTCCAAGTTTCAAGGTTTGTGTTTGTGCAATTTGTAGGGTATATATTTTCAGAATTTAGACTTAACCTTAGGAATTATTTTTCAAACTTATACTTTAATAAAAATATCAATACTTTTCCCTTGTTTTAACTTAGCCCAAGAAGTCAACTTGAAATTTGCCTATTTCTTAAATAAACTACAAAGACATATACTTTCTACCGTTAAATTTTAAGAAAGGTTATTTTTAGTGTTTTTAATTTACTAAGTCAAAGATCTAGTTGTTCCTAGCTAGTTAACCTATTTGGCAAAGTCTAATCAATTAAGGCCAAAATTGAATGTTTCAATTTTTATAATTTTAAATTTTTTTAATTTTTATGGGTTTTAAAATAAGTATGCAAATGCAAAAATATACACATGAATGCGAAGGAAGAAAACTTACCGAGCACACCCCCAAACTTAAACTTGACAGTGTCCTCACTGTCAGGCTATACCAAGAGGGTTGAAAATGTCGGCACTTCCCTGATTATTTTTTTACAATTTTTTTTTTATTGTTAAAAGAAAAACAAAATATATATACAACAAGGTCTCCCCCAAACTTAAGTGAGACAGTGTTTCCACTGTTTTAAACGTTAAAGTTCAGAGTTAGAGAAGAGAAAAATCAAACTATACAAGGCCTTACACAGACCAAAGGTTAGCACAACCATTCAAAAATTCTATCGTGATAATAGTAGGGTTGGTGAAAGAATAGAGTGTAGAGAAAAGAAATAAGAAACACACGAGACCGTATGGGAAGTAGGGTGGAATATGGTCTCGGTATATTCGAAGAAGAATGGCGGAAGAGAGAAAGAAGTGTAGTACGAACTTGAGGGTGTAAATCGAGTGAATAAATTAGCGCAATTTGTGATGACCGATGTGTTAAAAGCGATTGTGCTAATCTATTGACCTGTCGAGAAATGGGGCCAAATCCCTCAAGATTCGCAAGAAAACATGGGTACGTTGAACTTGGTAAACCATCCATTGAAAATGGAAGCGCGATGGATTCTTGCGCGGTCGAAACGATGGAAGGGATGAAGGGGAGTGATTTAGGGATAGTCTTATTCTCACCTAAGTAAACTGTCTCGAACTCGAAGGATTCTATCAATGGTTCGAAATGACTGTAAGCAACCGAGTCTGATAGTTTAACTAACTCATCTGAAATTCAAAGGACTCAAACTCGGGCGGTGATTCTTCAAAATCGTCCGAAAAAGTGAAACACTCGTAATCGTTATCGTCTGTGAGAAGTGTGTCAGATTCAAAGAGGAACGCACTAGTGGCATCCAAACTGCTGTGATCGAAGATAAATCTTTCAAGCTCACAGTCTCGCTGCGTGATCTTTTGTGTGGTCGGAACGATTGGAAGGATGAGGGGTGATTTAGGAAGTATAACAGTTAAAAGTTCAGGAGGATGAATTGGAAAATCCGACTCATCAAACAAAAATGGTTCATCCTCAATACTATCCTCATAATTCTCCTCAAAGGTTATCTCATCCATGCAATTATCATCAAAATCAAGACGCATATGAGGTTCGGGAGAAACATCTAATGACTCGGGATGATGAATTGGAGAGAAAATCTCAGTCAAATCTACGGGTTCATCATCCAAAATATTCCCTGCGTCAATATCCTCAATCAAGTGAAAATCAATTTTTTCGACACCTTATCAAAGGCATGGATATTTATCAATTCAGGTTCTAGAGTGGAGGTGTAAAGATCGAAAGGATTGGTGATGGTTTCACTCAAAAGGGACCCTTCATAATCTGGCAAATCAAGCACTACAAAGTCGCACAACTCATTAAAAGTTTTATTTTCAACTGGTGAATCATTTGGGACACTTGTTTGAAAACCGGAGTTGTGGAATTCAATTGGTGATGGGTAGGTTTGATTTGGAAGGGTGTATAGCTCACTTTCTCCATTCAAATTCTTAATCTGTCCAACCGCCTCATCATACATTGGAATTTTTGGAGCTAGTTGGAAACTAGCTACCGGTCACTAGGTTGCATAAGGGCGGCAATGGACGCATCCAAATTCCCTATCTGTCGGTTTGTTGCTGCAATGTACGCTTCCAACGATTGTTCCAGACCAGACATGGGTTGTGAAGGGGTTTCAGTAAAAGATTCAAAGTTGTTTGGATACGTGAAACTCCCAAATGGTTATGTAGAATCAATGTCTAGGGAAGGTGTGAATGTCGGGTAGGACTGGTAGGAATTGAATGGTTGGACAGGAGTAGGATCAACATTTGGATAAAAAGGTGAATGGACTTGTTGATCCCAAGAATTAGAAGTGTTGAAAGGAGTGAAAGATCGGTTACGAGATTGTTCAGCGATAGACATGGGTTTCAGAGTTACAACAGGACTCGAAAAAGGGGTATCAACGAAAGAAGGTGGTGAAGGTTGAAATGGTTGATACAAAGTGGATTGTAGAGTCGAATTGTTTCTCCTAGACGCTTCTATTCGATCTTTCAAGGAAATTTTGGGCATGGAGGGGTCGTCCGTAATTCGACCAAAACAATTCGCGTATGAAGCAATGTTTGGATGAGGGTACCAAAGTTCGACAAGAGATTTATGAGGTGGGGTACCCATGATGTAAGAATGAGAAGAAAAAGAATGTGGGGTGCACGGATTTCTTAGCGACAAGTTGCAAGTTTTTGAAAAAAAAATTTCCTTTTTTCTTTTTGTGTTTTTTTTATGGAGCTTTTTGCCAAAAAGATTTTCGATAAAAGACTTAGACACACGTTCAATCAACCACAAATGCACAATCAGGCCTAGATTTAGGGTCAGCTAGACAACTCCTAACTGTTCCAAAGGGCAAGAAATAGGACCTCAAACCGCCTCTTCACCGCCAATTGTGGCCAGGTAAGCACAGATAGAGAAAGGAGGGATCCGCTCACGAATCACCGTGAGACGGGCCTTTTAATGTTACCTTTCACTACCTGTCTAGCCTAGGCACCACAAAGTCAGGTTAGGATCAACGGTCGATGCCTACAACTATTTCTTTGTCCTATTGAGCGTGAAGTCCTTAGGGCTGAGTCTAATCTTTTTTTAATTAATTGATGGTCAATGCAATATGCCTTATGTGATTTTTTAGGTCCTGGGAAGGGTAATTAAATCCCCACCCAATCTGGATTGGTTTAAAAGCCCCTTAAAGTCAATTTAAAGAACGCAAAGCAGTAAACACAATCACTTGCAAACAATTTTGTTTTTTTTAGCGTGGCACAAAGAATCCTGCACAAGATCAAGTTATTGGAAGGGGGAGAAATTGTTAGCGCAAAGAATCCTGCAGAAAATTTTTACAGAGGAGATATTTGGGTTCAGAAGGAGAACAGAAGACTTACAGTGAGATTTGGTCAACTGCTGACGTCAAAAGACCGCGGTTCCGCCGCCAGAAAGGTGTTGTTTCCGCGTTTTCGCGGTCGGCTATGTGGCTCGGTTCCCGAAAATCTTTCTGCTCCTCTGTTTTTATTTTCCTCTGTTGTTCAGATTTGCCGTTTTCTATTTCGCTCTCTGGATTTTTCCAGATCTGAATTCGTTCGATCCCCGTCTGTCACACGGGTGACCCGGGTTCGATCCCAGGCAACAGCGCCATTTGATTTGTTCAAAGAATTTATTAACCGCAATCAAGAACGGCGTCGCTTGGTAGCTAGCCGGTGAATACGGGTCGGTCTACAGGGATGTTGTGTATTTCCTAATTGTTTTAACGGGTTAATTCCAAATGGTGTTTGGATCTTTATCACTAAAAACTAAGTTGACTTAGACTAGGATTAGAAATCTTGCTAGGGTTAGGTTTAGGTTAAGTTTGGAAAATTAAGATTTCCCACCGCTTTCAATGCCCTAAATTAGATCTCTTTAGGTGTTATGGTAATTATTAATAAAGGGGATTAGGACGATTGGGAAGAAACGATGTTTCTTCCTCTAGGTCCTTGTCCGTCTTTTCTTAATCCTTACCCTAACCTCCATGGAAAACATGCACATTCGGTCTTTTATACTACGGTATCACCGTTACCTCATGGGTAGGGTGCCGTAGGGAGCGGTATGTGTATGTATGCATGGAGTCCTAATAATTAGTATGTGTTGGGCAAGAAAGGGGTGAGAGATTTGCATCTCTCAAACCTTCCCTATTCCTAACCCTAACAACCGAGGAACTACTCGCTCATTAGGGGATCTATGAAAGACATGATTTTTATTTGAGTTTTCGATTGAAAAGATGAATTATCTAACTACTGCAGATTAATAAAAAGTTCTAATTTAAATTAAATTAGGGCAGAGAATAAATTTAAACTAGGGCAGAAAGAAGAATTAAGAACCAGGGCAAAATAAAAGAACCTACTTACTTTATTGATGCTCTCTAAACTTTACAAAAGATTTCTGAATTTTTATCAATGAAAAGAGGCATGTCCCAAAGAGAGATTTAGGGCTTCTATTTATAGATCATAGAAACCCTAGGGTTACAATCGATTCACGTCTGCATTTACAATTTTACCTCATAAGAAAACCCTAGTCAACGCACCGCCAGCCGCCACACATTTTTCCACCAACACGGGCTTAGCACGGCCGCGGAACCGCGACCAAGAGCCAGGTTTGGCTGCGGTTCAGCGTCCATGTAGGGGCAACTTGGGCTGAAATTTTCTGGTCCTCTTCTGGTTGACTTTGTCTTCTTGTTTTTTCAGTTGGTTCTTCAGAATGTCTTCTAGTTCTCTTCCAGATCTCCACAGTGAATAATGTAGTGGACTTTTACCGTTACTTCGTGTCGAAATCTTGAACCTTGTGCTGCCTTTGTGCTTTTTGAACTTGTTCATTGATCTTCATTGTCCCTCAAAATGTAGGCACGATCAAGATTCCACCATTTATCGGTCGTAGTCTCACTGTTGTATCGTCTTTTCATCTTTTTACTGTTTTCTTTCCGAGAACCTGTAACTTGAAACTATGTAGCAGACATGGATCAAAAGCACCTGTTTATTTATAAAATGAATAAGAATGGGGAATATATTAATGTAAAATTATGGTATGAACAACATCGTTATTGATTGCGGTTAACTACACGCATTACTTTGCATTATACTATATATATGCACAAAAAATTTTGATAATGAAGTTTGAAAGTGAAACTTCACATCTATCAATTCATCTAATCATCGAAGAAGGAATCGACTGATCTACCGATCAAGTAATCTAGAGACAACTAGAGTTTTGTAATTTGGTTTTTCAGTGAACAACTTCTGCAGTGCAATAGTTTATTCAATAAAAGATAGTTCTTTCTTTTAATTTTGTCGCATTTACTTTCCGCATTTACTTTCTGTATTTACTTTCCGCAATTTTAATTATGTTATTTCTTATGGGTTCATTAATCTTCTATATTTCCTTATTTACTTCGTTGATCTCCATGAGCGAGTAAATTCTCTCTTTTTATGGTTTGTAGGATATGGTAGAAAATGGATGAATAATATTTCTTAAATTCTTTTTAAAGTTTAATTTTTATAAACTTTAGCAAATAGAATATTAACTCTCTTATCGGGCGTGCTATCAATTTATGATAGTCACGACCATGATTTGAGATTCGTTAATACTCGCTTTGTTAAGGGCATGAGATGAATAGGGATCAATGGAAGGACAAGGGTCAGTAGAGGGAAACACTAATTTCCTCCAAGAAACCTAATCTACATTCATCGCTATTTCTCTAGTAAAAAATAATTAAAAGATAAAAAGAATTATTTTTAAAACTCCATCCATTAACTACTAAATCTCCCTACAAGCCCTTCTTTTATAAACTTTTCAAACTTCTTAGTTTAAAACAATAAAAATCCCACCTTTCTTTGTCAACTCGTTTAAAACAAGATAAGCAGTTCACCAATTACCTGTGGATGACCCATACTCACTATCGGTGTCACGCCCCGCTTCCCAGTGTACGACGAAGGAGACGCGACGAGGTCCGCTACGTATACACTCAGAAGTACATACGCTAAGCGTATCTAAGCAATATAAAATAAATACACAAAAGACAAGAAATAAAAAGAACAGTAACTTTTATTCATTAAGATTCTTTGTACAATGCATGAAAGGGAATACAACTGAAATAAAAGATGCCTAAACGGTGGCATAACAGGAAATGAAAGGTAAAGAAAGGAAAAGTGTACAATGAAACTAAAGTGCATGGTCTTCGGCAAACTACTCCAAGTCTTCTTGCGATGGCTCGATCTCTGCCGGGTCTGAATCACCTGACGACATTCAAAGAAGAAGAAATAGAATGTCGTCAGCGAACAGGTCGCTCGGTAAGTCCCAAAGGTAAGAGGAAAGTAGAAAAGACAGAATAAGAAGATATCTTTTAAAGTTGTATACTATTGTTTTGATGTTGTGTTAATGCTGTTGTTTGTAGCTTGGTACAGAAGGATGCCAGTGTATACGAGGGGAGTCTCTATATGCAAGTGACTAGAGGCACGTGTAGTACAAGGAACCGTTTATGCCACGGTACAACAGCAACGGAATATAAGTTAGGTGTTTTAACCTGATCACCTCGTGCCACCTTTAACACCTTCCATACCAATCTACCCCTTAAACCCCGCGATGTAGTGTTATCTTGTAAATTGTATTAGTTGTATGATTGAATGACTGACTGACCGAAACCATGATATCAGGAAACGGTTGTAACCGTAGAGTCATGTAAATGAAATACTGAGAATCATGTAAAAAGAATATATATCCATGGTTCGGTTCGGTCAAGTTGTATAAATTGATAATTGTATTCATGGATTCATGTGTTTATATTGAATTGGAATATTGTAGATTATAGATTGTCTTGAATCATATTCAAGTCAGATTAATCAGACTCAAACTTGAGTCAGACAATCAGAAATGTGAATCGAGGTCTTATAATTGCTAGGGTCCTTAGGGTAATTTATAAAACTTGAGGGGGTTTTATGTAAAATTACTTTTATATACTTTTCAAAATACGCCTCAAGTATTTATTTTTCGTCTTTAGAGTTGTAATAAGGGTGGATTTTATGTTGTGACATTTCTAGTGAAAATATCCTAGTTTTATAAATAAGGTTATTTATCGGTAATATTGATTTATTTGAAGTTCATGGTATTTTAGTGTGAAATTTATTCTTGTGATTTTTAGGAAAAGGTGGAAAATTTATATTATAATAAAATAGATATTTAAATGATAAATATACAAATGTTTATACAAAAATAATTTTAATAAATATTTTATATTCCAAAAATCTCATTTTCTTAAGATGTCGTATTTTAAACCTTTCGAGATCGAATGCTCCTTGCGGAGGTCTGAATCTCGCACTACTAGCCCGAGGTTGCGCGATAAACCACACAATCCCGAACGGGTTCCCCAAAAATGGGTTGTAGCGGCGCTTTGCAAAGATTGTAAAATACTAATCCTTTAGAAAAAAGTAAAAGGTATTTATTTGCAAAGTGTAATTTTCCGTATTTTAGATTCTATGGTTTCCTAAGCCAACTTGCCTATTTCTAAATGGTCTAAACGACAAGTCGTTAGAAGGCTCAAATCGTCTCTTCACCGCCAATTGTGGCCAGGTAAGTACAAATGAGGAAAGGAGGGATCCGCTCACAAATCACCGTGAGACGGGCCTTTTAAAGTTACCTTTTCTCACTTGCCTAGCCTAGACACCACAAAATCAGGTTTAGATAAACGATCAATGTCCACAACTTATCGTGTTTTCCTAATAAGAGGTATTTATTTAAAAGTGTATCAAAGCTAAAACTTTTAGAAATGATTTTATTAAGAATATGGTACTTAAATGAAAGTATTGTTTTATCGTATTCTAAGTTTTTTGATGATGTCATTTAGGTTGTATTTGAGCGTGTGTGGAGGTAGGTCATTACCTCGTGCTCTACTTTAAATGTATAGCAAAGTTAAGGGGTTAAATGTGAAATCGAAACATTGTGGTATTTAAGTGAAAAAATACGATAAATTGGAAAGGCTATCATTTCATGTGATGAAACTTATTCAAATTGATTGTTAAATGTTTAATAGTTAACATAAATATGTTTAAGCATGAATGTATTGATGAGAAGTGAAATTTTATAGAAAACCAAATCGGATTTGTTCCGATTCTGTCGGATTTCGTAGTTTCGTATTTTAGAGAAATAGAAAGGGGGATAGAATGGGACTTACAGATTTCGTTTAAGCAAAGGAGTGAAGGGGGACTAGAGAGGTTGCCAAGGCGTTGTTTCGTCACCGGTTGTTTCTAAAAACGTCGCCGGAATTTCGTCGGAGGTTCGCCGCGCACTTGTTTCCAAGGTACACAACTCTTGGAAATTTTTTGAGAGAGTGAGCTTAGGGTTTTGGGATGAGAGGGTAGAGTGTAGGGTGTATTTATAGGATAGGCTAGGGTGGGGTAGGTGAAAGGTTTTTTAATTAAAAAAAATTGTAAAAAATGTAGAAATTCATTAAAAATTGTAGTAAATGGGGGATAATTAAGTTTCGGGAACCGATCCAATTAAATGGTGTGTGCAGGGGAGTTGGGCAACTGAAAAGTCACAACTTTTCAGTTGCCGACTCGGCCGGTCCGCCGGCCGACTCGGCCGAGTTGGGCCGAGTCGGAAGGTCGGGAGGTGGGGGGTCTCGTGAGGTAGACTCTGGTATATTTTGATTTTCAAGTGTAGTTCAAGTTTTGGGAGTTATGGTCTGTGGACTGTTGGGCTTCCAAAGGATTTAAAACAAAAAAAATCTAAAAATAATGTGGGGTAGGGGATTTGAACTGTGGTGGCTTGGTTCAGCAGTGCAAGGTGTTACCAATGAGCTACAAGCTCCTTCTTGTAATTATTGTGGGAAAATAAATACTTAAAGTGTTAACAACAACATTAAATACCCCAAGTATACTTCAAATTTAAATCAATTTTATGTATACAAAAATTGGAGTTGTTACAATCTACCCTCCTTACAAAAAATTTCGTCCTCAAAATTTACAACTTTTATTTGAGGGCTAGTTTACAAAGAGGTGATGATATCTTGCACGCATTTCATCTTCCCTTTCCCAAGTGGATTCTCCTGGAGTATCTTTCCTCCACATTACCCGGACCAAAATAACTTCCTTATTCCGAAATATCTTCACTTTCTTGTCCAGGATCTCCACAGGTTGTTGCTCACAAGACAAGTCGGGCTGTATAGTGAGCTCGGAATGATCAAGAATATGGCTGGGGTCACTCATATACTTTTTGAGTTGGGATATGTGGAACACGTTATGCACTCCTTCCAATGAGGGTGGAAGCGCTAAGCGGTATGCCACTTCACCGACTCGTTCGAGTATGTCGAACGGTCCAATATATCTCGGACTCAATTTACCCCGTCTTCCAAATCGGATCACTCCGCGGTTCGGAGATATCTTCAAGAATACATGGTCTCCTGGCTGTAACTCCAAGTGTCGTCTCTTTGCATCAGCCCAGTGTTTCTGTCGATCTTGGGCTATGCGCATCCTTTCCCTGATAGTACGAACCACATCAACGGTCGCTACTATCATCTCTAGTGCAAGAAGTTCCCTATCTCCGATGCCGTCCCAACTTAATGGTGATCGGCACTTCCTTCCATACAATGCTGCAAAAGGTGCCATTCCTATGCTTGCTTGGTAGCTGTTATTGTACGCGAACTCCACATGATGCAGGTGATCTTCCCACGATCCTTTGAAGTCTAGCATACACGCTCTGAGAATATCCTCCAAGATCTGAATCGTTCATTCCGACTGACCATCTGTTTGTGGATGCTAAGCCGTGCTGAAGTTCAGACTTGTTCCCAAGCTAGCTTGCAGACCCTGCCAAAATTGCGATCGGAACCTGGTGTCATGATCGGAGACAATGCAGACCGGTACTCCATGAAGTCTCACAATTTCCTCCATGTACTTCTTTGCTAGTGTCTCAGTTGATTGGCCAACTCGGAATGGGATGAAGTGAGCCGACTTTGTGAGTCAATCCACAATGACCCATATAGCATCGTTACCCTTTGTGCTGTGAGGAAGAGCAGTCACAAAATCCATCGTGATGTGCTGCCACTTCCATTCTGGGATTGGTAACGGTTGAAGTAGTCCAGCTGTTCTGTGATGTTCAGCCTTTACTTGCTAACACACCAAGCATTTTGCGACACTTCTGGCTACTTCATGCTTCATTCCATGCCACCAATAATTCTGACGTAGATCTTTGTACATTTTGGTACCTCCAAAATGTACTGAGTAGGGAGAGCTGTGAGCTTCTTTCATTAACTCTTCCAGAACAGGACCTTTTGGTACACACAATCTGCTGCCATATCTCAAAGATCTGTCTTCATGGATGATGAAGTCTGTTCTGAGTCCATTCTCCACTTGTTCTCTGATCCTTTGCAACTTAGCATCACTTGCTTGAGCTGCTTTAATCTGATTGACAATGGTTGATTGAACTTGTAGATTCATTAAACTTGAAGCATTACCTGGCATGACTACTTCAATCTCCATCTGATGCAAGTCTTGCCGAAGCTTCCACTGAGCAGTGAGATTCATCGATAATGGTTGGCGACTAAGAGCATCAGGTACTACATTCACCTTCCCTGGGTGATATTGCAAGTTGATGTCATAGTCTGCCATGAGTTCTAACCATCTTCTCTGCCGCATATTCAACTCCTTCTGAGTAAACACGTACTTCAGACTTTTATGATCTGTGTAGATGTTCACTCGTTCACCAAGTAAATAATGGCGCAAAATCTTGAGAGCCAAGATGACGGCTGCCAACTCCAGATCATGCATCGGATAATTGTGCTCATGACTCTTCAGTTGTCTTGAAGCATAAGCCACAACCTTACCGTGCTGATGTAGAACACATCCTAATCCCTTACCGGATGCATCACAATGCACTTCGAATCCTCCAGATTGATCCGGTATTACGAGAATAGGTGCAGATGTCAATCTTGACTTGAGTTCTATGAAAGCTTGTTCGCATGCTTCTGACCACACAAATTCTTCATCTTTTCGTGTGAGCTTGGTCAGGGGTGTTGCTATCTTTGAGAATCCTTCAATGAACCTTCTATAATATCCAGCTAAACCCAAGAAACTCCGAATGTCCTTCACTGACTTTGGTGTGGGCCATTCGCTAACTGCTGAAACTTTGGCTGGATCCACAAAAATTCCTTCTCCTGATACGATATGTCCAAGAAAGCCAACTTGATTTAGCCAAAACTCGCACTTTCTATACTTGGCATAAAGCTTATGTTGTCGAAGATTTTCCAGGACAATTCGTAGGTTCTCTGCATGCTCTTTCCGACTCTTAGAATACACCAGGATATCGTCGATGAAGATGACAACAAACCTGTCTAAGTACTCCCGGAAAACTTGATTCATTAGGTTCATGAATATTGCTGGTGCATTGGTCACTCCAAATGGCATCATTAGAAATTCGTAATGTCCCTAGCGTGTTCTGAAAGCTGTTTTGTGAATATCAGCTTCCTTGACCTTCACTTGATGATAACCTGAACGAAGATCCAATTTAGAGAAAACACAAGATCCACTTAGCAGATCGAATAAATCATCGATGCGCAGGAGTGGATACTTGTTCTTTATAGTGACTTCGTTCAAGGCCCTATAATCGATGCACATTTTGTATGAACCTTCCTTCTTCTTCACCAGTAGTACAGGTGCTCCCCAACTTGAAATGCCGGGACGAATCCATCCTTTTGCCAATAATTCGTCCAACTGTGTTCGGACTTCCTTCAAACCTTCCGGACTCAGTCTATAAGGTGCTTTGATAATCGGTTGTGCTCCCGGTACTAAATCAATATTGAATTCAAGAGCTCGATCGGGAGGCAAACCTGATATATCGTCAGGAAATACATCGTCGAACTCTCGAACTACCTCTGGTCTTAATTCTTCTTCTGCTTGAGCTGCTGCAACTACTGCTTCCCTTGGCTTCGCTATGTAGGTACTTGGCTCTAGGGTACGGTCTCCGCTCTTGAAATAGAAGACCGGATGGTCTGGAATCTCGAATACTACCCTCCTTTGACGACAGTCGATGGTAGCATAAAAATTTCCAAGCCAATCCATTCCTAGAACCACATCGAAGTTCGGTATGTCCAATACTTTGAAGTCAGCATAAAACTCTCTGCTGCAGACGACGACTGGACACAAACTGTATCCCATAGTTGCCTTTAGAACGCCATTTCCGGAACTGACATTCCAGCTGGATACAAGCGGTGAGACTGGAATCGCATGGGTTCGGACGAACCGTTACGACATAAAGCAGTGGGATGCTCCAGTATCAAACAGTGCAAGTGCAGGTAGTGAGGCTACTAGGATTGTACCTAAGGTATGTGGGATATGTTTTAGGTATAGGGAAAGTGTGTATATAACCAAGACTAAAAGATAAGTTTGAGAAGGAAAGTTTACCAGTAATGACTTAGCCAGTGGCCTCAGCTTCTTCCACAGACATCGTGAAAGCCTGGCGCTTTGGTACATTCCTCCTGGCCTGAGGAGCATTCCTCGGAACGTTCCTTTAAGCTTGATGGAACTGACGAGGAGGTGGTGCAGCTTGTGGTCCTCTGGGTGGTGCAGGTAGTGCAAGTCTTGGAGCGGGTGCTTGGATGGCTGGGCGCTGTGGGTAATTGTTTGCTGTCCTGGGTGCCGCAACTGGGTTTTGCCTTTGGGGACAAGACCCAATATCATGAGTAGCTGAGCCGCAGACTAAGCAAAGGCAGTTGGCTCGCCGGTAGTCTTTCATCATATGTCCAGCTCTTTTGCAGTAGTTACAAAAGGCTGGGCTAGGACGATGGTTCGGTACTCCGGGTCGCCTTGGCACAAAAGGTGGTCTGGACGAGGGTTCACCTGCCATCTGGTTGGCAGGGCGCTTAACTCCTGCAGACTGAGGTCTGCCCCTTGCTTTTATCACTGCCTCATAACTGCGGGCAGCTTCCAGAGCATCTTCATGAGTCAAAAAATTTCCTGTGTCTAGAGTAGCCTGAATCTCCGTGTCCAGTCCTTGTTGAAAGCGACGGGCTCTGATCTCGTCCGTCGGTATCAAATGTGCCGCGAATCTGTTTAAGGATGGTGTTAGCTGTGTAGTATGTGATATTTGAAAATTGAACTATTGCGACATATCTTACCGTCTTAACATGGTGAATTCAGCGTCGTATACATCTACTGATTTGTCCCACATCGATCCTTGTTGTAGATGAATGAACTGCTGCTCCACGGCAAACCTGGCAGTCACAGGGAAGTATTTCGCGTCGAATTTCTCGCGAAAAGTCTTCCATTCAATAGGCTGTACAAGACGGCTTTCTTCCACCTTCCACCTGTTGTGAGCATTGTCCGTGAGCTGTAGTTTCGCCACACGGACCCAAGCTATGTCTGGCACTTGTGCTGCTGCCAGATCATCTTCTTTGCTTTGTGCTCATTCTTCAGCTTCAAGAGGGCTTCCTTTTCCGGAGAACTGCTTCGGATGTAAAGTCCTGAATTGCTTTACCCCCGGTGCGTCAGTCTTGGGACGGTTCAGGAGTTGTTGCTGTCCCTTGAGAAGGCTGCGGATCGCCTCAAGTAGCATTGTTTGCTCGGTAGGTGGCGCAGGAACAACTGGTGTAAGAGGTAGTGCTGGAGGTGTGTTGTTGACGTTGGTGCTGGTGTTGTTCGGGGAATCCATAACCCTGAAGAAAAATTTAGGTTAGGACAGATTCATGGAATATGAAATTGTAAGATTCAAGGAACATGAATTGTAAAGAATGTTTTAGTTGCTGGTTCTTTTGTTATATTTCTTAGATTTTTCACGCAGAACAGAACTGCATGATAGGGTTTCATATAGCTCTGACCTGCATGGGCCACCAACAAAACCTGTCACGCCCCGCTTCCCAGTGTACGGCGAAGGAGACGCGACGAGGTCCGCTACGTATATACTCAGACGTACATACGCTAAGCGTATCTAAGCAATATAAAATAAATACACAAGAGACAAGAAATAAAAAGAACAACAACTTTTATTCATTAACATTCTTTGTACAATGCATGAAAGGGAATACAACTGAAATAAAAGATGCCTAAACAGTGGCATAACAGGAAATGAAAGGTACAGAAAGGAAAAGTGTACAATGAAACTAAAGTGCAGGGTCTTCGGCAAACTGCTCCAAGTCTTCTTGCGATGGCTCGATCTCTGCCAGGTCCGAATCACCTGACGACATTCAAAGAAGAAGAAATAGAATGTCGTCAGCGAACAGGTCGTTCGGTAAGTCCCAAAGGTAAGAGGAAAGTAGAAAAGAAAGAATAAGAAGATATCTTTTAAAGTTGTATACTATTGTTGTAATGTTGTGTTAACGCTGTTGTTTGTAGCTTGGTACAGAAGGATGCCGGTGTATACGAGGGGAGTCTCTATATGCCAGAGACTAGAGGCACGTGCAGTACAAGGAACCGTTTATGCCACGGTACAACAGCAACGGAATATAAATTAGGTGTCTTAATCTGACCACCTCGTGCCACCTTTAACACCTTCCATACCAATCTACCCCTTAAACCCCGCGATGTGGTGTTATCTTGTAAATTGTATTGGTTGTATGATTGATTGACTGACTGACCGAAACCATGATATCAGGAAACGGTTGTAACCGTAGAGTCATGTAAATGGAATACTGAGAATCATGTAAAAGGAATATATATCCATGGTTCGGTTCAGTCAAGTTGTATAAATTGATAATTGTATTCATGGATTCATGTGTTCATATTGAATTGGAATATTGTAGATTATAGATTGTCTTGAATCATATTCAAGTCAGATTAATCAGACTCAAACCCGAGTCAGACAATCAGAAATGTGAATCGAGGTCTTATAATTGCTAGGGTCCTTAAGGTAATTTATAAAACTTGAGGGGTTTTTATGTAAAATTACTTTTATATACTTTTCAAAATACGCCTCAAGTATTTATTTTTCGTCTTTAGAGTTGTAATGAGGGTGGATTTTATGTTGTGACATTTCTACTGAAAATATCCTAGTTTTATAAATAAGGGTATTTATCGCTAATATTGATTTATTTGAAGTTCATGGTATTTTAGTGTGAAATTTATTCTTGTGATTTTTAGGAAAAGGTGGAAAATTTATATTATAATAAAATAGATATTTAAATGATAAATATACATATGTTTATACAAAAATAATTTTAATAAATATTTTATATTCCAAAAATCTCATTTTCTTAAGATGTCGTATTTTAAACCTTTCGAGACCGAATGCTCCTTGCGGAGGTCTGAATCTCGCACTACTAGCCCGAGGGTGCGCGATAAACCGCACAATCCCGAACGGGTTCCCCAAAAATGGGTTGTAGCGGCGCTTTGCAAAGATTGTAAAATACTAATCCTTTAGAAAAAAGTAAAAGGTATTTATTTGCAAAGTGTAATTTTCCGTATTTTAGATTCTAGGGTTTCCTAAGCCAACTAGCTTATTTCTAAATGGTCTAAACGATAAGTCGTTAGAAGCCTCAAATCGCCTCTTCACCGTCAATTGTGGCCAGGTAAGTACAAATGAGAAAATGAGGGATCCGCTCACGAATCACCGTGAGACGGGCTTTTTAAAGTTACCTTTTCTCACTTGCCTAGCCTAGACACCACAAAGTTAGGTTTAGATAAACGATCGATGTCCACAACTTATCGTGTTTTCCTAATAAGAGGTATTTATTTAAAAGTGTATCAAAGCTAAAACTTTTAGAAATGATTTTATTAAGTATATGGTACTTAAATGAAAGTATTGTTTTATCGTATTCTAAGTTTTTTGATGATGTCATTTAGGTTGTATTTGCGCGTGTGTGGAGGTAGGTCATTACCTCGTGCTCTACTTTAAATATATAGCAAAGTTAAGGGGTTAAATGTGAAATCGAAAGGTTTTGGGATGAGAGGGTAGAGTGTAGGGGGTGTATTTATAGGGTAGGCTAGGGTAGGGTAGGTGAAAGGTTTTTTAATTAAAAAAATTTATAAAAAATATAGAAATTCATTAAAAAATGTAGTAAATGGGGGATAATTAAGTTTCGGGAACCGATCCAATTAAATGGTGTGTGCAGGGGAGTTGGGAAACTGAAAAGTCACAATTTTTCAGTTGCCGACTCGGCCGGTCCGCCGGCCGACTCGGCCGAGTCGGGCTGAGTCGGAAGGTCGGGAGGTGGGGGGTCTCGTGGGGTAAACTCTAGTATATTTAGATTTTCAAGTGTAGTTCAAGTTTTGGGAGTTATGGTCTGTGGACTGTTGGGCTTCCAAAGGATTTAAAACAAAAACAATCTAAAAATAATGTGGGACAGGGGATTTGAACTCTGGTGGCTTGGTTCAGCAGTGCAAGGTGTTACCAATGAGCTACAAGCTCCTTCTTGTAATTATTGTGGGAAAATAAATACTTAAACTGGTAACAGCAACATTAAATACCCCAAGTATACTTCAAATTTAAATCAATTTTATGTATACAAAAATTGGAGTTGTTACAATCGGCTAGCTATTGCAACACTGTTATTGATTGCAGTAATTTACAACACAACAATGACACGGTTTTTCAAACAAACCAGTCTCGCATTGGTACATGCTTTCGTGGAGGCTCCACTCTCTAGCTGTCACTTAGCGTGAACCTGCCTTGCCTATATTACTCTTCCGCCCAATTCTTGAAGACAAAGCAATCCTCGATTGGATGGCTGATGATCCGATGATAAAGACAGTAATCCGGATGATTAAAGGTATTTGCTTGATGGGGCTGCTTAGACTCGGGCAGTGTTAGCATTTGGTGCTTCATGAAGAGGGCGAATATCTTACTTGTCTTATCACGGGGAAAAGAGTATATCTGTCCTATCTTCTGTATAAGGAATGAGCTTGGGCGGCATTTTTCTCGTTGACGCGGTGTCCCAAGATCGTCTTGTCTTGGTTGAGGGTTGAACGTAGATGCCGTCTTATTTTCATTATTGTTACTTTGAATCTCCTCTCTTATAAAGGAAGGCAAAGGTAGCTGTTGCTGTGCCAGATTAACATAACTCCATATTCCATTATATTGCTCGATTGGAGGTAACAACATGACCTTTTCATATAGGTCCATTATACATTCTTCGAGCTCATCGACTTCTTGAACTGTTTCTTTCACATCGTCTCAATCAGCTCTTCTGATGGTTGGGTTGAAGCACTTTGTAGGGTATCTCCCTCTTGCTCGGTCGCGTCACCTACCACAAGTGTCTTCTCTTTCGCTTAAGGCATAGCAGCTATGAATTCACTCCTTCTTCTTGGGCTGAACGTATCCAAAACCAGTGGTATCAAACATTTTATGAGGCATGAATTAGCGGGTCCTTGGCACTTCCTATATCTTCCTCTAATATTGAGCCTGAAGGGTAGTTTGTTGGAATGGTATTCCCTGCCGATTAAGGGTTTCTTTTAAATTCCTCGAACAATATCTCAGCATAGGGATTGATTATGACCTATCGAGATTCGGATCAAATCTATGTCACATCTTTTTCTCCACTCTAGTTTCTTCCGAGTTATAGAAGAGAATCGCCTTTTCGCCCCGATATCTGGGAGGTACATGAAAGGTGACCAGCTCCAGCATGCTTTAAGTGCCGAGTGCATTGAGTTCTTTATAGTGGTAAGATGGAACCATCATAATATGTAGAGCTCGGTCTGTTTCAGCAGGAATCTTCACCTATAGGTGGGTAGAGAACACTTCATCAGCTTCTTCTTCCGAGTCACTGTCGAAGACTAGAAATGAGGGTTGTGAAAGTCTACCCTTGCCCCACCATGAGGTTTAAACCTGTAGGGTTCCTAGGCACTCTCAAGAGGACTCACAAGGCATCAACCATGCCAATTTCAAATTTTACGGGTGCCGAGAAACCCTAATACGGATCGTTGACTAGAAGTTTAGGCGAAATGCGAATCTAGTTAACAACTTAACTAAAGATAAGAAGCTACAACCTTTGTAGATCCGGTTATCCACTTCCTTAGCTCCACGTAGTCGTCCCTTCGCTGTCCATCTCGAATCTCGGACTCTCGCATCGGCATCATCGGAGAAATGAGCGGAATAGGTCGTCGGCTTCGTGCCGAAGATGATCTACGTCGAGGCTATACTGGATCAAGCTCCGACTTCACCTAGTTATGAAACTTGTGAAGAAAACACCCAAAACCACTTGGCAAGAGGTAAAGGATGAATAAATAGGAGGTGGGTTCACTTTAGAATTGGATTTCTCTCACTTTTGCTCAAGTTGCCATTGATGGACTTAAGCTTTTCTTGAAGAAGAAGATGATCAAGAAGAAGAAAGAATATGATAAGTGTTAATCAAAAATGAAAAGTAAAATGAATACTTATCATATACTAACTAAGGTAGAGTGTAGAGAATTGACCATGGTTACTTTGATGGGTTAGGGTTAAGCATGAAGACAAGAATGGTTACAAAGTCAAAGCTTCATGAAGCTTCAACTAGAAACAAAGAAAGCCACCATTCTTATCATAATCTTTTCCAAATAAATAAATAAACAAATAAATGAATAAGCAAAACCCTAATTATCAACTTAACCATGGTTTAATTCTATACACTTAACCAAATGAGCAAGTATCATCAAACATGATACAAACATGTGCACAAAAGTATATCACATATACAACTTTCACATCAAGTGAGAAAATCCATTTAAAGTGAACCAATACTAGCTAAAGCAAAGTAATATATCAAATATATAATTATACATTAAATCATTAAATCAACACTTGATTTAACGATCCGGTCATATCGCATATAACCGACTAGTATCCTATGCATCGGCTTATCAAATCAATCCTTGATTCGATATCTAGGTTATATCGAATATATCCAATCGATACATTCATCGCGAGAATGGGATACGGTATCACATACACGCATTATTCTCGGTCCTGCACATATCTCATATGCGCTCCTATTTCGTTTCGCTTGAGCCAGGAAACCTCTGTGTAGGACTCTAAAGACTCGTCAATACGCCGGTAGCAGATGATGATCATATCAAGCACCCACAAGCCGCAAGCGGTCTGCTAAACATAACGGCCATCCGGGTATTGAGCGATCAGAAGATCGACGAGCTAGCCCGCTCACACTCCTGTGAATCCAACCAGTAACACTTACCGTACAGTCCGGTCTGTTCGTCTGATATGTCGCATATCAAGTCTAGGGGTGGTAAACGTCAGACCCCAATAACCGATAAGTCGTGCCGATGTGAGGCTCATAACGGGTCGAGAAACTACTGGTAACACTTACCAGCAAATCTCTGATCAGCCCTGGCCTGGGACTTCCCTGTTACGGCCAATCGAGCACAGCGCAACATAAACCCCCAATACCGGAAGAGACGAAACCCCTCCTATCGCTCATTGCCTCCATGTGACTCGGGACTGTGCCCAAAAACCACCGTTTTGCACGCCCTCATGGACGTGGTAAGGTGGAGATCAAAGCACAGTGGGAATCACACAAGACTCTATGACGATCTCGGGTCTACAGACTAACCTGCACAAGTGTCACCTGAGAACTGCCATCTGACGTGAGGTATAATACCATCTGGGAGTTCTCGGCGAGTCCGTCCAGTGTACTCAGTCTCTACTGAGCACCCGTATACCATCTCTGATGTCAAACACCAATGGATATGGGATCATCCATCGCCCATCTCATGGGTCGAGAAGCGTATACGCTAGTCTACACTGGTATATCGATGCCCCATCTCGATACACCTATGACTAGGGACCTTGAAGGATGTACCTATGGACTACCATGTCCCCACTAGTATGATCTGCATCATAGTCCAGGTAGTCAAGTACACATCCTAAGGGCTTTACCAACATGTAACTATAAGACAGTATAAAGAGACTAGTATACATATTAAGATAAAGTGTAACCAGATAGCATACTATCATATCGAGCAAGAAATTCATCTCTATATATGTCTAAGCATCCAATATAATATACATCATCTGTACAATACTGGCCTCTAGGGCATACATACAACTAACAATCTCCCACTTGCACTAGGGCCAGCTGCTGTAGTATCGCATACCGAGCATCCCGAAGAGTCTCTCAAACTGTATCTGGGGAATGGCCTTCGTGAGTCGATCCGCCGTGTTGTTCTTCGTGTCAACTCTCCTGACCTCGATCTCCCGGCGATCAACTATCTCCCGGATCTTGTGATACCGCCTTAGAATATGCCTGGATCGCTGATGGGACCTGGGTTCCTTGGCCAAAGCCACCGCTCCATTGTTATCGCAATACAAAGGTATTGGATGCTCAATGGATGGAACCACTCCAAGTTCAGTAATGAACTTCTTGATCCAGACAGCATCTTTGGCAGCATCGTTGGCAGCGATGTATTCAGCCTCCATCGTCGAGTCTGCCACGGTTTTCTGCTTGGAACTCTTCCAGCTAACCGCCCCTCCGTAAAGGGTAAAGACAAAGCCTGACTGCGACTTAGAGTCGTCCTTATCACTCTGGAAGCTCGAATCGGTAAAGGACTCCACTTGGAGTTCTCCGTTACCATACACCAAGAGCATCTCTTTAGTCCTTCGTAAGTACTTGAGAATGCTCTTCACAGCTGTCCAGTGACTCTCTCCACGATCAGTTTGATACCTGCTCACTACACTTAGTGAATATGCAACATCGGGTCTGGTACATAGCATCGCGTACATGATAGAGCCTACTACCGAAGCATAGGGTATCCCTTGCATGCGAGCTCTCTCCAAATCAGTCTTGGGAGACATCTCTTTGGAGAGAGTGACTCCAGAGATCGTGGGTAAGTTCCCACGCTTGGATTCTTCCATACTAAACCTCTTTAGTATGGTGTCAATGTACCTGGATTGGGACAATCCCAAAATCCGTTTGGATCTATCTGTATAGATCCTTATTCCCAATATGCAGGAGGCATCACCAAGATCTTTCATTGAGAATCTTTGTGATAAGAAGAGCTTGACCGATTGCAGCATAGGAATATCATTTCCTATCAAGAGTATATCGTCCACGTACAATACGAGGAAGACAACCTTACTCTCTTCTACCTTCTTGTAGATACAAGGTTTATCTGGATTTTTGACGAAATCAAACTCTTTGATAACGACATCAAAGCAGATGTTCCAACTCCGCGATGCTTGCTTTAATCCATAAATGGATTTAAGCAGCTTGCATACCTTCCCGCTGCTCCCACTGTCTACGAAGCCCTCTGGCTGAGTCATATACACGCACTCTTCTAAATCACCATTTAGAAAGGCGGTCTTAACATCCATTTGCCAGATTTCGTAATCATGATATGCAGCGATGGCAAGCATGATCCGGATGGATTTAAGCATAGCCACTGGAGAAAAGGTCTCGTCATAGTCCACACCTGGTCTTTGACGAAAACCCTTTGCTACAAGTCTAGCTTTGAAAGTCTCCACTTTCCCATCTACACCAAGTTTCTTCTTGAAGATCCACTTGCTCCCAATGGGTTTTACCCCTTCAGGAGCAACTTCCAAAGTCCATACTCTGTTGGTGTACATGGATTCCATCTCGGACTACATAGCATCCAGCCATTTCACTGAGTCCCTACTCGTGATGGCTTGCTCGAAGCTAGTTGGGTCATCATCATCCATGATGCAATCCTCGCTCCCTCCATCCATGAGAAAACCGTAGTATCTCTCAGGTTGGTGAGGAACCCTACTAGATCGGCGGAGAGACTGAGGTTCATTGGGAGCTACTGAATCCTCTGGTTCCACTAAATCTTCAGTTACGGTTTGTGTATCTGGAACTTCTTCCAGCTCTACCACTTTGCCACTAATTTCTTTTTCAAGGAATTCCTTTTCTAAAAAGGTGGCATATTGAGAAACAAACACTTTTTGTTCTTCAGCGTGGTAAAAAAAATATCCTTGGGAATTCTTAGGATATCCCACAAACTTGCAAAGAACTGACCGTGCCTCGAGTTTGTCTGGATTTTGCCTTTTGACATAGGCCGGACAACCCCATATCTTAACTCGTTTAAAATATGGTCTCTTCCCACTCCATATCTCATATGGTGTGGTAGGTACAGATTTAGATGGAACTTGATTCAATAGGTATGCTGCTGTCTCCAGCGCATATCCCCAGAAGGAAATAGGTAACTCTGCTGTGCTCATCATAGAGCGCACCATATCTAATAGGGTGCGGTTCCTCCGTTCTGATACACCGTTGTGCTGTGGTGTATATGGAGGAGTCAGCTGAGAGAGAATCCCATTCTCTTTTAGGAAGTCCAGGAATTCATTGCTCAAGTATTCACCTCCTCGATCAGATCGAAGGATTTTAATACTTTTTCCGGTTTGGTTCTCGACTTCTTGTTTATATTCTCTAAATTTCTCAAAAGCTTCTGATTTGTGTTTCATCAGGAACACATACCCGAACCTAGAGAGATCGTCAGTGAATGTAATGAAGTACGAAGAACCATCCCTGGCATGTGTAGACATGGGACCGCATGCATCACTATGTATTAGCCCTAAGAGTTTGGTAACTCTTTCTCCGTGTCCCGTAAACGGAGTTTTGATCATCTTGCCTTTGAGACATGACTGGCAAGTGTCATAAGATGAAAATTTGAATGGTTTCAAATATCCATCCTTATGCAACTTAGCCAGTCGTGTCGCATTGATGTGACCCAGTCTACAATGCCACAAGAAGGATTCGTTCAATTCTGAACTCTTCCTCTTGTGTGCGTTTGTTATGCTCAAAACTGTTGATTGATTTAGAACATAAATGCCATTGCACAACGTGCCTGATCCAACCAACTTTTAGTTACGGAAAATGTTCATAACATTGTCCTGTAATACAAAATTATATCCCTCTTTACTTAGCAAAGAAACCGATATAATGTTGCATATCAGGTTCGGCATGTAATAGCATTCTTTCAGAACCAATGTATTACCAGTTGGTAATACAAGGTGATATTCTCCGACAGTCTTAGCTGCAACAATTGCACCATTTCCAACTCTAATGTCTTTATCACCTTCTCCAAGTTCTCTACCTTTCCTAAGCCCATGTAACTGATTACATATATAGGATCCTGACCCGGTATCTAATACCCAGGACGTAGGGCAAATGGAGAAACAGTTCTCTGTAACGAACACACCCGAAGAAAATGCATCAACATGTACTTTCTTCAATCGGGTGGCATGGGAATCCTGGTATTCCCCTATATCCTGTTCATTCCTATAACTCTTATAAGAAAGAACGGAACCAACGTTCCCCAGCACAGTATAACATGCGGGTTCGGTCAATACATCCATATTATTATCTTGATTAAGGCATGAAATGGTCGCTACCTGGAGAGAGAGAGAAGAAAACACTTTAGCGTATGCTCGTACAAGATCAAATTGGTTATTATCTTATCTAATCAGGATGGCTCCCACTGCTTTTTATCAAATCTTCCTTCAAACCCTAAAAGGAAAGATTAGCTGGGATTAATTACACCCTACAACTTCGTCGATCTTTCAGCCAGGCCAGTGTCGGTACTTTGAGGGAGTTTCCCCGTGCTTTCGCATGGACCTAATTAATGTAAACCTCGTTTTCCCAGAGGCATAACCCCGTTGACACCTTTCTAGACACCTATTTGATCGGCTAATTGTAGTGTGCAAAACTCTCCCAGGAGTAACTCTTACTCGCAGTGGGTATCGGGATCCAACTATCTCATAAAAGGTATGCAATCTCATTGCAAATTTCAACACTTGAAATTCCCGATAATATTTTGCCCCTAGCAGCTATATGACCTTAACATAGTCAACAAATCATAAGTGCTAGTCAAGTTCAACCCGTCATTTCCTGATTGAATTAAACCCACCCGCACGACCCTTAACATAGTCAACAAAGTCGCACGACTACCCTAATCCAATCTGCATCATATGCATAAGCAGATAAATACTAGTCAGCTACCGCACACTACGCCTTAACATAGTCAACAAACGTAGCACGAATACTAACTAGTACTTATCTGAAATGACGGAGGGCTACGACAGGTTTTTCTGAAAACCTATTGCGTAATGAACTTGATATCGTTGTAGAATCAAATGAAGTTTTGAAATGGAATGATTTTGAGGCTTTTCTAGTTTTGCTAAAGGGGTCACTCCCTGTGAAGGGATCGTCGGCCCTTTCCTCGTCGAATGAGGTGCGGGATATATCCTATATATCACTGTGCAAAGCAAAAACTATAGAAGCTTTCAAAAACAAACAGAGTGTGTAGCATCTGCCAGTTATTTCTAAAGGAGTCACTCCCGGTGAAGGGATCTCGGTCATTTCCTCATCGAATAAGGTGCAGGATATATCACATATACCGCTGTGCAAAGCAAGAACTGTAGCTACCCTTTTTTAATTAAAATTTGATTCTACAACATCTTAGGTTTCTTTTCTTTCATTAATCACATTAATGAAGTCCCATCATTTAAGTCACCTAAACATCACAGATAAATACGACGTACACTTATGCCATCCGCATTCGCCTCGATGTCCCCTCGTGCACCGTTAGGTTAGGTAACTAACGACAGAGCAGGGCAGGGCTAGTGCGGGTGCAAAACATAAGTAACGTCTATACAATATATCATATATACTATATACTGTATCTATCACAGAACATCACATGATCACATCACAGATATCGCAGCAGAAGAAACATATGAAACATTGGATATACTAGGACGCCCGTGTTTTGAATACGAGCCAGTATAAAACACGGATTCCACGGTCGTGATGAATAGCCAATCCCACACCCCTAGACCCCTACGAGAGCGGCAAGCAACCCTACCAATTCTAGGGTTAGGAGACCCGGACTCGACTCCTCGAATTAGTCTCCCACTGGACCCCAGAACCCAGTTACTTATGCTCCCCTCCTTGGGTCTATCCTAATGCGGAAAAGAAAATAATATACAAAAGGTGACAACTTCCGCAACCTGGAAGTGCCCCAAATAAAAGAATATTACATACAAGTTTTTACATGAATGAAAATGAAAAACGCTCATCTCACATAAAAACCCCCGGCTATTCGAACACGACGATCCAATATAACATATCTAGCAACACATAACATCACATGTCATCAACGTAAGTAAATATGCGCATCCCAATTGTCGTTGACATATAGCAACGAAACCGGCGATATCACATATTACACTTACGGTCACAGAAAAGAAAGTGTAAAACTACAACAGTTGGAATCCGCAACCCTTTTAGACATCACATGCCTAATCAAATGAAATACTTAGACATCACATGCCTAACAATTATAAACCCCGCATTTTAGTCTCATTATCGAAAACTCTTTTCAATATCATGTGGGACTAAACTGCTAGATTTATAACATTCATTCAGTTATCTCATAACTGTTTGTGAATTCCAATTATTGTATCCCATTCCGGATAAATAGAAAATATTAAAATTTCCGATCGAACATTCAAACACCCAAGTTTTCCCGAAACCGATCAACACATGAAATAAGTTCAAAGACATTCATTTCATGCCTCAGTACCAACGGTCCAGCCGTAGAAGGGTCAAGCCAACGCCTCACATGTGGCACGCCGTACTACCCCAAACCCGAAGGTTCAAAGGGCAATTCTAGAAGGTTACATAATCGAGTTAAGGTTTGTTGTCTTCTAGAGGGACCATCGCGTTACTTGCAAAAATTGAACGTCTTTAAACTACGGAAAAGTCCAACAATTGGAAATTTCCCGGCAGGGGAAAGATTGGGTATTTACATCCGGTCGAACTTTTTAACATATTCAAAAATTATCCGGAAAACACATAGACAAAGTTTGATAATCCGATCGAAATACCGAGTCCCCAATACAACCCAGAATACTCAACTCTTGAATAAATATTAAAAATTCCCAGAGAACTCAGCACTGAATAAAAGAAATTACTGTGCAAAATTGGGTGGGTGACGTCATCATACGGCCGCGGAACCGCTGCAGAAGCAAGGCTTCTGCCGCGCTTCCGCCGCACTTTGGAGGAATTGGGTGATCATATTTCACAGTAATTCTTAGAAAGACCTGCTGAATTTTCTACATATTTTTAATTTGGAAAAACACAGTTTTCAGAAAATTTCCAGAGAGCATCATGGATTTTAGGGTTTCGGTTCGATCGGGTTTCAAACGTCGTCTAGACTTCGCCTAAGGCTCTAGCTAGGCTCTGATACCACTGTAGGGTTCCTAGGCACTCTCAAGAGGACTCACAAGGCATCAACCATGCCAATTTCAAATTTTACGGGTGCCGAGAAACCCTAATACGGATCGTTGACTAGAAGTTTAGGCGAAATGCGAATCTAGTTAACAACTTAACTAAAGATAAGAAGCTACAACCTTTGTAGATCCGGTTATCCACTTCCTTAGCTCCACGTAGTCGTCCCTTCGCTGTCCATCTCGAATCTCGGACTCTCGCATCGGCTTCATCGGAGAAATGAGCGTAATAGGTCGTCGGCTTCGTGCCGAAGATGATCTACGTCGAGGCTACACTGGATCAAGCTCCGACTTCACCTAGTTGTGAAACTTGTGAAGAAAACACCCAAAACCACTTGGCAAGAGGTAGAAGATGAAGAAATAGGAGGTGGGTTCACTTTAGAATTGGATTTCTCTCACTTTTACTCAAGTTGCCATTGATGGACTTAAGCTTTTCTTGAAGAAGAAGATGATCAAGAAGAAGAAAGAATATGATAAGTGTTAATCAAAAATGAAAAGTAAAATGAATACTTATCATATACTAACTAAGGTAGAGTGTAGAGAATTGACCATGGTTACTTTGATGGGTTAGGGTTAAGCATGAAGACAAGAATGGTTACAAAGTCAAAGCTTCATGAAGCTTCAACTAGAAACAAAGAAAGCCACCATTCTTATCATAATCTTTTCCAAATAAATAAATAAACAAATAAATAAATAAATGAATAAGCAAAACCCTAATTATCAACTTAACCATGGTTTAATTCTATACACTTAACCAAATGAGCAAGTATCATCAAACATGATACAAACATGTGCACAAAAGTATATCACATATACAACTTGCACAGCAAGTGAGAAAATCCATTTAAAGTGAACCAATACTAGCTAATGCAAAGTAATATATCAAATATATAATTATACATTAAATCATTAAATCAACACTTGATTTAACGATCCGGTCATATCGCATATAACCGACTAGTATCCTATGTATCGGCTTATCGAATCAATCCTTGATTCGATATCTAGGTTATATCGAATATAACCAATCGATACATTCATCGCGAGAATGGAATACGGTATCACATACACGCATTATTCTCGGTCCTGCACATATCTCATATGCGCTCCTATTTCGTTTCGCTTGAGCCAGGAAACCTCTGTGTAGGACTCTAAAGACTCGTCAATACGCCGGTAGCAGATGATGATCATATCAAGCACCCACAAGCCATAAGCGGTCTGCTAAACGTAACGGCCATCCGGGTATTGAGTGATCAGAAGATCGACGAGCTAGCCCGCTCACACTCCTGTGATTCCAACCAGTAACACTTACCGTACAGTCCGGTCTGTTCGTCTGATATGTCGCATATCAAGTCTAGGGGTGGTAAACGTCAGACCCCAATAACCGATAAGTCGTGCCGATGTGAGGCTCATAACGGGTCGAGAAACTACTGGTAACACTTACCAGCAAATCTCTGATCAGCCCTGGCCAGGGACTTCCCTGTTACAGCCAATCGAGCACAGCGCAACATCAACCCCCAATACCGGGAGAGACGAAACCCCTCCTATCGCTCATTGCCTCCATGTGACTCGGGACTGTGCCCAAAAACCACCGTTTTGCACGCCCTCATGGACGTGGTAAGGTGGAGATCAAAGCACAGTGGGAATCACACAAGACTCTATGACGATCTCGGGTCTACAGACTAACCTGCACAAGTGTCACCTGAGAACTGCCATCTGACGTGAGGTATAATACCATCTGGGAGTTCTCGGCTAGTCCGTCCAGTGTACTCAGTCTCTACTGAGCACCCGTATACCATCTCTGATGTCAAACACCAATAGATATGGGATCATCCATCGCCCATCTCATGGGTCGAGAAGCGTATACGCTAGTCTACACTGGTATATCGATGCCCCGTCTCGATACACCTACGACTAGGGACCTTGAAGGATGTACCTATGGACTACCATGTCCCCACTAGTATGATCTGCATCATAGTCCAGGTAGTCAAGTACACATCCTAAGGGCTTTACCAACATGTAACTATAAGACAGTATAAAGAGACTAGTATACATGTTAAAATAAAGTGTAACCAGATAGCATACTATCATATAGAGCAATAAAGTCATCTCTATATATGTCCAAGCATCCAATATAATATACATCATCTGTACAATACTGGCCTCTAGGGCATACATACAACTAACAAAACCGGCATCAAGCATGCAATTTTAAAAATTTCTTTGTGCTAATCTACACTAACTAAGGATCAAACTAGATTATTAGGGTTTCTATGATGATGTAACAAACTTTACACAAAGAAAAGGAGGCAACATCCTTTGTAGTCCTTCTCTTCTAATGCTCTGGGTTGTAGTTTCTACGACTCCTTGTAGCTCCACTTGAAGTTTGAACGAGCTTCCTCCGCGATCTTCGTGCCGAAGATGATCCACCCGAAACTTCTTAAATCCAAGCCACCTCTTTACTAAAATCTCATTAGTGAAGGTAACACACTAGTTTAAAGTGCTAATCTAAACTAGGATGATGAAGTAGTGGTTTTGTTTGCTCACTAAGGATGTCTTAATCTATATGGTTCGCATCACATGTGAGGGTTTATGTCTTAAGCTTGAGGAGGAAGAAGATCAATAGAGAGAGCTAGAAAAATGGCTAAGGCATGAACTAAAGAAAAATCTCAAGTCCTCTCCAAAGGCTCTCTTCTCTCTACACTTATTGAAGCATACAATATATTCAAATAATATATAGCACCATGCTTCAATAGTGCAAACAAATTAAATAAAATAAAAGAAAAAGCCATGCCTCACTATTCCTCAAATATCTCTCCATTTACACATCATTTTCTATTTTCTAAAAATAGAAAATCAAACCATGCTTCATATATATATATATAATATATATTAATATATATATTATGAAGAAAATAATTAATGAGAAATAATATTAGTTAACATATAATTATATCAAATATAAATATATATCAAATAATTAAATCAACACTTGATTTAATAATCCGGTTATATCACATATAACCGACTAATATCATTTATCTGTATATCACATTATCAAATCAACACTTGATTCAATAATCTGGTTATATCACATATAACCTAACAGATATCAAATAACCGCAAGATTAGAATACGGTATCACATACTCGCATTTAATCAGGGCCCCCGCACATATCAACATATGTGCCCTACTTCGTTTCTCTTGAACTAGGAAACTTCTGTGTGGGACTCTAAAGACTCGTCAATACGCTAGCAGTAGGTGATGATCACATCATTCACCCACAAGCCGTCAGGAGTACTAGCTGGACGTAACGGCTACCCAGGTATTGAGCGATTAGAAGATCAACAAGCAAGCTTGTCCAAACTCCCATGAAGCCTATAAGTAACACTTACCGTACAGTCCGGTCTTTTCGTCTGATATGTCTCATATTGAGTCTAGGGGTGGAGTCGTTAGACCCCAGTAACTTGATAAGTCATGCCGATGTATGGCTCATAACGGTTTGAGAAAATACTGATAACTCTTACAGTAAATCTTATCATCAACCCTGGCTAAGGACTTCCTGTTATAGCTAATCGAGCATTGTGCAACATCAACTCCCAATACCGGGAGAGATGAAACCCCTCCTATCGCTCACTGCCTCCATGTGACTCGGGACTGTACCCAAAATCCACATGTTTGCATGACTCCTTTGAGCCACGGTAAGGAGGAAATCAAAGCACAGTGGGAGACATACAAGACACTATAACGATCTCAGGTCTACAGACTAACCTGTACCAGTGTCACCAGAGAACTGCTATCTAACGATAGGTATATTACCATCTAGGAGTTCTAGGCAAGTCCTGTTCGGTGTACTCATTATCTAATGAGCAACCCGTGTACAATCTTTGATGTCAAACACCAATGGTTATGGGATCAACCATCACCCCCTACAGGGTCAAGAAACGTACACACTAGTGTACTATGGAATATCGATGCCATGTCTCAATACTCCTTCAACTAGGAACTGTTAAAGGATGTGCTTGTAGACTACACAAGTCCCAATAGTATGATCCTCATCATAGTCCTGATAGTGAAGCTAACATCCTAACGGCTTTATCAACATGTATCAGAGAGACAGTATAATAATACAAGTGTACATGTTAAGATAAAGTGCAACCAGATAGCATCCTATCATGCCGAGCAAGAATCTATATATGTCCAAGCATCCACTATAACATATAATAATGGCCTCTAGGGAATACATATTCCTAACAATCTCCCACTTGCACTAAGGCCAGTTGTTGTAGTATCCCATACCCAACATCCCAAAAAATCTCTCAAACTGCATCTGGGGGAAGGCCATCGTGAGTGGATCCACTACGTTGTCCTTCGTGTCAACTCTCCTGACCTCGATCTCCCGTCGATCTACTATCTCCCGGATCAGGTGATACCGTCTAAGAATATGTCTGGATCTCTGATGGGACTGGGGTTCCTTGGCCAAAGCCACTGCTCCATTGTTATCACAATACAAAGGTATTAGATGCTCAATGGATGGAACCACACCAAGTTCAGCAATGACCTTCATCCAGACAGTCTCTTTGGCAGCATCGTTGGCAGCGATGTATTCAGTCTCCATCGTCGAGTCTGCTACGGTATCTTGCTTAGAACTCTTCCAACATACCGCCCCTCCATTGAGGGTAAAAATAAAACCCGAGACCGACTTTCTGTCGTCTTTATCACTCTAGAAGCTCGAATCAGTAAAGGACTTCATCTGGAGTTCACCGTTACTATACACCAAGAACATTTCTTTAGTCCTTCTTAAGTACTTAAGAATGTTCTTCACAGTTGTCCAGTGTTTCTCCCCAGGATCTGATTGATACCTATTCACTACACCTAGTGAGTAAGCTACATCCGGTCTGGTACATAACATCGCATACATGTAGACCAAATTGCTAAAGCATAGGGTATCCCTTGCATGCGATCCCTCTCCAAATCAATCTTGGGAGACATCTCTTTAGAGAGAATGATTCTTGGACAAGCGGGTAAATTACCACTCTTAGAATCTTCCATACTAAACGTTTTTAGTATGGTGTCTATATACCTGGATTGGGACAATCCCAACATCTGCTTAGATATATCTATATAGATCTTTATCCCCGCGATGTAGGAGGAATCACCTAGATCTTTCATAGAGAACTTTTGTGATAAGAAGAGCTTGGCCGAGTGTAGCATAGGAACATCGTTTCGTATCAAGAGTATGTCATCCATGTACAATACGAGGAAGACAACCTTACTCTCTACAATCTTCTTGTATATACAAGGTTCATCTACATTTTTGATGAAGTCAAACTCTTTGATAGCTTCATCAAAACAGATGTTCCAGCTCAGTGATGCCTCCTTTAATCCATAGATGGATTTAAGCAGCTTACACACCTTTCCGCTGATCCCACTGTCTACGAAGCCCTCTGGCTGTGTCGTGTACACGCTCTCTTCTAAATCACCATTTAGAAAAGCGGTCTTGACGTCCATCTGCCAGATTTCGTAGTCATGGTATCCAGCAATGGCAAGTAGGATCCCGATGGACTTAAACATAGCGACATGAGAAAAGGTTTCATTATAGTCGACACCTGGTCGTTGATGAAAACCTTTTGCTACAAGTCTAACTTTGAAAGTCTCAAATTTTCCATCTACACCAAGTTTCTTCTTAAAGATCCACTTTTTCCGATGGGTTTTACCCCTTCAGGAGCAACTTCCAAAGTCCATACTTTATTGGTGTACATGGATTCCATCTGAGATCGCATAGCATCCAGCCATTTCACAGAGTCTCCACTTGTGATGGCCTGCTCGAAACCAGTTGGGTCATCATCTTCCATGATGCAATCCTCACTTCTACCATCTATGAGAAAACCGTAGTATCTCTCAGGTGGATGAGGAACCCTACTAGATCTGCGGAGTGGCTGAGGTTCGTCGGAGACTACTGGATCCTCCGGTTCCACCAAATTATTGGTTGTAGTTTGTGTAGCTGGAACTTCTTCCAGCTCTACCTCATTACCACTAATTTGTTTTACAAGAAATTTCTTTTCTAAAAAGGTGGCATGTTGAGTAACAAACATCTTTTGTTCCTCACTATGGTAGAACAAATATCCATGTGAATTCTTTGGATATCCCACAAACTTTCATAGAACTGATCGTGCCTCGAGTTTGTCCGGATTCTGTTTTTTAACATAGGCCGGACAACCCCATATCTTAACTCGTTTAAGATATGGTCTATTTCCATTCCATATCTCATATGGTGTTTTAGGCACAGCTTTTGATGGAACTTGATTCAATAGGTATGCAGCTGTCTCAAGCGCATAACCCCAAAAGGAAATAGGTAACTCGGCATTACTCATCATAGAGTACACCATATCTAATAAGGTGCGATTTCTCCGCTCCAATACTCCGTTGTGTTGTGGTGTATATGGAGGAGTAAGCTGAGAGAGAATCTCATTCTCTTTTAAATAATCTCGGAATTCCGTGCTTAAGTATTCTCCTCCCCGATCAGATCGTAGGACTTTAATACTTTTACTCGTCTGGTTCTCAACTTCGTTCTTATATTCCTTGAATTTCTCAAAAACTTCAGATTTGTGTTTCAACAGGAACACATGTCCGAATCTTGAGAGATCATCGGTGAATATAATGAAGTATGAGGAACCATTCCTGGCATGTGTAGACATAGGACCACATACATTACTATGTATCAATCCCAAGAGTTCAGTAGCTCTTTCTCCGTGTTCAGTAAACGGAGTTTTGGTCATCTTGTCTTTGAAACATGACTCGCAAGTTTCATAAGATGTAAATTCGAACTGATTCAAATATCCATCTTTATGCAACTTATCTAGCCTTGTCGCATTGATATGACCTTGCCTATAGTGCCACAAGAAGTCTTTGTTCATTTCTGAACTTTTCCTCTTGTGTGTGTTCTGTATATTTAGAACTGTAGTTTGATTTAGAACGTATATACCACTACATAATGTACCAAACCCAATCAATATTTTATTTAGGAAAATGTTCATAACATTATCCTCTAATGCAAAGTTATATCCTTCTTTATGCAATAAAGAAACTGAAATAATATTGCACATCATATTTGGTACGTAATAACAGTCGTTCAGAATCAATGTATTACCATTTGGTAATACTAGGTGATATTCTCCAACTGCTTTGGCTGCAACAATTGCTCCATTCCCTACTTTTAGAGACATATCACCATTTCCCAGTTCTCTACCTCTCCTTAGCCCATGTAACAAATTACATACATCGGATCCTGATCCGGTATCCAATACCCAGGACGTAAAGCAAACTGAGAAACCATTCTTGGTAACGAACACACCCGAAGTAGATGCATCATTATGCTCTTTCTTTGTTCGGGTGGCGTGGGAATCCTGATATTCTCCTATTCCTTGCTCAGACTTATAACAATCATAAGAAAAGGCGGAACCAACATTCCCCAGCTCAGTATAATAAGCGGGTTCGTTCAATACATCCATTTTATTATCTTGATTAAGGCGTGCCATTGGTCGTTACCTGGAGAGAGAGAAGGAAACGTATTAGCATGCGTTCTTTGCAAGATTAGATTGGTTGTTATCTTATCTAATCAGGATGGATCCCACTGTTTTTATCAAATCTTCCTTCAAACCATAAAAGGTAAGGTTAGCAGGGATTAATTACACCCTACAAGTTCGCCAATCGGTCAACCAGGCAGGTATTGGTACTCCGAGGGAGTCTCCCCATGCATTCGCATTGAACTAATTAAATAACTTCGTTTCTGCAAGGGCATAACCCTGTTAACACCTTTCTTAGACACCTACTGGATCAGCTAATTGTAAAGTGGAAAACTCTCTCAGGAGTAACACTTACTCACAGTAGGAATCGGGATCCAACTATCTTATAGAAGGTATGCAATCTCATTGCAAATTTCAACACTTGAAATTCTCAATATTTGTTTTTACCCCCATGCAGTTTATGACTTTGACAAGGTCAACAAATCATAAATCACAAGTCAAGTTCAACCCGTTCATTTCGTGATTGAATTAAACCCACCTGCACGACCCTTGACAAGGTCAACAAGGACGTACGACTACCCTAATCCAATCGCATCACATACGGCAGATAAGCACTAATCAACTACAGTACACTATGTCTTGACAAGGTCAACAAACGCAGCGCGAATACTAAATAGCACTTATCTGAAATGACAGAGGGCTACGACTGGTTTTGAAGAAAACCTTTAGCGTAATGAACTTAATATCATTGTAGAATCTAGTGTTTTGAAAAAGGAGTGGTTTTTGTAGCACTTGCTAGTTTTGCTAAAGAGGTTACTCTCGGTGAAGGGATCTCGGCTCTTTCCTCATCGAATGAGGTGATGGATATTCATCAAGGAATACCACTATGCAAAATAAGAACTATAGAAGCTATCAAAAACAAAACCGAGTGGGTTGTAGCATTTTCTAGTTTTGCAAAAAAGGTCACTCCCAGTGAATGGATCTCGGCTCTTTCCTCATCGAATGAGGTACTGGATAGTCATCAAGGAATACCACTATGCAAAGCAAAAACTAAAGCTACCTTTTTTAAAAATCTTGATTCTACAACATCTTTAGGTTTCTTTTCTTTCCATTAATCTCATTAATGAAGTCTCATCATTTAAGTTTCCCTAAACATCACAGAGAAGAAACGAAAATAGAACATACACTTATACCATCCGCATTCGCCACGGGGCCCCGTCATGCACCGTTAGGTTACTAAACTAACGGCAGAGCGGGGGCTGGACTAGCGCCGGTGCAAAACATAAGCAACGTTTATTATATATATATCATATATATATAGCATTCGTCTCACACAGTTATATGATCACATCACAGAACCAAAGCAGCAGAAGTAAACATATGAAATATTGGATACACTAGGAGGTCTGTGTTTTAAATTTAGCCAGTAATGAAAAACACTGATTCCACGGTCGCGATGAATAGCCAAACCCACATCCCTAGACCCCTACGAGAGCGGCAAGCATCTGCCAATTCTAGAGTTAGGAAACCCGGGCTTGACTCCTCGAGATGGTCTCCTACTGGACTCTAGAACCCGGTTACTTGTGCTCCCCGCCTTGGGTCTATCCTAATGCGGAAAAGTAAATAATATATACCAATGGTGACATCATCCTCAACCCGGAAGTGTCCTAATAAAAGAATATTACATACAATTTTACATAAATGAAAATTGAAAAACTCCCAACTCACATAAAACCCCCGGCTATTCAATCACGACGATCCAATATTACATATCACAGCAACACATAATATCACATATCATCAATGTAAGTAAATGTGTGTATCCCAAATTCCGTTGACATATAACAACGAGATCGGGGATACCCCACATATTACACTTACGGTTGCAGAAAAGAAATATAAAACTACAATATTTAGAATCTGCATTTCCTTAGACATCATAAACCCGGAATATCTCATATTCCGAATTTCATGCCTAACCTATAGACCTTGCATTTTAGTCCCAAATCGAAAACACTTTTCAATAACTTAGTCGGGAAATTCAACAAGATTCCCGACTACCCGATCGAATACTCGTCGGAAACTTTAGTAGATGGCCGCACCCCTGATATCGTCGACGAAGTGTGCTTAGGCGGAACACCGTGGCCGCGAGCACCCGAGTGGATGCTTTTGGCAACGGGGTTCTTCTACAGTCACTTGGTTGGGTCTATGGGGCATGGCTACCTAGTAAAGTTATTCGGCGAGTATTCGCGCACGATACGCGATTGCGACGGAGTTTCGATCCAAATCAAACTTCGTGGCAATCGATCAAAAGAGACTATAATGCTAGATTTACAAAATACTAACTAGTTTTCACAAAACTAATTATTTTTTATTCTAAAAATTGTATCACATATCATCAAAATCTACACAACGTTAAACATTTCGATCGATTTATCGAACACCCAAAAATTCCAGAAACCTCAACAACTTGAGCATCACTAAAAACATCCAGAAAGTGCCAAATCTAAGAATGGAGCAGCACAAGAAAAATCAACCCAGAACACCCCAAACTTGCGGCGGAACCGCGACTAAACTTGGGTTTGGGCCACGGTTTCGCGGCGCTTTGTGGGAGTTATGGCTTCGAATTTCTTGGGGATCCATTAAAAACTATGCCTATATTTCTGGATATTTTTAATCAAAAAAATTTCAACGTTTGAAAAATCGACAGAAACTTGAGAAAACCCGGCTTCGAAAATTCGATCGAACACTTTAACATTGTAAAGACCTTCCTTAATGTTCTAGCTTGGCTCTGATACCATGAAAGTCTACCCTAGCACCACCATGAGGTTTAAACCGGCATCAAGCATGCAATTTTAAAAATTTCTTGGTGCTAAGCTACACTAACTAAGGATCAAACTAGATTATTAGGGTTTCTATGATGATGTAACAAACTTTACACAAAGAGAAGGAGGCAACAACCTTTATAGACCATGTCCTTCTCTTCTAATACTCCTGATTGTAGTCCTTACGACTTTTCGTAGCTCCACTTGAAGTTTGAACGAGCTTCCTTCGCGATCTTCATGCCGAAGATGATCCACCCGAAGCTTTTTAAATCCATGCTACCTCCTCACTAAAATCTCATTAGTGAAGGTAACACACTAGTTTAAAGTGCTAATCTAAACTAGGATGATGAAATATGGGTTTTGTTTGCTTACTAAGGATGTCTTAAGCCATATGGTTCACATCACATATGAGGGTTTATGGATTAAACATGAGGAGGAGGAAGATCAATGGAGAGAGCTAGAAAAATGGCTAAGGCATGAGCTAGAGAAAAATCTCAAGTCCTCTCCAAATGGCTCTCATCTCTCTACACTTATTGAAGCATACAATATATTCAAATAATATATTGCACCATGCTTCAATAGTGCAAACAAATGAAATAAAATAATAGAAAAAGCCATGCCTCACCATTCCTCAAATATCTCCCTATTTACACATCATTTTCTATTTTCTAAAAATAGAAAATCAAACCATGCTTCATAATATATATATATACACACACCATATATATATTAATATATATATATATATATATATTATGAAGAAAATAATTAGTGAGTAATAATATTAGTTAACATATAATTATATCAAATATAAATATATATCAAACTATTAAATCAACACTTGATTTAATAATCCGGTTATATCACATATAACCGACTAATATCATTTATCTATATATCACATTATCAAATCAACACTTGATTCAATAATCCTGTTATATCACATATAACCTAACCGATATCAAATAACCGCAAGATTAGAATACGGTATCACATAATCGTATTTAATCAGGCCCCCGCACATATCAACATATGTGCCCTACTTCATTTCCCTTGAACTAGGTAACTTCTGTGTGGGACTCTAAAGAATCGTCAATACGCCAGCAGTAAGTGATGATCATATCAGTCACCCACAAGCCGTCAGCGGTACTATCTGGACGTAACGGCTACCCAGGTATTGAGCGATTAGAAGATCAACAAGCAAGCTTGTCCAAACTCCATGAAGCCTATACGTAACACTTACCGTACAGTCCGGTCTCTTCATCTGATATGTCGCATATCGAGTCTAGGGGTAAAATCGTCAGAACCCGATAACTTGATAAGTCATGTCGATGTATGGCTCATAACGGTTCGAGAAATTTCTGATAAATCTTACCAGTAAATCTCATCATCAGCCCCGGCCAGGGACTTCCTGTTATCGCCAATCGAGCATTACGCAACATCAACTCCCAATACCGGGAGAGACGAAATCCCTCATATCGCTCATTGCCTCCATGTGACTCGGGACTGTATCCAAAATCCACATGTTTGCACGACTCTTTTGAGCCATGGTAGGGAGGAAATCAAAGCACAGTGGGAGCCACAGAAGACACTATGACGATCTCGGGTCTACAGACTAACATGTACCAGTGTCAGTAGAGAACTGCTATCTGACGATAGGTATATTACCATCTAAGATTTCTCGGCATGTCCTGTTCGGTGTACCGATTTGTTAGTTGTATGTATGCCCTAGAGGCCATTATTGTACATATGATGTATATTATAGTGGATGCTTGGACATATATAGAGAGGACTTTCTTGCTCGACATGATAGTATGCTATCTGGTTGCTCTTTATCTTAACATGTATACTTGTCTCTTGATACTGTCTTATGGTTACATGTTGGTAAAGCCCTTAGGATGTGTACTTGACTACCAGGATTATAATGCAGATCATACTAGTAGGGCCATGATAGTCCATAAGTTCATCCTTTAATGTTCCTAGTCGTGGGTGTATCGAGACAGGGCATCGATATACCAGAGTAGACTAGCGTATACGCTTCTCGACCCATGAGATGGGCAATGGATGATCCCATATCTATTGGTGTTTGACATCAGAAATGGTATACGGGTGCTCAGTGGAAACTGGGTACACTGGACGGTCTTGCCGAGAACACTTAGATGGTATTATACCTGACGTCAGATAGCAGTTCTCTGGTGACACTGGTACAGGTTAGTCTGTAGACCCGAGATCATTATAGAGTCTTGTGTGATTTCCATTGTGCTTTGATTTCCACCTTACCATGTTCAAGAGGACGTGCAAAACGGTGGTTTTTAGGTACAGTACCGAGTCACATGGAGGCAATGAGCGATAGGAGGGGATTTCTTCTCTCCCGGTATTGGGGGTAGATGTCGTGCTGTGCTCGATTAGCTATAACTGGAAGTCCCTGACCAGTGCTGATTTAGAGATTTACTGGTAAGTGTTATCAGTAGTTTCTCGATCCGTTATGAGCCTCGTATCGGCATGACTTATCAAGTTATTAGGGGCTGACGTTTACCACCCCTAGACTGGATATGTGACATCTTAGACGAATAGACCGGACTGTACGGTAGTGTTACTGACAGGACATACAGGAGCTAGAGCGGGCTTTCTTGTTAATCTTCTGATCGCTCAATACCCGGGTAGCCGTTACGTCTTGCTAGTACCGCTGACGGCTTGTGGGTGCTTAATATGATCATCACCTACTGCCGGAGTATTGACGAGTCTTTAGAGTCCTACACAGAAGTTTTACTGGCTCAGGCAAAACAAAGTGGGAGCATATATGTGATATGTGCGGCACCGAGATTAATTAAAGTATGTGATTCCGTATTCTATTCTCGCGATATTTGTATCGGTCGGTTATATGTGATATAGCCAGGTTATCGAATCAAGTGTTGCTTCGATAAGTTGGTACATATAATATTAGTCAGTTATATGTCATATAGCCGGATTATTAAATCAAGAGTTGATTTGATAATTTTGTGTATAATTGTATATTTGATATACTAGTTTACATTAACTAATATTAGTTCACTTAAGCATTTATTTTTCTCACATGTACACACTTAATATATATGTGATATATTTTAATTATGTTTTATTATGTGTCATGGTTGATGATACATGCAACATGAGTGTATGAGACTTGCACCATGATAAAGATAACGTAGGGTTTATTTATTTATGGTAATTCAATTATTAGATGGAAATTTATCACATGGTATGAAGCTTCATGAAGCTTTGAGATCCATTGACTTAGTCCACTAGTTTTGTCTTACACTGGATATTTGTTAACCCAACAATTATCTTAACTCATGGTTAAGTCTCTACATGAGTAATATTAGATATTTTCTCACCCATAGTTACCATTCACTCTCACAACATTATCTCTCTTCATCTTCTTCTTCTAGCTCAAGAGCTCTCTAGCTTTTGTGCAAGTGAGAAATAAAAGTGAGAAAAAGAATTCTAAAGTGAGCAAAAATCCTAATTCATCATCCTCTACTAGATTAGCATTTTAGTATAGGGTGTTAGCTTCACTAATCTCTCATTAGTGAAGTAGTAGCTTGGGTTAGTGTCTCCTCGACGTAGATCATCTTCGGCCTCGAAGACTTCGCGCAAGCTCGTTCCTTTCACCTTGTGAAGCCATGCTAGAGTCCGGAAGATCACTACTTGGAGCGAAGGGACTACTACACGGAGCTATTGAAGTGAAGGACCGGTATACAAAGGTTGTATTCCTAGTTCACTTAGTTGTAAGGTAGTTTACAATTTGTTTCGTATGATTCTCTGGTTAAACATCCTAGGTTAGAGTTCTTTAGCATGATAAAAATTTGAAAATGGCATGGACGATACCTCCCGAAACCTTGCTGTCGTGCACAAGACCCCTACAGTGGTATCAGAGCCTAGCTAGAGAATTAGACGGATTGTGTAAGATTACGAAACCGAAACAACTCCGAAACTTGAAACAATTTCTGTCGATTTTAAAACGTGCTCTAAAAATTTTTTAAACGGCTGCAGAATGTTGTATGAGATGCAACATAAACACAGCAAAAATTTTTACCCTAGCCCTCGGATTTTGGCCGGCCACATAGGCTCAAAAACCGGCCTGCTCGGTTTTTTGATGGTGTCTGGGGTCGAAATTTGCACTGTGTTCCAGTCTGGGTTTTGGTGTTTCAGGTGTTGTTTGTTGTTGCTAAATTTTCATGTGATGTTAAATTTCTGCAAAGGCAACTCGGAGTATTTCGTAGTCGTAATTCTAACAGTTTTCGGGTTACTTTAGACGGTGTTAAAAAGTTCGAACGGATATCAAATACCCATTTTAACCCTCGCCGGAAAATTTCCAAGTGTTGGATTTTCCTTAGTTTAAAACTTTCAGAAAATCATGAAAGCGATTCTGTGGACCCTCTAGAAGAAAGAAACCCTAACTCGATTATGTGACCGTCAGAACCACCACTAAACCCTAGAGTTTGTGGTAGTTCAGCGGTGCCACATGTGAGGCATTGTTTGACCCTTCTACGGCTGGTTCATAGGAGCTGTGGCATATTCTGGGACCTTTTGAACTACGCTCAAGTGCTGAGCTTTTTGGGTAATTTTGAATGTTTGTTTATTCGATCGGAATGTTTAACATCGTCTATCTATTTGTGGAATGTAATACAATATGTGAAATTCATATAGTTAGGCATGAAATCCAAAGTATGTGATATTTTGGGTTTATGATGTCTAAGAGTATTATTGATTCCAAATGTTGTAGTTTGACATTTTCTTTTCTGCGACCGTAAGTATAATATGTGGTGTATTGCCGGTTTCGTTGCTATATGTTAATGACAATTGGGATACGCATATTTACTTATGTTGATGACATGTGATGTTATGTGTTGCGGTGATATGTTGTAAGTGCACGGCGGCGCCCCGGCCGTCAATCCGACGCCGGAATGCGGAAGCGGTGATAAACTTTAATTTTGCGAACTTAGCAAACCGGCACCACCGCGCACTAAACACCCGGATCGAACCATTAACTAGTCTAAGCTAACTACAAGACGGGTTAGAGATATACCGAGTGATCCGAGTCCTCCGGTCTTCTCTTCGTCGTCCCGATCTCCTGCGGAAACTCCGGTTGTCGCCTCCTCGCCGGAAGGGCACCACATCGCCTGCATCTTTTACGGGCTCCCACCTCAATACCGAGGCAACTCGGGCGCGAAGTTGGCTGGCCGACGCGTCCAAGATTTGCTGTAGAATGTGTAGTGTAGAGGCTATGTCTCATTTGGGGTTTTGTTGCCATTTGAAGATGATGGAGGAAACTAGATAAGAAAAAATGGTGCTTGCATTTTTCCTAGCATGAAATGAGATCAAGAAAAATCCCACAAGCTCAAAATGAAACTCTCTCTTCTTCTTCTCTCAAGTGTGGCTTCTTTCATCTTGTGAGAAAAGAAATGGTGGAGGAATGAATATGAAACCATCACAAGAAGGGAGGTGAGGGTAGGAGAGCACAAGGTTGACCATATCCAAAACATCATCATAACAAACTAAAATCAACCTCAAATCCTTTCTAATCTCATTAATACAAATCAAGTGATGTAAAGAGAATCAAATGATGGTTGAAAAGAAAAGATGCCATCATAATCAAAACATATGCATGAAACCCCTCCACAATATGTTATTTGCAAACTCCCTCCATCGGAAAAGTCCGGTCGGGAAAGAACAAAAGAAAACCGGCCGGAACAGAATGAAAACTGGAAACTCCAGAAAACTGGTCCCGTAATAAATTACAGGAAAACCCGAATATTGTGCATACACACCCGCATCTGTATTCCGACCGGATACAAATGCAATGAGACAAAATCTACACTGTACTATACTAGGATCCGGCTTAAACCAAAGCCGGCTAGTAAAAACCGTCCGATCACGATCCGTGCAATACCGCACGTATCTGATCGAACCCTGCCATATCTCCATACGGCCTCTACAGCGTTTCGCCCGAAAACTTGAGTAACTGAAAGTGCGGTGGACTCTAAAGACTCGTCAATACTATGGCTGTGGATTTAACCACTAGCACGTCAGAGGTATAAGCCAATACGTGACGGGCCACCAGCTATTGACCAAAAGGGACGTCGATGAGCGAACTCATCCTGACACCCTACTGAGCCTATCAGTGACAATATCCGTACAGTCCGGTCCGTTCGTCTATGAGCATCGCATGGCGGGCCTAGGGGGTTGGTAAAAGTCAGACCCCCAAAAGCGGTACAAGTCGTGTCGGAGCGTAGCCCAGAACACCCTGAGATACTACTGAAACACCTACCAGTAAATCTCCTGCCTTGGCCAAGGACTTCGTGTAATGGCTCTCCTAGACACAGCGCGACCTCACCCCCAATACCGGGAGAGACGAACCCCTGAAGATTCGCTCACTGCCTCCATGTGGCTCGGGACTGTACCCAACTAAAACCTGTTTGCACGACTCCTTTGAGCCGTGGTAGGGTAGTAATCAAAGCACTGTAGGAACTCACACGAGACAAATGACGATCCTCAGGTCGATGAACTAACCTGTACACATGTCACCAGGGAACTGCTATCTGACGTCAGGTATAAGACCAACTAGCATGTTCCCGGCGAGTCCTGTCCGGTGTACTCATAACCCAATGAGCACCTGTATACATCTTAGGTGAACCAACTGACACCAGTGGCTTGTGAGACCGGCCACCGCCCCTCGTCGGGGTCTCGACTGTATACACTAGTCTACTCTGGAGTATCGATGCCCTGTCTCGAAACTCCCACGACTAGGGACCTTTTAAGGATGTGCTTATAGACTACCAGCTCCCACGTATATGATCGCCCTCATACTGCCGGTAGTCAAGCAAGAATCCTAGGGGCTCTATCAACGTGCAATAGTGACCTGTCATGTCACCTAAAGCAGTACACGATGATAAAGGTAAACCAGATAGCATACTATCATCTCGAGTAAGACTGTCCTACCGGGATAGGTCCTTTCCTCAATCATTGCAATCACGTTCCTGTGATCCAATAATTGACTCTGAGGGCACTATCTCCAACAATCTCCCACTTGCACTCAAGGCAAATTATTGTGATGTCGCATACTCACAGCCCGTGTGATACCGAACACCCAACTCCTCTACTAGTCAGTCTCATAGAGCTCGTTTGTGAAACTTTCGCGTTCGAGGAATAGCCTCAGTGAGTGGATCCGCTCTGGTGTTTCTTTCTATGTCTCTCTTTATCTCAAGTTCGCGGAGAAAGACATCTCCCGAAATGAGCAATACCTGTCTTAGAATGTGTCTGGATGTCTGATAGGACCTAGCTCATAAATGAACTCCAAATCCAAACTTCTTAGACTGTATCGTCAACTGAACTTAATCAGTATCCTGCGCCATGCCTTCCCTCAGTATCCACCTGGACCACCTGTCCAAAATACTGCTCCTCGTCAGAGGGAAAACTATAACTCTGACAACCTCCTTGTCGTCCAGGTCACCTTGGAAGCCTGGAATGATAACTGTCTCTCGAATGAGGCTGTCGTTATCATATCCCTAGAACATCCACTTATGTTCTAAAACTGCTTCCGACTGTTTCTCTAGGATTGGATCAATATCAACTTATTGCACCTACTGCAAGAACAACATCTGGTGTGGTACTTGACATCTCATGATTGACTCAATTGCCTAAGCAAGTGATCTGCCAATCATGCGCATCCCTCTCCCCTTTAGTCTGTAAGACACCTTTAGAGAGGGTGACTCCATTACCAGCAGGTATACTACCGTGCCAGCAGTCGTCCATTCTAAATACTCTTAGAATGTTGTCAAAGTACCCAGATTGGGAAACCACCCAAATCTAGATCTAAAACCATAGATCTAGTAACCAGTATGTCTGATATAATGTCCAAATCCCATACGGAGAAAACACTGTGTGACGACCAAAGTATAACCGATCGTAGTATAGGAATATCACTTCCTACTCTGTGTATGTCATCAAATACCAGGACATCACACCCTACTACCTTCTCAACAGATCCATCCCTTATTCTGATGAAGTCAAACCTATGACTGTCACGTCAGAAATAGATGATCTATCTCCGCTACATCTACTTTAGTCTATAAATAGACATAAGCTACCTGTCCACCAATGCTTCCGCTGCTCCCACTGACTACGACAACCATCTGGCAGAGTCATATAAACGTACACTTCTAAAGCAAGTTTAGAACGACGCTATACCCATCCTCATGCCGGGTCTCGCAGCCTGGAACAACAGCAATGGTAAGTGTGGGTAAACAAGAACCTCCCTGTCACCGTCCTTGAGGCTACCGGAGTACCTCTCGGGTGCCTGAAGTTACCCACCTTATCTGCGGAGTGGCCAATGGAATGTCAAAACAGATTGAATCTTTAGGTTCCTTATCAAATCTTCAGTAATCGTTTGCGGTTCTGGAATCACTTCCAGTTCTACCATACTCCCACTACTGTTTTTGAAAAAAAAACCATTTTTAATAAAACTGTGGCGAGTCTAGAACAATATTTCTATTGATCTGCCAGATGGTAGAAAGTCAACCCTCATCATAGCCTGGGTCAACCCACAAACAGCCATTACAGAAACGTGCCTTGAGTTATCCAGAGTCTGGTTTTAATCATAAGCCAGACAACTCCCCGTACCTTAACAACGTTAAGATATGAACTGTTCTATATCCAATATAGGAACAGAGGCACTAATTTAATTGAACCAGATTCAAATCATGCAGCTGTCTCCAGTGCATGTCAACTAAATGGAGAGAGATCGATCAGCGTTATTCAACTTAGGAGTACTTCCAATTATGAGTAACCTGAAAGAGAAGCAAGTTCTCTTAACCATTACTATCAACTGAATACCATACACAAGTATCTACATCTTCGATCACCTTGAAGAATCCCGATACTTGCAATATCTGGTTCTCTACTTTATTCTTATACCTATAACTCCTCAAAACTTAAACCCTGTGTTTCTACGAAACACATGTCTAAGAACTAGAGAAGTCATAAGTAAATAGAATATAGTACGAGAACCAACCCCTCTGTCCTTATGGACGCTGGACAATATACAATACTCTGTATAAGTCCCCCGAGTCTAGTGACTCATTCACTGTGTGTCGTAGGTAGAAAACTGTACTTTTGGTTAAGAAGAATTACACCGCTGTTCAATGCTCCTTACCTAACCATCCACTGATATAGGTAAATGTCATAGACATAATTTCAAAAAGGTATGTCTCACTCTATAAAAATAGACGTACAGATATATCAATTTGAAATTGGTGCACAACAACGGATATTCAAAACCAAATATTTGCCGACCGGCAAACAACCCAGGTGGTTTCCTCAAATATCACCAATTGCAACAAATCCCGATATAATGAGGATGGTCACCTAATTCCCAATAACTTACTCCCACTCATCATCTGTAAAACCATACAGATGTGAGAATCCTACATGGTAAATACATACCCTGGAGCAAGTGTCTAATTGGGAAATCAGTTTTCTTTTAACAGTACACAGTGAATCTGAAACATTGAAATGTTCCGATGGGGTATCCTGGTATTCCTAGTAATGCCTCTTCCATTATCCAGATTCACAACTATAACCGTATAATTCTTTGCCACCTCTCCAAATCCCTTCATATGTCTTTAGTCATTACCTTCTGTACACCCCTTTAGGCCAAGTGTTTTTCTTCTTTCCCTACCGTTCGGCACCAGCCTATGGTTTGGAAGAAGACTATCCAAAAAGCATAAAGGGTGTACTGTCCTAATCCTAGGAGCACTCGCAATGCGAGAGAAGGTGAAGATAAAAGACAACCGAATAAACCTTATTCCTATTTCTTCTGGACCAGAATCCATCCCCGAACTGGAACAAGTTCCTTTCGAGTTCGTATATAACCATACGATAGAGTATCCAATAAACTGTGGATCTTCGTAGTGATACGGAGTGTCCTGGAGAAATACAAAGGTGATTTAGGATTGGCGAAGAAATACTTGGTTTGGTCGTGAATATCAGTCGCAATTTACTTTGCCCTCTTACTAATCCCTTGCTTTTTCTTAATCTTAATACGTTCTGCACACCATCGTTATGCTAATTGGTTTTCTTCATTTCCCATTGTTCGGCACCAGCCTAAAGTTTGGAAGAAGATTATCCAATTTGCGTAATAGGTGTACTACTCCTAAACCAAGGAGTACTCGCAACCTGAGAGAAGGTGAAAAGAAAAGACAACTGAATAATCCTATTCGTTTTCTCCAAAACCGGAAACCATCCTCGAATTCCTTCGAGTTCGTATCTAACCATACGATGGTTTTGTCCAATGGAAGTGGACGTTCGTAGTAATACGAGGTGTCCTGGAGAAAAGAGTAAAAGTAGGAGTGGCAATGAGGTTAGCGACTCTGATAATCCAAAAGCCAGTGTTAAGTAGGTTCGGTCAACTTGGTCACTGAGTCATAGTCTAGGGTCGGGTCAATGGTCGCTGCCAAAGAGAGAGAGAAAAGAAACACTCAGCGTGCACTCTAACCTAGATCAGAATGGTTATCACTTTTTCTAATCAGGAAACCTCCCACTGTACCTCAAATTCTCCTCCAAACCTGAAAGAAGAATTAGTCGGGGTCACCCGAGGAGTAAACCAACTCATCAGTGGGAATCGGGATCCAACTATCATCGCATGACAACGTGACGGAATCCGCTCACGGTATCACACTCCAGAAGGTATGCGCATATCTGGCAAGTTTCAGTTCTTTTGAAACTCCCGATGTGGATTTTTGCCCTATGCTCTTATGACCTTGACTAAGGCCAACAAATCATAAGTCACATGTCAAGTTCTACCCGTCATTGTCCAGGTTGATTTGAACCCACCCGTACAAGCCCTTGACTAAGGCCAACAAGGCTATACGACTGTCCCAAACCAACGCATCTATCTATGCAGCATATGAATACCCAACAGCTACCAAACACTATGCCTTGACTATGGCCAACAAACACAGCTTGAATACTATTGACTACCCATATGAAACGACGGAGGGCTACGAATGGTTTCTGGCGAAAACCTTTAACGTAGTGAACTTGATATCGTTGAAGGAACGGATAGCTTTTTAGAAAATATAGTGACGAAAACCTTTACTAAAGAGGTCACTCCCGGTGAAGGGATCTCGGCTCTTTCCCCGTAGAATGGGGTGCAGGATATTCTAAATGAATACCACGATGCAAAGCAAAAGTAATCAGCTATAGTGAAGTTAATGCCCTGACGCAAACTTCTGTCCAAGGGGTCCTCCCGGTGAAGGGATCTCGGCCCTTGCCTCATGACTGAGGAGCAGGATATTCCAAATGAATACCACGATGCAAAACAAAAGTGAACGTCCTTGCAATAACAGCTTTTTGAAAAGTGTTCCAACAACATCAGATAAAGTTTGTCTTAACTTGCATTGATCCGAATCAACGAAGTCCCATCAATTGATCACACCATAAAGAACGAAAATATACTGACGTACGTATATGCCATCCGCATTCGCCACTGGGTCCCGTCATCACCCGTTAGGTTAGCTAACTAACGGCAGAGCGGGGACTGGACTAGTGCGGATGAAAAACATATACAACATCTACTAATATATATACCAATATATTATATTCGCTCAAGGCGTGATAAAATGCAACATCACAGAAATGTACAGCATCACAGAATAATACAGATATCTGGGATCCCCGGGTTTCACAGAGCCACTACTGAAACCCGACGTTCCCCTGGTCGTGTGGATAGCCTGTGCAATGAAATCCTAGACCCCTACGGGCGCGGCAAGTTACCCGCCAAAACATGAAGCGAGGCAGCCCCCTTCAGCTCCGTGAATGGACCACCCAGCACTTCACGGAATCCGGCAACTTGGGCACCCCTCCTGGGTCAACCTGTACCCCCTACGAGTGCGGTGAATAGCCCGCCAATCCTAGAGTGAAGCCCCCTCCGTCTCAATGCCATGAGATGCGGGCTTGTTGCCCTCTAGAACCCGGCCATCCGTGCACCCCTCCGCGGGGTAATCCTAGTACAGAATGTAAAATATACATACACCGGGTACATCGACCTCAACCTGGCCGTGTCCCAAAATAATAATACAAACAGGTAGTGACGGCAGTCCACATGTCGGACGCTCGCCCCGCAATATCAAATGTACATAATACAACAAAAAACTGTACTAGCATTGCATCCAGGCTATCCCCCACGACCGATCCGCAACATCACAGCATAACACAGAACATCAACGTGAAAGTCACGTTCGCAAATCCGTCTAACCGGGCTATAGCAGTTAGACAGGATTTACCGATCGAGTGACATTCACGGTCGCAGATATAATGTAAATACTATGAAATAATGTGTTTAAAATATCCGATCGATCAAAAATTAACAAGTGGGCCCCCAAGAAATACTGTAGCACTCACAGAAATTCTGGGCCCAATTTTAATATTCCAAAACCCCTATTTTCAGCCCACAAGCCCACTACAAAAAAACGATGACATGATCCCTCATTCCTGCGGCGGAACCGCGGCCAAAGAGGGGTTATGGCTCGTTCCTTTCACCTTATGAAGCCATGCTAGAGTCCGGAAGATCACTACTTGGAGCGAAGGGACTACTACACGGAGCTATTGAAGTGAAGGACCGGTATACAAAGGTTGTATTCCTAGTTCACTTAGTTGTAAGGTAGTTTACAATTTGTTTCGTATGATTCTCTGGTTAAACATCCTAGGTTAGAGTTCTTTAGCATGATAAAAATTTGAAAATGGCATGGACGATACCTCCCGAAACCTTGCTGTCGTGCACAAGACCCCTACAGTGGTATCAGAGCCTAGCTAGAGAATTAGACGGATTGTGTAAGATTACGAAACCGAAACAACTCCGAAACTTGAAACAATTTCTGTCGATTTTAAAACGTGCTCTAAAAATTTTTTAAACGGCTGCAGAATGTTGTATGAGATGCAACATGAACACAGCACAAATTTTTACCCAAGCCCTCGGATTTGGCCAGCCACATAGGATCAAAAACCGGCCTGCTCAGTTTTTTGATGGTGTCTGGGGTCGAAATTTGCACTGTGTTCCAGTCTCTGGGTTTTGGTGTTTCAGGTGTTGTTTGTTGTTGCTAAATTTTCATGTGATGTTAAATTTCTGCAAAGGCAACTCGGAGTATTTCGTAGTCGTAATTCTAACAGTTTTTCGGGTTACTTTAGACGGTGTTAAAAAGTTCGAACGGATATCAAATACCCATTTTAACCCTCGCCGGAAAATTTCCAAGTGTTGGATTTTCCTTAGTTTAAAACTTTCAGAAAATCATGAAAGCGATTCTGTGGACCCTCTAGAAGAAAGAAACCCTAACTCGATTATGTGACCGTCAGAACCACCACTAAACCCTAGAGTTTGTGGTAGTTCAGCGGTGCCACATGTGAGGCATTGTTTGACCCTTCTACGGCTGGTTCATAGGAGCTGTGGCATATTCTGGGACCTTTTGAACTACGCTCAAGTGCTGAGCTTTTTGGGTAATTTTGAATGTTTGTTGATTCGATCGGAATGTTTAAAATCGTCTAGCTATTTATGGAATGTGATACAATATGTGAAATTCATATAGTTAGGCATGAAATCCAAAGTATGTGATATTTTGGGTTTATGATGTCTAAGAGTATTATTGATTCCAAATGTTGTAGTTTGACATTTTCTTTTCTGCGACCGTAAGTGTAATATGTGGTGTATTGCCGGTTTCGTTGCTATATGTTAATGACAATTGGGATACGCATATTTACTTACGTTGATGACATGTGATGTTATGTGTTGCGGTGATATGTTGTAAGTGCACGGCGGCGCCCCGGCCGTCAATCCGACGCCGGAATGCGGAAGCGGTGATAAACTTTAATTTTGCGAACTTAGCAAACCGGCACCACCGCGCACTAAACACCCGGATCGAACCATTAACTAGTCTAAGCTAACTACAAGACGGGTTAGAGATATATCGAGTGATCCGAGTCCTCCGGTCTTCTCTTCGTCGTCCCGATCTCCTGCGGAAACTCCGGTTGTCGCCTCCTCGCCGGAAGGGCACCACATCGCCTGCATCTTTTACAGGCTCCCACCTCAATACCGAGGCAACTCGGGCGCGAAGTTGGCTGGCCGACGCGTCCAAGATTTGCTGTAGAATGTGTAGTGTAGAGGCTGTGTCTCATTTGGGGTTTTGTTGCCATTTGAAGATGATGGAGGAAACTAGATAAGAAAAAATGGTGCTTGCATTTTTTCTAGCATGAAATGAGATCAAGAAAAATCCCACAAGCTCAAAATGAAACTCTCACTTCTTATTCTCTCAAATGTGGCTTCTTTCATCTTGTGAGAAAAGAAATGGTGGAGGAATGAATATGAAACCATCACAAGAAGGGAGGTGAGGGTAGGAGAGCACAAGGGTGACCATATCCAAAACATCATCATAACAAACTCAAATCAACCTCAAATCCTTTCTACTCTCATTAATACAAATCAAGTGATGTAAAGAGAATCAAATGATGGTTGAAAAGAAAAGATGCCATCACAATCAAAACATATGCATGAAACCCCTCCACAAGATGTTATTTGCAAACTTGCAAATAACACCCTCCATCGGAAAAGTCCGGCCGGGAAAGAACAAAAGAAAACCGGCCGGAACGGAATGAAAACTGGCAACTCCAGAAAACTGGTCCCGTAATAAATTACAGGAAAACCCCAATACTGTGCATACACACCCGCATCTGTATTCCGACCGGATATAAATGCAATGAGACAAAATCTATACTGTACTATACTAGGATCCGGCTTAAACCAAAGCCGGCTAGTGAAAACCGTCCGATCACGATCCGTGCAATACCGCACGTATCTGATCGAACCCTGCCATATCTCCATACGGCCTCTACAGCGTTTCGCCCGAAAGCTTGAGTAACTGAAAGTGTGGTGGACTCTAAAGACTCATCAATACTATGGCTGTGGATTTAACCACTAGCACGTCAGAGGTATAAGCCAATACGTGACGGTCCACCAGCTATTGACCAAAAGGGACGTCGATGAGCGAACTCATCCTGACACCCTACTGAGCCTGTCAGTGACAATATCCGTACAGTCCGGTCCGTTCGTCTATGAGCATCGCATGGCGGGCCTAGGGGGTTGGTAAAAGTCAGACCCCCAAAAACGGTACAAGTCGTGTGGGAGCGTAGCCCAGAACACCCTGAGATACTACTGGAATACCTACCAGTAAATCTCCTGCCTTGGTCAAGGACTTCGTGTAATGGCTCTCCTAGACACAGCGCGACCTCACCCCCAATACCGGGAGAGACGAACCCCTGAAGATCCGCTCACTGCCTCCATGTGTCTCGGGACTGTACCCAACTAAAACCTGTTTGCACGACTCCTTTGAGCCGTGGTAGGGTAGTAATCAAAGCACAGTGGGAACTCACACGAGAAAAATGACGATCCTCAGGTCGATGAACTAACCTGTACACATGTCACCAGGGAACTGCTATCTGACGTCAGGTATAAGACCAACTAGCATGTTCCCGGCGAGTCCGTCCGGTGTACTCATAACCCAATGAGCACCTCTATACATCTTAGGTGAACCAACTGACACCAGTGGCTTGTGAGACCGGCCACCGCCCCTCGTCGGGGTCTCGACTGTATACACTAGTCTACTCTGGAGTATCGATGCCCTGTCTCGAAACTCCCACGACTAGGGACCTTTTAAGGATGTGCTTATAGACTACCAGCTCCCACGTATATGATCGCCCTCATACTGCCGGTAGTCAAGCAAGAATCCTAGGGGCTCTATCAACGTGCAATAGTGACCTGTCATGTCACCTAAAGCAGTACACGATGATAAAGGTAAACCAGATAGCATACTATCATCTCGAGTAAGACTGTCCTACCGGGATAGTGTTGGAGATAGTGCCCTCAGAGTCGATTATTGGATCACAGGCACGTGATTGCAATGATTGAGGGAGGACCTATCCTGGTAGGACAGTCTTACTCGAGATGATAGTATGCTATCTGGTTTACCTTTATCATCGTGCACTGCTTTAAGTAACCTGACATGTCGCTATTGCACGTTGATAGAGCCCCTAGGATTCTTGCTTGACTACCGGCAGTATGAGGGAGATCATATACGTGGGAGCTGGTAGTCTATAAGCACATCCTTAAAAGGTCCCTAGTCGTGGGAGTTTCGAGACAGGGCATCGATACTCCAGAGTAGACTAGTGTATACAGTCGAGACCCCGACGAGGGGCGGTGGCCGGTCTCACAAGCCATTGGTATCAGTTGGATCACCTAAGATGTATACAGGTGCTCATTGGGTTATGAGTACACCGGACAGGACTCGCCGGGAACATGCTAGTTGGTCTTATACCTGACGTCAGATAGCAGTTCCCAGGTGACATGTGTACAGGTTAGTTCATCGACCTGGGGATCGTCATTTGTCTCGTGTGAGTTCCCACTGTGCTTTGATTACTACCCTACCACGGCTCAAAGGAGTCGTGCAAACAGGTTTTAGTTGGGTACAGTCCCGAGCCACATGGAGGCAGTGAGCGGATCTTCAGGGGTTCGTCTCTCCCGGTATTGGGGGTGAGGTCGTGCTGTGTCTAGGAGCGCCAGAACATGAAAAGTCCTTGGCCAAGGCAGGAGATTTACTGGTAAGTATTCCAGTAGTATCTCAGGGTGTTCTGGGCTACACTCCGACACGACTTGTACCGCTTTTGGGGGTCTGACTTTTACCAACCCCCTAGGCCCGACATGCGATGCTCATAGACGAACGGACCGGACTGTACGGATATTGTCACTGACAGGCTCAGTAGGGTGTCAGGATGAGTTCCCTCATCGACGTCCCTTTTAGTCAATAGCTGGTGGCCCGTCACGTATTGGCTTATACCTCTGACGTGCTAGTGGTTAAATCCACAGCCATAGTATTGACGAGTCTTTAGAGTCCACCACACTTTCAGTTACTCAAGCTTTCGGGCGAAACGCTGTAAAGGCCATATGGAGATATTGCAGGGTTCGATCAGATACATGCGGTATTGCACGGATCAGGATTGGACGGATATTACTAGCCGGCTTTGGCTTAAGCCGGTCCTAGTTTAGTACAGTGTAGATTTTGTCTCATTGCATTTGTATCCGGTCGGAATACAGATGCGGGTGTGTATGCACAGTATGGGGGTTTTCCTGCAATCTATTACGGGACCAGTTTTCTGGAGTTGCCAGTTTGCATTCCGTTCCGGCCGGTTTTCCTTTGTTCTTTCCCGGCCGGACTTTTCCGATGGAGGGGGTTATTTGCAAGTTTTGCAAATAACACTTTGTGGAGGGTTTTCTTGCAAACATATTTATTATGATAGCATCTTTTTGATACCATTCTTATCCATCATTATCACTTGCTTTTTATTGATTAGAAGTGATTAGAGTTTGATGTGAGATGGTTATGATTATGTTTTGGATGTGGTCACCACTTGTGCTCCTACGATCACCTCCCTTCATGCTTCATATTCTTTCCTCCACCATTTCTAAGTTAATAAGTTTTTCATGGTTGAAAAAAAAAAGAAGAAGATGAGAGCTTCATCTTTGAGAGAGTAGCATTCTTGATCTCATTTTTCATGTTAAGAAAAATGCAAGCACCATTTTTCTTATCTTGTTTCCTCCATCATCTTCAAATGGCAACGAACCCAAATGAGACATAACCTCTACACTACACTTCCTACAGCAAATCTTGGACGCGTCGACTCGCCAGCTTCGCGCCCGAGTTGCTTCGGTATTGAGGTGGGAGCCCGTAAAAGATGCAGGCGATGTGGTGCCCTTCCGGCGAAGAGGCGACAACGAGGAGATGAAGGACGAAGCATCCGCGGGAGATCGGAGTGGAGACGAAGACCGAAGGACTCGGATCATTCGGTATATCTCTTCCCCTTCCTCTTGTTAGCTTAGACTTGTTAATGGTTACGATCCGGGGTTTAGTGCGTGGTGGTGCCGGTTTGCTAAGTCCGCAAAATTAAAGTTTATCACCGTTTCCGCATTTAGCCGTCGGATTGACGGCCGGGGCGCCGCCGTGCACTTACAGTGGTATCAGAGCCTCGCCATTAACTTCGTCTAGCTTCGTTTGATGTGTTTTTCAGTTCCGATCGATCAAAATTCCAAAATCCCAATTTTAGTTCACATCAGTTTTCTGTTAAGATTTTTTGGTGTCCAAAAATTTTTCATGCTGCATTAAACTGATGTACAACAAATTCTAAGAATACTGGAAAAGTTCGACACAGTGAGTCGATACCTGGAGCGCGGAACCATGGCCAAACCCCCCCCTTGGGCCGCGGTTCCGCCGCACATTTATATCCTCACTGTATCATATTTTTCCAGTGGGCTTCTGGGCTTATTTTGGGGGTTTTGGAATATTAAATTTGGGCCAAGAATTTCTGTGTTTGCTGCAGTATTGCTTTGGGGCCCACTTATTAATTTTTGGTCAATCGGAAAATTTTAAACACATATTTCACAGTATTTACATTATATCTGCGACCGTGAATGTCACTCGATCGGTAAATCCGGTCTAACTGCTATAGCCCGGTTAGACGGATTTGCAAACGTGACTTTCACGTTGATGTTTTGTGTTTTTGCTGTGATGTTACGGATCGGTCGTGGGGGATAGCCTGGATGCAATTCTAGTACAGTTGTGGTTGTATTATGTACATTTGATATTGCGGGGCGAGCGTCCGACATGTGGACTGCCGTCACTGCCTGTTTGTATTATTCTTTTGGGGCACGACCTGGTTGCGGTCGATGCACCCGTTGTATGTATATTTTATTTTCTGTACTAGGATTACCCCGCGGTGGGGTGCACGAATGGCCGGGTTCTAGAGGGCAACAAGCCCGCATCTCATGGCATTGAGACGGAGGGGGCTTCACTCTAGGATTGGCGGGCTATTCGCCGCACTCGTAGGGGGTACAGGTTGACCCAGGAGGGGTGCCCAAGTTACCGGATTCCGCTGGGTGGTCCATTCACGGGGCTGAAGGGGGCTGCCTCGCTTCAGGTTTTGGCGGGTGACTTGCCGCTCCCGTAAAGGTCTAGGATTTCATTGCACAGGCTATCCACACGACCAGGGGAACGTCGGGTTTCAGTAGTGGCTCTGTGAAACCCGGGGATCCCAGATATCTGTATTGTTCTGTGATGCTGTACATTTCTATGCTGTTGCATTCTTTTCACGCCTTGAGCGAAATATAATATATTGGTATATATATTAGTAGATGTTGTATATGTTTTACATCCGCGCTAGTCCAGTCCCCGCTCTGTCGTTAGTTAGCTAACCTAACGGGTGATGACGGGACCCAGTGGCGAATGCGGATGGCATATACGTACGTCAGTATATTTTCGTTCTTTGTGGTGTGATTAATTGATGGGACTGCGTTGATTCGGATCAATGCAAGATAAACAAACCTATTCTGATGTTGTTGGAACACTTTTCAAAAAGCTGTTATTGCAAGGACGTTCACTTTTGTTTTGCATCGTGGTATTCATTTGGAATATCCTGCTCCTCAATCGACGAGGCAAGGGCCGAGATCCCTTCACCGGGAGTGACCTCTTGGACAGAAGTTTGCGTCAGGGCATTAACTTCACTATAGCCGATTACTTTTGCTTTGCACCGTGGTATTCAGTTGGAATATCCTGCACCCCATTCTACGGGGAAAGAGCCGAGATCTCTTCACCGGGAGTGACCTCTTTAGTAAAGGTTTTCGTCACTATATTTTCTAAAAAGCTATCTGTTCCATCAACGATATCAAGTTCACTACGTTAAAGGTTTTCGCCAGAAACCATTCGTAACCCTCCGTCGTTTCATATGGGTAGTCAATAGTATTCAAGCTGTGTTTGTTGGCCTTAGTCAAGGCACGGTGTTTGGTAGCTATTGGGTATTCATATGCTGCATAGATAGATGTGTTGGTTTGGAACAGTCGTATAGCCTTGTTGGCCTTAGTCAAGGGCTTGTACGGGTGGGTTCAAATCAACCTGGACAATGACGGGTAGAACTTGACATGTGACTTATGATTTGTTGGCCTTAGTCAAGGTCATAAGAGCATGGGGTAAAAATCTACATCGGGAGTTTCAAAAGAACTGAAACTTGCCAGATATGCGCATACCTTCTGGAGTGTGATACCGTGAGCGGATTCCGTCACGTTGTCATGCGATGATAGTTGGATCCCGATTCCCACTGATGAGTTGGTTTACTCCTCGGGTGACCCCGACTAATTCTTCTTTCAGGTTTGGAGGAGAATTTGAGGTACAGTGGGAGGTTTCCTGATTAGAAAAAGTGATAACCATTCTGATCTAGGTTAGAGTGCACGCTGAGTGTTTCTTTTCTCTCTCTCTTTGGCAGCGACCATTGACCCGACCCTAGACTATGACTCAGTGACCAAGTTGACCGAACCTACTTAACACTGGCTTTTGGATTGTCAGAGTTGCAGACCTCATTGCCACTCCTACTTTTACCCTTTTCTCCAGGACACCCCGTATTACTACGAACGTTCACTTCCATTGGACAAAACCATCGTATGGTTAGATACGAACTCGAAGGAATTCGAGGATGGTTTCCGGTTCTGGAGAAAACGGATAGGATTATTCAGTTGTCTTTTCTTTTCACCCTCTCTCAGGTTGCGAGTACTCCTTGGTTTAGGAGTAGTACACCTATTGTGTAAATTGGATAGTCTTCTTCCAAACCATAGGCTAGTGCCGACCGGTAGGGAATGAAGAAAACCAGTTAGCCTAAACGGTGTACAGAAGGTATTAAGTTCAGACAAAGCAAGGGATTAGTAAGAGGGCAAAGTAAATTGCGACTGCTATTCACGACCAAACCAAGTATTTCTTCGCCAATCCTAAATCACCTTTGTATTTCTCCAGGACACTCCGTATCACTACGAAGATCCCATTTTATTGGATAATCCATCGTATGGTTATATACGAACTCGAAAGGAACTTGTTCCAGTTCGGGGATGGATCCTGGTTCAGGAGAAATAGGAATAAAGTACATTCAGGTGTCTTTTATCTTCACCTTCTCTCGCGTTGCGAGTGCTCCTAGGATTAGGACAGTACACCCTTTATGCTTTTTGGATAGTCTTCTTCCAAACCATAGGCTGGTGCCGAACGGTAGGGAAGGAAGAAAACCATTTGGCCTAAAGGAGTGTACAGAAGGTAATGACTAAAGACATATAAAGGGATTTGGAGAGGTGGCAAAGAATTATACGGTTATAGTTGTGAATCTGGATAATGGAAGAGGCATTACTAGGAATACCAGGAAACCCCAACGAAACATTTCAATGTTTCAGTTTCACTGTGTACTGTTAATGGAAATTGATTTCCCGATTAGACACTTACTCCAGGGTATGTATTTACCAGGTATGATTCTCACATCTGTATGGTTTTACAGATGATGAGTGGGAGTAAGTTATTGGGAATTGGGTGATCATCCTCATTATATCGGAATTCGTTGTAATTGGTGATATTTGAGGATGCCACCTGGGTTGTTTACCGGTCGGCAAATATTTGGTTTTGAATATCCGCTGTTGTGCACCAATTTCAAATTGATATATCTGTACGTCTATTTTCATAGAGTGAGATATACCTTTTGATATTATGTCGATGACATTTACCTATATCAGTGGATGGTTAGGTAAGGAGCATTGAACAGCGGTGTAATTCTTCTTAACCAAAAGTACAGTTTTCAACCTACGACACACAGTGAATGAGTCACTAGACTCAAGGGACTTATACAGAGTATTGTATGTTGTCCAGGGTCCATCAGGACAGAGGGGTTGGTCCTCGTACTATTTTCGGTTTACTTATGACTTCTCTAGTTTTTAGACAAGTGTTTCGTGGAAACATAGTGTCTGAATTTTGAGAAGTTATAGGTATTTGAATAAAGTAGAGAACCAGGTATTGCAAGTATCGGGATTTTTCAAAATGATCGAAGATGTAGATACTTGTATATGGTATTCAGTTGATAGTAATGATTAAGAGAACTTGCTTCTCTTTCGGGGTACTCATAATTGGAAGCATTCCTAAGTTGAGTAACGCTGATCGGCCTCCTTCCATTTAGTTGACATGCACTGGAGATAGCTGCATGATTTGAATCTGGTTCAATTAAATCAGTGCCTCTGGTTCTATATTGGATATAGAACAGTTCATATCTTAACGTTGTTAAGGTACGGGGAGTTGTCCGGCTTATGATTAAAACCAGACTCTGGATAACTCATAGGCACGTTTCTGTAATGGTTGTTTGTGGGTTGACCCAGGCTATGACGAGGGTTGATTTTCTACCATCTGGAAGATCAATAGTGATATTGTTCTTCACTCGCCACAATTTTAAAAGAAATGGATTTTTTCAGAAAACAGTAGTGGGAGTATGGTAGAACTGGAAGTGATTCCAGAACCGCAAACGATTACTGAAGATTTGATAAGGAACCTAAAAATTCAATCTGGTTTGACATTCCATTGGCCACTCCGCAGATAAGGTGGGTAACTTCAGGCACCCGAGAGCTACTCCGGTAGCCTCAAGGACGGTGACAGGAAAGTTCTTGTTTACCCACACATGCCATTGCTGTTGTTCCAGGCTGCGAGACCCGGCAGAGGGATGAGTATAGCGTCGTTCTAAACTTGCTTTAGAAGTGCACGTCTATATGACTCTATCAGAGGGTTGTCGTAGTCAGTGGGAGCAGCGGAAGCATTGGTGGACATCAGGCTTATGTCTATTTATAGACTAAAGCAGATGTAGCGGAGATAGATCATCTATTTCTGATGTGACAGTCATAGGTTTGACGTCATCAGAATAGGGGATGGATCTATTGAGAAGGAAGTAGGAAGTAACATTCCTATACTACGATCGGTTATACTTTGGTCGTCACACAGTGGTTTCTCTACAAGGGACTTGGACATTATATCAGACATACTGGTTACTAGATCTATGGTTTTAGATCTAGATTTGGGTGGTTTCCCAATCAGGGTACTTAGACAGCATTCTAAGAGTATTTAGAATGGACGACTCCTGGCATGGTAGTGTACCTGCAGGTAATGGAGTCACCCTCTCCAAAGGTGTCTTACAGACTAAAGGGGAGAGGGATGTTCATGATTGGCAGATCACTTGCTTAGGCAATTGAGTCAATCATGAGATGTCAAGTACCACACCAGATGTTGTTCTTGCAGTAGATGCAATAAGTTGATATTGATCCAATCCTGGAGAAACAATCGGAAGCAGTTTTAGAACATAAGTGGATGTTCTAGGGATATGATAACGACAGCCTCATTCGAGAGACAGTTATCATTCCAGGCTTCCAAGGTGACCTGGACGACAAGGAGGTTGTCAGAGTTATAGTTTTCCCTCTGATGAGGGGCAGTATTTTGGACAGATGGTCCAAGGCAATACTGAGGGAGGCATGGCGCAGGATACTGATTAAATTCAGTTGACGATACAGTCTAAGAAGTTTGGATTTGGAGTTCATTTATGAGCTAGGTCCCATCAGACATCCAGACATTCTAAGACAGGTATTGCTCATTTCGGGAGATGGCTTTCTCCGCGAACATGAGGTATAGAGAGACATAGAAAGAAACACCAAAGCGGATCCACTCACTGAGGCTATTCCTCGAACGCAATAGTTTCGCAAACGAGCTTTGTGAGACTGACTAGTAGAGGAGTTGGGTGTTCGGTATCACACGGGCTGTGAGTATGCGACATCGCAATAATTAGCCTTGAGTGCAAGTGGGAGATTGTTGGAGATAGTGCCCTCAGAGTAGATTATTGGATCACAGGCACGTGATTGCAAAGATTGAGGGAGGACCTATCCCGGTAGGACAGTCTTACTCGAGATGATAGTATGCTATCTGGTTTACCTTTATCATCGTGCACTGCTTTAAGTGACCTGACATGTCGCTATTGCACGTTGATAGAGCCCCTAGGATTCTTGCTTGACTACCGGCAGTATGAGGGCGATCATATACGTGGGAGCTGGTAGTCTATAAGCGCATCCTTAAAAGGTCCCTAGTCGTGGGAGTTTCGAGACAGGGCATCGATACTCCAGAGTAGACTAGTGTATACAGTCGAGACCCCGATGAGGGGCGGTGGCCGGTCTCACAAGCCATTGGTGTCAGTTGGATCACCTAAGATGTATACAGGTGCTCATTGGGTTATGAGTACACCGGACAGGACTCGCCGGGAACATGCTAGTTGGTCTTATACCTGACGTCAGATAGCAGTTCCCAGGTGACATGTGTACAGGTTAGTTCATCGACCTGGGGATCGTCATTTGTCTCGTGTGAGTTCCCACTGTGCTTTGATTACTACCCTACCACGGCTCAAAGGAGTCGTGCAAACAGGTTTTAGTTGGGTACAGTCCCGAGCCACATGGAGGCAGTGAGCGGATCTTCAGGGGTTCGTCTCTCCCGGTATTGGGGGTGAGGTCGTGCTGTGTCTAGGAGAGCCAGAACATGAAAAGTCCTTGGCCAAGGCAGGAGATTTACTGGTAGGTATTCCAGTAGTATCTCAGGGTGTTCTGGGCTACACTCCGACATGACTTGTACCGCTTTTGGGGGTCTGACTTTTACCAACCCCCTAGGCCCGACATGCGATGCTCATAGACGAACGGACCGGACTGTACGGATATTGTCACTGACAGGCTCAGTAGGGTGTCAGGATGAGTTCGCTCATCGACGTCCCTTTTAGTCAATAGCTGGTGGCCCGTCACGTATTGGCTTATACCTCTGACGTGCTAGTGGTTAAATCCACAGCCATAGTATTGACGAGTCTTTAGAGTCCACCACACTTTCAGTTACTCAAGCTTTCGGGCGAAACGCTGTAGAGGCCGTATGGAGATATGGCAGGGTTCGATCAGATACATGAGGTATTGCACGGATCAGGATCGGACGGATATTACTAGCCGGCTTTGGCTTCAGCCGGTCCTAGTTTAGTACAGTGTAGATTTTGTCTCATTGCATTTGTATCCGGTCGGAATACAGATGCGGGTGTGTATGCACAGTATGGGGGTTTTCCTGTAATCTATTACGGGACCAGTTTTCTGGAGTTGCCAGTTTGCATTCCGTTCCGGCCGGTTTTCCTTTGTTCTTTCCCGGCCGGACTTTTCCGATGGAGGGGGTTATTTGCAAGTTTGCAAATAACACTTTGTGGAGGTTTTCTTGCAAATGTATTTATTATGATAGCATCTTTTTGATACCATTCTTATCCATCATTATCACTTGCTTTTTATTAATTAGAAGTGATTAGAGTTTGATGTGAGATGGTTATGATTATGTTTTGGATGTGGTCACCACTTGTGCTCCTACGATCACCTCCCTTCATGCTTCATATTCTTTCCTCCACCATTTCTAAGTTAATAAGTTTTTCATGGTTGAAAAAAAAAAGAAGAAGATGAGAGCTTCATCTTTGAGAGAGTAGCATTCTTGATCTCATTTTTCATGTTAAGAAAAATGCAAGCACCATTTTTCTTATCTTGTTTCCTCTATCATCTTCAAATGGCAACGAACCCAAATGAGACATAGCCTCTACACTGCACTTCCTACAACAAATCTTGGACGCGTCGACTCGCCGGCTTCGCGCCCGAGTTGCCTCGGTATTGAGGTGGGAGCCCGTAAAAGATGCAGGCGATGTGGTGCCCTTCCGGCGAAGAGGCGACAACGAGGAGATGAAGGACGAAGCATCCACGGGAGATCGGAGTGGAGACGAAGACCGAAGGACTCGGATCATTCGGTATATCTCTTCCCCTTCCTCTTGTTAGCTTAGACTTGTTAATGGTTACGATCCGGGGTTTAGTGCGCGGTGGTGCCGGTTTGCTAAGTCCGCAAAATTAAAGTTTATCACCGTTTCCGCATTTGGCCGTCGAATTGACGGTCGGGGCGCCGCCGTGCACTTACAGATAGGTCCTCCCTCAATCATTGCAATCACGTGCCTGTGATCCAATAATTGACTCTGAGGGCACTATCTCCAACATATGTTATATTGGATCATCGTGTTATGAATAGCCGGGATTTTTATGTGAGATGAGATTTTTTTTTCATTCATGTAAAATTCATTGTATGTAATATTCTTTTATTGGGGCACTTCCGGGTTGAGCATGATGTCACCATTGTTTTATATTATTTACTTTTTCGCATTAGGATAGACCCAAGGAGGGGAGCACAAGTAACCGGGTTCTAGAGTCTAGTGGGAGACCATCTCGAGGAGTTGAGTCCGGGTCTCCTAACTTTAGAATTGGTAGGGTTGCTTGCCGCTCTTGTAGGGGTCTAGGGATGTTTGTTTGGCTATTCGTCGCGACCGTGGAATCCGTGTTTTCTACGGGCTCAAAATAAAACACGGACCTCCTAGTATATCCAATATTTAATATGTTATCTTCTGCTGCTGATATTCTGTGATGTGATCACTGTATATGCTTGAGAAGATTGCTTTATTATTATATACATGATATATAATAAACGTTGCTTATGTTTTGCACCCGCGCTAGTCCCGCCCCGCTATGTCGTTAGTTAAGTAACCTAACGGTGCATAACGGGACACTGTGGCGAATGCGGATGGCATAAACATACGTTGTATTTTCGTTTCTTCTGTGATGCTTAGGAAGCATAAATGATAGGAATTCATTAATGAGATTAATGAAAGAAAAGAAACCTAAAAGATGTTGTAGTCAAATTTTCAAAAAAAGGTAGCTCTAGTTTTTGCTTTGCATAGGGTATTCCTTGTAGAATACTCAGCACCTTATTCGATAAGGAAAGAGCCGAGATCCCTTCACCGGGAGTGACCTCTTTAGCAAAATTAGCAGATGCTTCAACTCACTCGGTTTTGTTTTTGATTGCTTCTATAGTTTTTTCTTTGCATAGCGGTATTTATGAAATATCCTGCACCTTATTCGATAAGGAAAGAGCCGAGATCCCTTCACCATGAGTGACCTCTTTAACGAAACTAGTAAAAGCCTAAAAAACACTCCTTTTCAAAATCAATCGATTCTACAATGGTATCAAGTTCATTACGCAAAAGGTTTTCATAAAAAACTGTCGTAGCCCTCCGTCATTTCAGATAATTCCTACTTAGTATTCGTGCTACGTTTGTTGACCTCCGTCAAGGCGTAGTGTGCGGTAGCTGACCAGTATTTATCTGTTGCATATCATGCGATTGTTTTAGGGTAGTCGTGCGACCTTGTTGACCTCCGTCAAGGGTCGTGCGGGTGGGTTTAATTCAATCAAGAAATGATGGGTTGAACTTGACTAGCAGCCTATGGTTTGTTGACCTCCGTCAAGATCATAAGACGCTAGGGGCAAAAGATTATCAGGAATTTCAAGTTTTGAAATTTGCAATGAGATTGCATACCTTCTATGTTCTATGAGATAGTTGGATCCTGATACCCACTGCGAGTAAGAGTTATTCCTGTGAGAGTTTTACACAAGAAAATTAGCCGATCAAGTAGGTGTCTAGAAAGGTGTTTACGGGGTTAAGCCTCTGGGAAAACGAGGTTTATTTTAATTAGGTCCATGCGAAAGCACGGGGAACCTCCCTCAAAGTACTAACACTGACCTGGCTGAAAGATTGGCGAACTTGTAAGGTGTAATTAATCCCGGCTAGTCTTTCCTTTTAGGGTTTGAAGGAAGATTTGATAAAAATAGTGGGAGCCATCCTGATTAGATAAAATAATAACCAATCTGATCTTACAAGAGCATACGCTAAAGTGTTTTCTTCTTTCTCTCTCCAGGTAGCGACCATGTCAGGCCTTAATCAAGATAATAATATGGATGTATTGACCGAATCCGCTTGTTATACTGAGCAGGGGAACGTTGGTCCCGCTCCAACTTATAATTGTTATAAGTCCGATCAGGGAATAGAGACGTATCCGGATTCCCATGCCGCCCAAATGAAGAATAAGCATGTTGATGCATCTTCTTCGGGTGTGTTAGTTATCGAGAACTGTCTCTCGGTTCACTCTACGTCCTGGGTATTAGATACCGGATCGGGATTCCACATATATAATATGTTACATGGGCTAAGGAAAGGTAGAGAACTAGGAATGGGTGATTATTCCGTAAGAGTAGGGAATGGTGCAAATGTTGTAGCCAAAGCAGTTGGCGAATATCACCTTGTATTACCAAATGGTAATACATTGATTCTGAACGAATGCTATTACATTCGGACCCTGATATGCAATCTTATATCAGTTTCTTTATTAAGTAAAGAAGGATATAATTTTGTAGTACAGGATAATGTTATGAACATCTTCCTGAATCAAAAGTTGATTGGATCAGGCTCGTTAAATAATGGCATATACGTTCTAAATCAAACCACAGTTCTTAATATACAAACCACACACAAGAGGAAGCATTCAGAAATGAATGAATCCTTCATATGGCATTGTAGACTAGGTCATATCAATGCGACACGAATAGCTAAGTTACATAAAGATGGATATTTGAATCCGTTCGAATTTTCATCTTATGAAACTTGTCATTCATGTCTCAAAGGAAAGATGACCAAAACTTCGTTTAGTGGACACGGAGAAAGAGTTACGGAACTCTTGGGACTGATACATAGTGATGTATGTGGTCCCATGTCTACACATGCCAGAAATGGTTCCTCATACTTCATTGCATTCACTGACGATCTCTCAAGATTCGGACATGTGTTGAAACACAAGTATGAAGCTTTTGAGAAATTCAAAGAATATAAAAACGAAGTCGAGAACCAGAGGGGTAAAAGTATTAAAATTCTTCGATCTGATCGAGGAGGAGAATACTTGAGCAATGAGTTCTTTGATTATCTAAAAGAGAATGGGATTCTCTTTCAGCTTACTCCTCCGTATACACCACAGCACAACGGTGTATCGGAGAGGAGGAATTGCACCCTATTAGATATGGTGCGCTCTATGATGAGCACCGCTGAGTTACCTATTTCCTTTTGGGGGTATGCGCTTGAGACAGCCATATATCTATTGAATAGAGTTCCAACTAAATCAGTGCCTACCACTCCATATGAGATATGGGAGGGGAAGAGACTGTGTCTTAATTTTGTTAAGATATGGGGTTGCCCGTCTAAGCAAAATCCGTACAAGCTCGAGGCAAGGTCTGTTCTGTGCAAGTTTGTAGGAGATCGCAAGCATTCGCGAGGACATATGTTCTACCACCCTGAGGAACAAAAGGTGTTTGTTGCTCAACATGCCACCTTTTTAGAAAAGGAATTTCTTGCAAAGGAAATTAGTGGTGAGGAGGTAGAACTGGAAGAAGTTCTAGCAATACAAACTACGACAGATGATTTGGTAGAACCAGAGGATTCGATAGCTCCCAACGAACCTCAGCCTCTCCACCGATCTAGTAGGGTTCTTCATCCGCCTGAGAGATACTAAGGTTTTCTTATTGATGGTGGGAGCGAGGATTGCATCATGGAAGATGATGACCCAACTAGCTTCGAGCAGGCCATCACGAGTGGGGACTCTGTGAAGTGGCTGGATGCAATGCGATCTGAGATGGAATCCATGTACACCAACAAAGTATGGACTTTGGAAGTTGGTCATGAAGGGGTAAAACCCATTGAGAGCAAATGGATCTTTAAGAAGAAACTTGGTGTAGATGGAAAAGCTGAGACTTTCAAAGCTAGACTTGTTGCAAAGGGTTTTCGTCAACGACCAGGTGTGGATTATGAGGAAACCTTTTCTCCAGTAAATATGCTTAAGTCCATCCGGATCCTACTTGCCATTGCTGCATACCATGACTACGAAATCTGGCAAATGGATGTTAAGACCGCCTTTCTAAATGGTGATTTAGAGGAGAACGTGTACATGACTTAGCCAGAAGGCTTCGTAGACAGTGGGAGCAGCGGAAAAGTGTACAGGCTGCTTAAATCCATCTACGGGTTAAAGCAAGTATCGCGGAGTTGGAACATTTGTTTTGATGTCGTTGTCAAAGAGTTTGACTTCTTCAAAAACGTAGATGAACCTTGTATATACAAGAAGGTGGCAGAGAGTAAGGTTGTCTTCCTCGTATTATACGTGGATGACATACTCTTGATAGGAAATGACATTCCTATGCTGCAATCGGTCAAGCTCTTCTTATCACAAAGATTCTCAATAAAAGATCTAGGTCATGCCTCCTACATCTTGGGGATTAAGATCTATAGAGATAGATCTAAAAGGATACTGGGATTGTCCCAATCCAGGTACATTGACACCATACTAAAGAGGTTTAGTATGGAAGAATCCAAGCATGGGCTTTTACCCACGATCTCAGGACTCACTCTCTCCAAAAAGATGTCTCTCAAGACTGATTTGGAGAGAACTCGCATGCAAGGGATACCCTATGCTTCGGCAGTAGGCTCTATCATGTATGCGATGCTATGTACCAGACCCGATGTAGCATACTCACAAAGTGTAGTGAGTAGGTATCAAGCAGATCCAGGAGAGAGTCACTGGACAGCTGTGAAGAGCATTCTCAAGTACTTGAGAAGGACTAAAGAGATGCTCTTGGTGTATGGTAACGGAGAACTCCAAGTGGAGTCCTTTACCGATTCAAGCTTCCAGAGTGATAAGGACGACTGTAATTCGCACTCGGGATTTGTCTTTACCCTCAATAGAGGGGCGGTATGCTGGAAGAGTTCCAAGCAGGAAACCGTGGCAGACTCGACGATGGAGGTTGAATACATCGCTGATGCTTCCAAAGAGGCTGTCTGGATGAAGAAGTTCATAACTGAACTCGGAGTGGTTCCATTCATTGAGTATCCAATACCTTTGTATTGTGATAACAATGGAGCGGTGGCTTTGGCCAAGGAACCCAGGTCCCATCAGCGATCCAGGCATATTCTGAGGCGGTATCACCTGATCCGGAAGATAGTTGATCGCCGGGAGATCGAGGTCAGGAGAGTTGACACGAAGAACAACACAGCAGATCCATTCACGAAGCCCATTCCCTAGATACAGTTCGAGAGACTCTTCGGGATATTGGGTATGCGATACTACAACAGCTAGCCCTAGTGCAAGTGGGAGATTGTTAGTTGTATGTTTGCCCTAGAGCCCATTATTGTACATATGATGTATATTCTAGTGGATTCTTGGACATATATAGAGAGGAATTTCTTGCTCGACATGATAGTATGCTATCTGGTTTCTCTTTATCTTAACATGTATACTTGTCTCTTGATACTGTCTTATGGTTACATGTTGGTAAAGCCCTTAGGATGTGTACTTGACTACCAGGATTATGATGCAGATCATACTAGTGGGGCCATGGTAGTCCATAAGTTCATCCTTTAATGTTCCTGGTCGTGGGTGTATCGAGACAGGGCATCGATATACCAGAGTAGACTAGCGTATACGCTTCTCGACCCATGAGATGGGCGATGGATGATCCCATATCTATTGGTGTTTGACATTAGAGATGGTATACGGGTGCTCAGTGGAGACTGGGTACACTGGATGGAATCGCCGAGAACTCCTAGATGGTATTATACCTGACGTCAGATAGCAGTTCTCTGGTGACACTGGTACAGGTTAGTCTTTAGACCCGAGATCGTCATAGAGTCTTGTGTGATTCCCACTGTGCTTTGATTTCCACCTTACCATGTTCAAGAGGACATGCAAAACGGTGGTTTTTGGGTACAGTCCCGAGTCACATAGAGTTAATGAGCGATAGGAGGGGATTTCGTCTCTCCCGGTATTGGGGGTAGATTTCGTGCTGTGCTCAATTGGCTATAACTGAAAGTCCCTGTCCAGGGCTGATTTAGAGATTTACTGGTAAGTGTTATCAGTACTTTCTCGACCCGTTATAAGACTCGTATCGGCATGACTTATCGAGTTATTTGGGTCTGACATTTACCACCCCTAGACTGGATATGCGACATCTTAGACGAAGAGACATGACTGTATGGTAGTGTTACTGACAGGATTTACAGGAGCTAGAGCGGGCTTGCTTGTTGATCTTCTGATCGCTCAATACCCGGGTAGCCGTTACGTATTGCTAGTACCACTGACGGCTTGTGGGTGCTTGATATGATCATCACCTACTGCCGGAGTATTGACGAGTCTTTAAAGCCCTATACAGAGGTTTTACTGGCTCAGGCAAAACGAAGTAGGAGAACATATATGATATGTCCGGGACCGAAATTAATACGAGTATGTGATACCATATTCTATTCTCGCGATATTTGTATCGGTCGGTTATATGTGATATAGCCGGGTTATCGAATTAAGTGTTGATTCGATAAGTTGGTACATATAATATTAGTCGGTTATATGTGATATAGCCGGATTATTAAATCAAGTGTTGATTTGATAATTTAGTATATAATTGTATATTTGATATACTAGTTTACATTAACTAATATTAGCTCACTTAAGCATTTATTTTTCTCACATGTGCACACTTAATATATGTGTGATATATATTAATTGTGTTTTATTATGTGTCATGGTTGATGATACATGCAACATGGGTGTATGAGACTTGCACCATGATAAAGATAATGTAGGGTTTATTTATTTATGGTAATTCAATTATTAGATGGAAATTTGTCACATGGCATGAAGCTTCATGAAGCTTTGAGATCCATTGACATAGTCCACTAGTTTTGTCTTACACTAGATATTTGTTAACCCAACCATTATCTTAACTCATGGTTAAGTCTCTACATGAGTAATATTAGATATTTTCTCACCCATGGTTGCCATTCACTCTCACAACATTATCTCTCTTCATCTTCTTCTTCAAGCTCAAGAGCTCTCTAGCTTTTATGCAGGTGAGAAATAAAAGTGAGAAAAAGAATTCTAAAGTGAGCAAAAATCCTACTTCATCATCCTCTACTAGATTAGCACTTTAGTATAAGGTGTTAGCTTCACTAATCTCTCATTAGTGAAGTAGTAACTTAGGTTAGTATCTCCTCGACGTAAATCATCTTCGGCCTCGAAGACTTCGCGCAAGCTCGTTCCTTTCACTTTGTGAAGCCATGCTAGAGTCCGGAAGATCACTACTTGGAGCAAAAAGACTACTAAACGGAGTTATTGAAGTGAAAAACCGGTCTACAAAGGTTGTATTCCTAGTTCACTTAGTTGTAAAGTAGTTTACAATTTGTTTCGTATGATTCTCTAGTTAAACATCCTTGGTTAGAGTTCTTTAGCATGACAAAAATTTGAAAATGGCATGGACGATGTCTCCCTAAACCGTGTTGTCGTACACAAGAACCCTACACAATTCTCTAATGAGCTCCTGTGTACAATCTTTGATGTCAAACACCAATGGTTATGGAATCAACCATCTCCCCATACAGGGTCAAGAAATGTACACACTAGTCTACTCTGGAATATCAATGCCCTGTCTCGATACTCTGTTGACTAGGAACTGTTAAAGGATGTGCTTGTAGACTACACAAGTCCCAGTAGTATGATCCACATCATAGGCTTGGTAGTCAAGCTAACATCCTAAGGGCTTTATCAACATGTATTAAAGAGACAGTATAATAATACAAGTGTACATGTTAAGATAAAATAAACCAGATAAAACCAGATAGAATACTATCATGTCGAGCAAGAAAACCCTCTATATATATGTCTAAGCACCCTCTATAGCATACAATAATGGCCTCCAGGGCATACATATTCCTAACAGGTTGATGAGCTATGTTTATAGGTTTCCTTCGGAGGTTGACCCATGAACACTATCTTTTCTTGTTCTTCGGAATCGTTTCCAAAGATTGGGATAGTTGCCGGTTGTACTTGTTTGTTCGTCAATTTTCCATACATCTCGGTATCTTCGAAGTCTGACAGGAAGTACTTAGCATCTTCATACTTCCGTACTTTATTTATGGAGAAAGGGTTGAGCTCTCCTGTGATGGTATGTTCTTGGCCATCCTTAAAATACTTCATACACTGATGTTGTGTAGAATGGATGATGCCATGCTCGTGTAGACTAGGTCTACCGATTAAAGCTCTATAGCACGTTTTGCCTTCAATGACATGGAACTTTACTTTTATGATGAGCTGTCCGAAGCGCAATATCAATACTATAGACCTAAGTATTTTTGAAGACTGCGAGTCGAATCCGAAGATGGTGATCTTTTCACGGCCGAGATATCAAACATCCATACAAAGCTTCTTAAGCACCTTTACATTCAAAAGGTTGACCGAAAAGCTGTTATCGATGAGGGTCTTATTTATCCTCCTATCATCGCGGTACCTATCCATGTAGAGCGTTTGATTATGCTCGAACGTTCTCAGGAGAAGATCTTCTTCACCGAAGATAATATCGGTTGTACATACTTCCGCCAATTTATCCTTCATTACTTCCTCAGCAAAGAAAGCTTGGAAATGATCAGGTTCTTCCAATGCTTTGATTAAGGATTGCCGGAGTTCTTTCGACAGGAGTAGAGTATCATATATACTTAAGTAAGAAGGCGGGTTCCTCAGATGGGCTAACACATTGTAGTCCACCTTATTCCTCTTGGACGATTCTTTGGCGGCGAGATCTTTAGCCACCTCTTCATCTAGAACAATCTCGTCGGGAATCCTCCGTTTACCCTTATCTTGATTCTTTGGATCCTTGCTTGCAGGTCGAAGGTTTTTCTCGAGAAGGGTGTGGTTCCACAGACGGATATTGCCCCAGTCTTTTACCTTCTCTTCTTTCCCTGATGAGGAGTTTGCATAGGGAAGGTTGACGTAGATTTCATATTTCGAGTCACTTCCAAAAGTTGGCACTGTTGAACCCTTTTCTTTTGAAGACTTGGCCTTGTTCATACAACAGCTCTCGGTCACTGACCTTGCTTAGCTATTTTCTTCGGAACTATCATGCGGGAGCGGGCGAGCCTTGGCCTTCCGCTTCTCCTTTTCTAACTTCCTTTGGTGAGAGATATACTTTTGCCGCCATTTCCCGAACGCTCTACATTCGTAGATGGGGTGACAGATTCTTCGGTGGTAGAGACAATATTTTGGGTATTCTTCTCCACCTTTGAAGTATACAACCCCTGGTGTACACATCTTCACGGGTGGTTGCTTCATCCCTTTCGATAAGACCTTAGCGAAGTGCTTCTTAGCCTTGACCTTGATTTTCATCTTCGGCAGTATATCTTGCTTTGGTTAGGAAGTTACATAATTCACCTCTTCCGTGGCTTGCCTGTTTAGACGTTGTTGCCTGGCTTTCTCATATATGACCAGTTCACATCTTTGATTTTCCTTATTTCTTTGAAAGGCTTCTCTAAGGAGCTTCTCAATTGGCTCTTCTTATGGCGAACTTGGAGCTTCTAGTATTGATTCTGCCCCATGTTCGTCTGAATCACTTTCGGACGCAGCTGAGGCATCTTCGTCATATATGGAGGAGTGAGAGACCATGTGAAAACTTTCCACACGTTCCTCTATTTCCTCCTATTCTCCCTTTGAGTCGTCATCTTCATCCTTTTCGCTATTCTCAAGGATATGTTGAAGAAATTCCTCGAGAGTGACTGGTGAATGCGTCTTCTGGTTATATTCCTTTAGCGCATTTATATAATTTTGTATCTCCGTATGGCTGTCTACATACCTAGCAGGCTGCACGGGCTTCTTTGCTTTCTTTTTCTTCTTCTTAGGCTGCTTAACTTTGGGGCATTTCCGTTTATCTGTAATCTTCAGAGTGGGACGTGGCTTCAACATCCTTTTTATGATCTCAGGTTCAAGTGGGCTCTTCCACCTGATTTCCAAACATACTCTGAGATCCCTTAACATCATCTTTGTTTTAGAGGAAAGCGCTATCTCCCACGGGATTTCTTCTATGAATGAACAGGATGCCCCAGCGTATTAACCCCCTTAGGGGTATGCTTTTGGGGCAGATTCACCTTCCATTTATTCGATAGTATGAATTTACCCTGTTTATACTGGTCTTCGACCCAGTTCTCAAAGACATAACAGTCTTCGATCGGATGGCTTACCACCCAATGGTAAGAGCAATAATTTGGATTGTTGACCTTATTAGCTTGGGCTGGTCGCCATGGCTTGGGCAACGTCAGCATTCTATTCTTTATGGCGAGCTTCAACAGCTTCTTTGTTTTGTCACGAGGGAACAAATATTCGCGCCCTATCCTTTCCTCTAGAGTCGGCCCCGTACGATTATTATTTTAGCGACCGGATGCTTTAGGGCCACTCTGCTGCTGCTGCAAATTAGCGACAAATGCCATCTTGGCTTTCCCTTTATAGTTTCATGAGTCTCCGCCCAAAGAGGAAGGACCTTGACCCATCGAATTCAACGGAGCTAGTTTATCAATAAGCTCCTGGAAGGTAGTAGGCTTGAAGAAGGCCATGAATGGGTATACTTGTGAGTTCCGATCGATGGTTTCCACGAACATTCTGACGGTCGGAGCTTTGCCGATGCGCTGCTCGCACTTAAACTATAAGTTTCTCCATCGGATAATATATTGAACCCATGTCTCGTTCGACTTGATTCTTTCATTGACCAATGCTGCCATAGTTATGCGTTCACTTGCACTGTAGAATTTTTGGTAGAAGATTATTTCCATTTCATCAAAAATCTTAACGGATTTATTAGGAAGCTCCGAATACCACTCGAAAGTAGTGCCTGATAGACTGCTAACGAATTGGCGAAGAAGCAATACATCATCTCCTCCGGCATTATCGCACCGAGATCTGAATTGAGTGATATGATGACGAGGATTGCCGATCCCCTTGTATACTTGGAACGTTGGGATCGTGTATCCCGGATGGTATTGCCTCTGGTCATACCATGTTGGGTACGGTCGACCGGTCTTAATCAGCTTTCCTGCTGCTTCATTGGCCTACAGAGCTTTAAATTGCTGGGCGATAAATTCATCCAGCTTTTATTTGGAGATCGTCTCCTCATTCGCCGTTGATGGGGTTTTTAGAGGATTCGATGTGTCTCCTTTGTCATCGATAACAACCGACGGCTTATCTGCCGGTGGTTCCGGTTGAGCTATTATCCTGACCTTAGTTTGGAATCGAAGGGCCATCTTGTCCATCCTAGCGTTCATTTCCGCAGCTCTATCATCCTTCTTTTCAAGGAAGCGCATCAAATAGTCGATATTAGACTTCTGCCCCATTCTTTCTTCAGGAGCGTTGTCAGGGTTTGCATTAGGTGGTGAACTCATGAGTTTCGCCCCTTGAGCCAATATCTCTTAGAGCTTCTACTGATCTTTCGTTATAGACCGAGTGATTGTTCTCTGAGAAACGGAAGCACGAATCTCTTCTTTGGAGTTCATCTTATATAATGTGTGAACTACCATGCCCCCAGACATGGGGCGTTTGGAGTGTCAGCCTTTGGAATTTGCCTTGGGCACAAGGACTTTATCAAGCCTCTCTCTTTTATGAGAAGTTGTTTTTAAAGGAACCATCGTAGCAGGAACCTACTGCGAATGAGCCTCCTTGTATTTGGGAGGGAATCTTTTATCATCTTGTCGATCTTTAAGCTTCTTTGGCCGGCGAGAGTAGTAGTTATCAATGAAAGAGTTTTGGACTTCTTTTTAAACTCTGTGGATTGTCGAAGAAAGCCACTTGACTAAGTGTACCGTCTCATCATGCATTTCCACAGGAGGTGGCGATTTCTTCAGTATAGCAGTGGGTGAATTATGCTTAACCATCTTTAGCGGTTCAAACCTGTTCTTAATTGGAACAGCAGTTTGGATCATCTTAGTAGGTGGAGTCAGCCCAGATGGGCAGCTGCCCCTAGCCTTCCTCATTCGGCACCAGTATCGGCGTCGAGCACCTCTGATTATAGGGGTCGGGGCTTCTTGGATCTGCCCCTTGTGTTCTTTTGAGATTGGACTATCCTGTCCTATGCGTTTATATGAAATTTTGGCAGGTGAAAGTCGCTTGAAAACTGACTATCTGGGCATGGGAGCAACAACAGTTTGAGGTGTCAGCTTGTGGAAGACATACTGCTTGGGAGGAGGAACATCATCCTTCGGGGCCTCGGTCATACCAGGAGTTGCGAATGCCATCCATTTGAAGACCGACTTCTTTGGAATCGCAGGCTTTTTAGAGGAACTCACAGAGTCAGACTTCAGCTTCTGGAAGACCGAACCTTCAGATTGAGCAGGCTTATCAGCAGTAGTTGTCAGCCTATCAAAGACTGCCTTCTTCAGCGTCTCCTCCTTTGGTGCTAGGATGCTAAGGGAGGGAGATAGAAGCATCGTTTCAAAAAAGATCCCATTGAGTCGTTGTGCCACTTAAGCCATCGGAATACAGAGTACAAGGGCCATAGCCTACCCTGACCAAGTTACTCTGGATGGAGTAGTGTTAAAGCTAGTACTGCGGTTGGAGTTGTTGGATGAGGCCATTGATCTACACGGAAGCGAAACACCAGTTTTAGTAACCTAAACATCCAAGGGAAACATAAACATAATATACCGTGATTGGTTCATGAAAGACGTCACACAAAGTGTGGAGTAGAAAAAGAAAAAGGTTACACCGGGCGTGCCAGAATCTGTTTACCGTCTAAAACCGGACTGAGGTGCGAGGAGTGCGTCCAGCCTGAATACAGGGGCAGATGCTATATGAAACATATCCATCCACCTCTCCGAAAATACCAAGTTGATTTATGGCACTATATATCGGAGGTTTGGATGGATGCGAACGTTGTAGCTGACTTTTCAGATTTCCACTCAATGATGAGGGGTTTTTGATTGCGAGGATGCTTTTTCCTACAGGCGCAAGCCCCTACAGTTAATTACATTATCGCAACGCGATAATAACTTTCTCTATTGCAGATATATCACTTCATGTCATGTTATGATTTGAATATTTTGGGATGCCCTTGGATTGTATACGGAGACTAATATATATCGTCACTCGTAGGAAGCGGACTAGTCCAAATCCGTAAATCTCATATTTGGGTTGAGCCTAGGTCATATGTTCCATCTATTCAGGGTATATGTCTGAGGACCATTAGTTGTATATGGGACTAAGATCGACTTAGAGAATATATTTAAGGACCGTTAATCTTGTTTTAACTTAAGATTAACTTAAAATATATGAGTATATGGGCTCAAGGGATATTATAGAAGCTTAAGATTTATAACACTTAGTCAATTTGGACTATGAATTGGCTCTGGAGTAAATGTATTGGCATACAGAAGTTCTGGCGCACGCCACATGCCACTCTACTATTGGTACACAAACAAAAGTATATGGGTCCATGGCACATTAAATCATTGGCGCATCAGGGTTGTGGCGCATACCCCGTGTACGATGGGGATTGGCGCATGCCTTTGACTTTTTGGTCTCTAGCGCATTAAATATTGACGGATATGGGTTGTGGCGCATGCTATGCGGCTTAAGCCTACTGGTTCAGTTTTTTAGTGTATGGGGTTTTATGGCGCATCAATCATTGGCGCTTAGCACCGTGGTGCATGTCATGTGGCTTAAGCCCATTGGCGCATGGCCATCAGCGCATATGCTTCTGGCGCATAGTGTTTAGTCGAAAATATCGCGCATTTGATATAACATTTTCCTTACTTTTCTTAAATATCTAAAGGTGTTTATTATAAATATAGAATATATTTGGGGTTTATCTGCAAAATACTATTTACCATATGTTTATATACTATAATTAACATTATGAAGGAAAATTTATGCATATAATATTTATATAATATTTTTATTATGCATATCATATCAAATATTCTAATCATGATTCTTTAAAAGATATAATATCATAAAAATGGTTAGAATATTATCTCTATAACAAATATCACTACATTATTCATGGAGATATTGTGCAAGATTTGGCTCAGGTCAGGAGATTGGGATATCGAGATATCAGAATCAAAAATCTGCCGATAAAGTTAAATAAAATAGAAGAATCAATACTGGCAGAGACTAAGAGAAGATATGAAGATTCTAGATATCAAAACAATCTCCATGTGTTATTTTGAGGCTACAGAAGAAATTTCATCACCTGATCCCACCAAACGGCCGCGGTTGCGCGACAAATATACCCTAAACGCGGCGGATTCACGGTGCTTATGTGGAGTTAGGGTGTGGGATTTTGTGGGTAGGATCTTCATAATAAACCCTAATACTTGGGATTTAAGGTTTGTATCTTCTGTGACTATAAATAGGAGCGAGCATAGTCACATAATTCTCGAATTATTCACCGAATTCGCGAATAATTCGTGAATTTTTGATCAGCTGACTTAATCGCCGAATTAATCGGCGGGCCGAATAATTTGCGAATTATTCCCGAATTATGTGAAAAAGCAACGAACAATTCAAAAAACAGCAAATAATTCACAAATCAAAACCTAGCTTCTAATATATTAATTTCTTGCTCGAAATCCTTCCCGAACATTTCCCGAAAACTTACCGAATCTTTCCTGAATACCTGCCGAATTTTTCCGAATAGTTCTCCGAATCCGAATTTTCGACCCCGCCGAATTATACCCAAACGATGAATTTTTGACTATGGGACCGAGGGCTATACTTAGAAATCGTCACCTTTTACACGAAGCAAATCACCATCAAGGACAAGTGATCCACAATAGGTCCACGATTCGACGTGAGATTCGACAGAACATCTACTTTCTACAAGGCAGAGATCGAGAGCAACTTTTTCCTCTTGTAATCTAAACTCGAAGGTTTGTAATTGTGAAGTTGATTAATAAAGGTAGATCATTAGTTTAATTATTTAGCATTTAATTTTTGTGTTTACATTACGATCTCTATCCGTTCTTCTTCTTCTATCTCCATCATACGCGAGTAATTCTCCGCTTGATAGGGTTCATAAGATTAGGGTAGAACAATGGATGAGAAATACTTTAACTTCTTTTAAATCTTATGAAGTTTATAAACTCTAGCAAAAGAATCGTTAATATCCTTATCGGGCGCGCTACCAATTTATTTTTAGTCTCGACCGCATATTAACAATTGTTTTGTTAAGGGCTAGATATGAATAGAGATAAATGAAAGGACAAGGGTCAATAGCGGGGAAACCCTAGTTTCTTCCAAGAACCCTAATCGTCATTCATTACTATCAATCTAGTTTTAAATCTATCAATAGATAAAAGGAGTAATCTTTATTAGTCATCCATGACTACTAAATCCTAACGAACCCTACAAATCTTCTTCTTATATATTCTATATCCGTATTTAAACGTAGATCTAGAATCTATTCTCCCCTATTCTTTTATTTTATTCAACTCGTCTAAAGCAACATTAAAAGTTCCACGCATCCCTGAGGACGACCCGTACTCATCTTGGCTAGCTACACGCGACACCGTTATTGATTGTGGTTACTACTACACAACACTTTTGCAGGGTTACTAGGCACTGTCACAAGGTTCTACAAGGCATCAACCATGCCCGATTTAAAATTTAGACGTGCCGAACAACCCTAACCAAGATCTTAGACTAGAGATTAGGTAAAAACAAAGCAGGTAAACAACTTTACATCTAAGAGTTAGGGATTACAACATTTGTACTCCGTTCCTTCACTTCTAAAGCTCCGTGTTGAGGTCCCTTCGCTGCGATCATCGAGTACCCGGACTCTAGAGAGGCTCCATGAAGAGAAAGATGCAAGCTTGCTTCCGATCTTCGATAACAAAGATGATCTACCTTGAAGAAACTCAAACCCAAGCTCTTGCTTTGCTAATCAAGTATTAGCAAAGCAAATACCCTAATCTAAGCGGCTAGAATAGATGAGGATGATGAGGTAGGAATTTAGCACTCTTTTGTTTTCAATTTCTCACATATAAACATCACAAATGAAAAGGCTAGAAAGCTTTTCATCAAAGGAAGAAGAAGAAGAAGATTAAAACCTTTTGTGATGAATAATGAATCTTATTTGAGGTTAGAAATGCAACCATGGGTTAAGTATGAAGACTTAACCCGTGTAGAGAATCAACTATGGTTAAAGGGTTGGGTTGGGTTAAGGAAATATCTTTGCAAAATATCACAAAATATCAAGTCAAAGCTTCTTGAAAGCTTCATGAAAGCTTAACCCTAATCCAAACCCTAACCATATTTAAACTCCACAAACCATGTTGCATTTATAACCATAACATGTTACAATATTATATATCACATATACAATATTTATTGTAACAAAATAAAATAATACAATTAACATATATCACATATATATCAATGTATTACCCGAGTGAGAAAAAGAATCTTTAAGTGAGCTTATATTAGTTAATGTAATTTAATATATCAAATATATAATTATACATTAAATTATCGAATCAACACTTGATCCGATAATCCGGCTATTTCACAAATAACCGACTAATATAATCTGTATCAGTTCATCGAATCAACACTTGATCCGATGACCCGGCTATATCACATATACCCGGCCGATATCACATATCGCGAGAATCTAATACGGTATCACATACACGTATTGTTCTCGGTCCCGCACATATCATATATGTGCTCCTACTCCGTTTTGCCTGAGCCAGGAAACCTCTGTGTAGGACTCTAAAGAATCGTCAATACGCCGGCAGTAGGTGATGATCATATCAAACACCCACAAACTGCAAGCGGTCAGCTAAACGTAACAGCCACCCAGGTATTGAGCAATCAGAAGATCAACAAGCAAGCCTATACATTCTCCCATGAATCCAACCAGTAACACTTCCGTACAGTCCGGTCTCTTCGTCTGATATGTCGCATATCTCGCATAGGGGTGGTAAACGTCAGACCCTAGTAGTGTCGATATGAGGTCCATAATAGTTCGAGAAACTACTGATAACACTTACCAGTAAATCTCAGCAACCCTGGCCAGGGATTTCCAGTTATAGCCAATCGAACACAGCGCAACATCAACTCCCTATACCGGGAGAGACGAAACTCCTCCTATCGCTCATTACCTCCATGTGATTCGGGACTGTACCCAAAAGCCACCTTTTTGCACGCCCTCTTGGACGTGGTATGATGGAAATCAAAGCACAGTGGGAATCACACAAGACTCTATGACGATCTCGGGTCTACACACTAACCTGTACCAGTGTCACCAGAGAACTGCCATCTGACGTGAGGTATAATACCATCTGGGAGTTCTCGGCGAGTCCGTCCAGCATACCCAGTCTTCACTGAGCACCCGTATACCTTCTCTGATGTCAAACACCAATGGATATGGGATCATCCATCGCCCATCATATGGGTCAAGAAGCGCTTACGCTAGTCTACTCTGGAGTATCGATGCCCTGTCTCGGTACTCCCACGACTAGGAACATTTGAAGGATATACTTGGCGACTACTCTGTCCCCACTAGTATGATCTGCATCATAGTCCTGGTAGTCAAGTACTCATCCTAAGGGCTTTATCAACATGTGACATAGAGACAATCAAAGTACATGTTAAGATAAAGAGTAACCAGATAGCATACTATCATGTCGAGCAAGAAAGTCCTCCCTATATATGTCTAAGCATCCACTACAATATACAACATATGTACAGTAATGGACTCTAGGGCATACATATAACTAACAACTTTATCAGAGAAGAGTGAATTAAACTTAAGTTTTAGAGAAGTTTAAGCTTCTGTTAATGGTTTATATAGACCATTAATAACATCAAGATCTCAACTTTGAGGTCTTGAGCCTCTTTTTATCTTATGGTTATTGTAGGAATTGATTGAAATGTAAACATCATCATCGTAATCGTTTTATGATTAATTTTCATATCTTTAAGGTTTTGTCCATCATCATCATCATCTTTGTCAAGAAAAATTTAAGTTTTCCCTAAATCCTAGATCTTAAGATCAAAAAATCTCTCTTTTCAGAGAAGTTTTAACACAAAGATTTTCAAATCCGAGAAGAATTTATGTTCTATACATGAAGATGTATCGACCCTAATTTTCTGTACAAAATTTTTCTTCTTAAAGTACATAAAGGAGTTTGCAAACCTGAGCACAATTTAAAAGTTATTCTTGTTTAAGAATAGCAAGAAGCAGCTTGTAGCTCATTGGTAAAGTCTTGCGCAGCTGTGATATAGCCCCTGTGTTCGAATCCCATCAGCCACATATTATTTTTCTGGAAGCCCAAAAGTTTACACGTGCAATACACGTAAAATAAAAAGTCAAGGAAAATCAAACATGTGCAAATTAGATTTAACACCAGCTAGGACACGTGGCAAGAATCCCAGCCCTCATCGCCTCCACGTGGTCGGCGAGATCGGTCAGAAGCCCGGCACCGACGGTCCCCCCGTAGGGAATGGCTCCCATTCTCTGCACACATGACTCTTGGCCTACCCCCACTACCCCAGTTCTGTTTGTTTTTCCTGTATTTATCCAGAGAGTTTAAATTCACCTTTTAATGCATTTATTAATTCACTCTTCAATCCCTAAACCCTAATTTTACTCTATAAATACAACCCCATACCCTAGCCCTCTTCATTCTGAAATCTCTAGTAAAAATTCTCAAAATTTCCCAAGTCAAATAAGAGTACAAGTGGAGTTAGCCCAAGGTCACTTTCCGGCGAGGATTCGAGACGTTTCCGGCGATTCCGCGACCACACGAAGACTAATATTCCCTTACTCTACCTTTCCCCTATCTTTTTACAAGTAAGTCCCACTTCTTATTCTATTCTTTCACCTTAAAAGATTCTCTTTTCAAAACTTGTCGGAAGTGGAGTTATCCCAACATTCGATTCTAAAATCGTTAAAATCATAATTTATCTTAAGAATCACACATCTATATCACTATATCTTGCTTAGTAATCATGAAACAAACATTGAGAACAATTTTCATCTTAAAATATCATGTTATGTAACTTTAATTAGCGTCTTTCGTTTAAATACCATAAACTTTATATATGACATCTTTTAAGTATTTAGCTTAGCATACCTTTATAATATCTCACGAGGTAATGACCTACCTCTCACATACACACATCTTGACATAGCACGAATCGCTTGAACAATATTTTTGTGACAAAATACAACTTTTCATCAAAATACCCTAAACTATTTAAAAACCCAGATTTCTTTAAAGTGTGTTAATTCATTACTTACGATTATACCTCTACAACCCATTTTGGGGAACCCGATCGGGATGGTGCGGATTATCGCACATCCTCGGGACTAGTAGAGTGAGATGCAGACCTCACGGAGCATACGATCTCGATGGAATTTTTAATACAATTTTCAAGAAAAACGAGCTTTTTACTTAATAAATAAAATTAATTTTTTTAAAATTATATAAATATTATCAAATCACATATTTTGAGATATTATTAAATTCCAAGTTTTCTAAACAAAATAATAGAATTACAATTTCATGAAAATACCATCAATAATCAATACAAGTCAAACTTTACACTTTAATACCATGAATTATTTAAGCTAGGTATTTATTCACTAGAATACTTCACTCTTTAAAAGTTACATCCATGAAAACCATAAATACGATAAATACTTACTTGAGATTTATTTGAAAGTATACTAGAAATTATTTTTCATAAACCCCCCTCAAGTTATATAAAATTACATTAAGGACCCTAGTAAATATAGGTTTAAGCGGGACCAATTCTCTTAAGCCTCAGGGAGCGGGAGAAAGTGGATGCTTGCCTATTTAAGGTAGAAAACTAAAACAGAGTTATCAACGGTAATTGTCTTGGAAAAAGACAAATTCTACCGTCCATGTGCAGCAGTTACCGATAACTCCTAAACCTATTCAGGATACAAATCAGTTTTAAAGTGTTTGAGTCAATCTAAGTCTCAGTCTAATCTCAATCCAATTCAATATGAATCCAATCATAACTTCAATTCAACATGAATCCGATATACCAAACATGCACACTTGAACATGAACACCAGAATAATATCAGAACATGAAACATGACTTGACTTGAACGAACCATGGCTATGTCTTGAACTTGACTACATGAATATCTGTTTACTTCCTGAACCGTTTACATGAATAACTTATACTATGGCCTCGGTAAGTCTAATAACTACAATCAATACAATATACACTTTGGGGTTTTTAACGGGGTAGACTGGTACGGAATGTATTAGAAGTGGAACGGATGGTCACTAAAAGACACTACCTGAACATCCATGCCATTGTCTCGAGATTTGTCGACGGGGCCTTGTACTACGGGTTACCATAGTCCATGGGAAAATTTGGACTCCTTTCGTATACACTGATACCTTCTGTACCAAGCTATAAACAACTACGTTAACATAACAAACACATAATTTATCTATTCTAAGCTCTTTACCTTTCTATTTATATTCTATATCTTGGGAATTACCGAGCGCTCACTGATGACATTCATATCTCTTCTTTCTTTGTAATGTTGTTAGGAGGACCCGACTCTCAGGAGATCAAGCCCAGCCAGAATGATTTGGAGCAGTTTACAGAGGAGCTAAAGTTCTAGTTCCTACTTGTACTTACTTTACTTTCAGGTCATATGTCGTTGTTTAGGCATCGCTTTCTTTCATTGTACTTTACTTTTCATACGTATGTAAAGAATGGTTATCAATAAAAAGTTCTTGCTTTATTACATCTCTTGTCATTCTTGTGCTTTACATTTATATTGCTTATTTACACTTAACGTGTTTACTTCTAAGTAAATACGTCGCGGCATCGCCACGTCTCTTTCCCCGTACACCGGGAAGCGGGGCATGACAGGTTTTGTTGGCGGCCTATGCAGGTCAGTTCTGCATGAATTATTGCCATGAAGGGTCAGTTCTGCATGGAAACATAAGCAATATATCACAATAATTATAAGAATCGGCAACTATACATTCTTTACATTTCAATTCCTTAAATCTATCATAACCTTTCTTTTTCTTTCAAGGTTATGGATTCCCCAAACAACACCAGTACCAACGTGAATGAAAACACTCCACCTCCTCTACCACTACCACCTACCGTAACAGTTCCTATCAACGAGCAGACGGTATTGCTTAGGGCAATCAAGAGCCTCTTGGAGGGACAGCAGCAACAGACTGCTATCTTACTACACCGCCCAGAATTTGAGGCACCCGGAGTGAAGCAATTCTGGGCATTACACCCTAAGAAATTTTCTGGGAAAGAAAGCCCCTGGAAGCAGAAGAATGGGCTTAGTCTATTGAAGATGACCTGGCAGCAGCACAAGAGCCAGAGGTTTCTTGGGTGAGAGTTGCGAAGCTGCAACTCTCTGATAACGCCAGAGTCTGGTGGGAGGCTGAAGAAAACCGACTCACCCAACCGATTGAATGGAGAACTTTTCACGAGATGTTCGACGCGAAATATTTTCCCGAGACTGCCCGTTTTGACATGGAGCAACAGTTTATCCATTTGCAACAAGGTTCAATGTGGAATAAATCAGTGGATTTTACCATGCACAGTAGATACGCTGCGCATCTCATACTGAATGTTGAGATCAGAGCCCGACGATTTCAACAAGGGTTGGACCCGAAGATCCAAGCTGTATTAGCTACAGGGGATTTCCCAACCCATGATCTTGCTCTTAAGGCTGCCCGAAGATATGAGGTGGTTGTAAAGAAGAAAGGCAGACCTCAGACTGTCGGTGAGAAGCGCCCTGCCAATTAGATGGCAGGAGGAGCTCTTCCAGGCCACCGTTTGTACCCAGGAAACCAGAAGTAACATTTAACCGGCTAAGTCCAGATTTTTGCTTCTACTGCAAGAGGAATGAACACCAGGGGAAGGACTGCAGGCGTGCAAACGGCCTGTGCTTAGTTTTTGGCACATCCACTCACGGCATTGGAACATGTCCTCATAGACGCAATCCAGTTCCAGCACACAGCACCTTTCCGCAGTGGCCAGCTATTCAGGCTCATGTACCTTGTATTGCCCTACCTGCTCCACCTTTTCATGGACCTCTTGCACAGCCTCCTTGTCAGTTCCACCAGGCAATGAGGAACATGCCTCAAAGGCAGAGAAACATGCCCCAAGGACAAACCAATGTGCCTCCAGCTAAGAGGACTGTACCCCGGCGTCAGGTTTTCACTTTAGCGGCCGTAGAAGCCGAAGATATAGGTCAAAGTAACACTGGTAATCTTTCTTCTTCCAAAACCCTTGCATCCTTTCATTCTTGCAAACATATTTTTCATGCACTTTTAGTATTTTTTTCACCACCACTGTCATCAAATTTTCTTTAATCTATTATAACTTCCTTCTATAAATTTCGAGTACGAAATTTTTATAAGGAGGGTAGAATGTAACAATCCTAATTTTCTGTACAAAATTTTTCTTCTTAAAATACAGAAAGGAATTTGCAAGCCTGAGCACAATTTAAAAGTTATTCTTGTTTAAGAACAGCAAGAAGTAGCTTGTAGCTCATTGATAAAGTCTTGCACTATTATGAAATAGCCCCTGTATTCGAATCCCCTCAGCCACATATTATTTTTCTGAATTTTTATTTTAAATTTTTTAGGAAGCCCAAAAGTTTACATGTGCAATACACGTAAAATGAAAAGTGACAGAAAATCAAACATGTGCAAATTAGATTTAACACTAGCTAGGACACGTGGCAAGAATCCCAGCCCTCATCGCCTCCATGTGGCCGGCGAGATCGGTCAGAAGCCCGGCGCCGACGGTCCCCCCATAGGAAATGGCTCCCATTCTCTGCACACATGACTCTTTGCCTACCCCCACTACCCCAGTTCTGTTTGTTTTTCCTGCATTTATCCAGAGAGTTTAAATTCACCCTTTAATCTCATTTTGAATGCATTTTTTAATTCACTCTTCAATCCCTAAACCTTAATTTTACCCTATAAATATAACCCCATCCCCTAGCCCTCTACATTCTGAAATCTCTCGTAAAAAATTCTCAAAATTTCCTAACTCAAATAAGAGTACAAGTGGAGTTAGCCCAAGGTCACTTTCCAGCGAGTATTCGAGACGTTTTCAGTGATTCCGCGACCACACGAAGACAACTATTCCCTTATTCTACCTCTCCCTTGTCTTTTTAACAAGTAAGTCCCACTTCTTATTTTATTCTTTCATCTTAAAAGTTTCTCTTTTCAAAACTTATCGGAAGTGGAGTTATCCCGATTCGATTCTAAAATCATTAAAATCACAATTTATCTTAAGACTCACTCATTCATGTCACTATATCTTGCTTAGTAATCATGAAACAAATATTGAGAACAATTTTCATCTTAAAATATCATGTTATGTAACTTTAATTAGCGTTTTTCGTTTAAATAACACAAACTTTACATATGACGTCTTTTAAGTATTTAGCTTAGCATACCTTTAGAATATCTCACGAGGTAATGACCTACCTCTTACATACACACATCTTGACATAGCTCGATTCGCTTGAACAATATTTTGTGACAAAATATGACTTTTCATCAAAATACCCTAAACTGTTTAAAAACCCGGATTTGTTTAAAGTGTGTTAATTCATTCCTTATGATTATATCTATACAACCTATTTTTGGGAACCCGATCGGGATGGTGCGGATTATCGCATATCCTCGAGACTAGTAAAGCGAGATGCAGACCTTCTCACGGAGCATACGATCTCGATCGAATTTTTAATAGAATTTTTATGAAAACAAGATTTTTACTTAATGAATAAAATTAATTTTTTTATAATTATATAAATATTATCAAATCACATATTTTGAGATACTATTAAATTCCACGTTTTCTAAAAAAATAATAGAATTACAATTTCATGAAAATACCATCAAGAATCATTACAAGTCAAATTTTACACTTTAATACCATGAATTATTTAAGCTAGGTATTTATTCACTAGAATATCTCACTCTTTAAAAGTTACATCTATGAAAACCCTAAATACGATAAATACTTACTTGAGGTTTATTTTGAAAGTATACTAAAAATTATTTTTCATAAAACCCTCTCAAGTTATATAAAATTACATTAAGGACCCTAGTAAATATAGGTTTAACCGGGACCAATTCTTTTGAGCCTCAGGCAGCCGAAGAAAGTGGGTGCTTGTCTATTTAAGGTAGAAAACTAAAACGGAGTTATCTACGGTAATTGTCTTGGAAAAAGACACAAATCCCGCCTTCCATATGCAGCAGTTACCGATAACTCCTAAACCTAATCAGGATCCAAATCAGTTTTAAAGTGTCTGACTCAATCTGAGTCTCAGTCTAATCTCAATCCAATTCAATATGAATCCAATCATAACTTCAATTCAGCACAAATCCAATATACCAAACATGAACACTTGAACATGAATACCAGAACAATATCAGAACATGCAACATGACTTGACTTGACCGAACCATGGCTATGTCTTGAACTTGACTACATGAATCAATTTACATCCTGAACCGTTTACATGAACAACTTATACTATGGCCTCGACAAGTCTGATAACTACAATCAATACAATATACACTACGGGGTTTTTAACGGGGTAGACTGGTACGAAATGTATTAGAAGTGGAACGAGATGGTCACTAAAAGACACTACATGAACATCCATGCCATTTTCCAGTGGTTTTGTTGACGGGGCCTTGTACTACGGGTTACCATAGTCCACGGGAAAAGTGTTGGGTTACCTTAACGCCCAAGCCATCGAACGTGGTGGTTTGCGGAAAAAAAAATTCTTAAGATTTCAAAAACGGCGCTAAGTTAACCTAATGAAAACCCGGATCTTTCCATAAACCTATCTAGCAAAACTAAAAGAGTTAACTAGTATAAAGGAAGTCTCACCAAACGATCCAAGTCTTTCGGTCTTCTTTCCTCGTCGTTAGCTCCAAGTGACCACCTTGAACATGCTTGATCCTATTTTCCCGCTCCATCGGTTCTCCGGGATTGGGCTTGTTCTCCGGTCCTCCTTTGTCGTAGATGATTCACCCGAGGGATGTGATACATGGCTCTAGCTCCTAACTAAGTGTCGATAGGGGAAACTAGAGAACTTGGGTTGCTAATCCAAGTTGTCTAGGATGTAGTATGGAGTTCTATATGTTCTACTATCTCTATCTTGCCTCTTCACTTATTTCTCAACTCATGAGAGGGTAGTGAAGAGGAAGATGATGAAGGTGGAGGAAACTCAAGAGGAGGGAGGAGAGTGAAGCAAAAATGGGAGCTCAAGAATAATGAAGCATGCATGTGAGAGAAAATTCAACATAATGGTTTTGTGTATGAATTTTCATAATACAAAAATGAGCAACCATACTTCAATAGTTGATCCAAATGAATAAATAATTCATTTGTCAACTATTGAAGTCATGGTTCTCACCATTCCTCCCTCTCCTCTAATTTCCACCTCATTTCCATTTATCAATAAATGGAAAAGTCCATGATGAGGTGTCCACTTTCTAGAAGGTAATCTGTAATAAAATACGGATTACAGTCTGCTGTATATATATACCCGCATTCGGATAAAAACACGAATGCCCAAAGAGATAGAATAACACGAAGAACGTAATACCAGAAATACATATTGAAATACATATATTTAAATTATCAAGTCAATACCTGATATAACAATTCGGCTGAAACCCGAGCCGGCTAGTACCAGCAACTGTCCGATCGAAAGTCCGGGTACAAAGTACATCAATCGATCGGAACCTGCACGTATCCAATACGGCTACTACATCATTTCGCCTGAACCAGGGAAACCTTCTGTGTGGGACTCTAAAGACTCGACAGTACGCCAGCAGCAAGTTACAGGATAAATCCATAACCACAAGCACGTCAGTGACACTAGCTGTACGTACTGGCTACCCGGGTACTTTTCGAAAAGGAAGGCCGATGAGCAAACTCATCCGGATCCCTACTGAGCCTATCTGTGACAATCTCCGTGCAGTCCGGTCTCTTCGTCTGAGAGTATCGCATACCAGGTCTAGGGGGTGGTAAACGTCAGACCCTAATAACCCAGTAATTCATGCTGATGTGGCTCAGGACCAATCCGGGAAACTACTGATCAGCCTATCAGTAAATCCCAACTGCCTTGGCCAAGGTCTTATGGTCCTGACCAATCGAATACAGTGCGATATCGACTCCCTATACCGGGAGAGTTGAATCCCCGAAAATCGCTCACTGCCACCTTGTGGCTCGGGAATGTACCCACCCAAACCTGTTTGCACGACTCAGTAGAGCCATGGTAAGGTAGTGATCAAAGCACAGTGGGAACTCACACGAGAAAAATTCCGATCTCAGGTCTAAAGACTAACCTGTACTCATGCACCAGAGAACTTCCACCTGACGATAGGTATAATACCATCTGGAAGTTCTTGGCAAGTCCGTCCGGTGTACTCACCCCCAGTGAGCACCTGTATACGATCTTAGGTGCGAAAGACCAATGGTTGCGGGACCATACCATCGCCCCTCGTCGGGGTCTAGAAACGTATACACTAGTCTACTCCGGAATATCGATGCCCAGTCTCGATACTCTCATGACTCGGGACCATTTAAGGATGTGCGTACCGACTACCCAGCTCCCACAAGTATGATCGCCATCACAACGCAGGTAGTCTAGCAATGATCCTACGGGCTTTATCAACATTTATTAAAGATATATAATAGCAAGTAAAACATACACAAGTTAAGATAAAGACAAACCAGATAGCATACTATCATATCGAGCAAGACTGTCATGTACATATATATATATATATATATATATATATACATATATATATATATATATATACATATATATATATATATATATATGTCCAAGCATCCAAATGTATACATATATAATAATGGCCTCTAGGGCATACATATCCAACAATCTCCCACTTGCACTAAGGCCATATATATCGGCGTATCGAGTACCCAACGTCTGCTCTAGGGCTAGTTGTTGGCGTATCGAATACCTAACATCTCAAAAAGTCTCTCGAACTGTGCATGAGGAAGGGCCTTGGTGAATGGATCCGCAGTGTTGTCTTTTGAGTCCACTCTCCACACCTCGATCTCCCGGCGATAAATGATCTCCCTGATCAGGTGATACCGCCTCAAGATGTGCCTGGATTTTTGATGGGACCATGGTTCCCTTGCTAAAGCCATAGCTCCATTGTTGTCGCAATATACAGGTATTGGGTTAACAATGGATGGAACCACCTGAAGTTCAGTAGTGAACTTCTTAATCCAGATGGCTTCTTTTGGGGCATTGTTGGAAGCAATGTATTCAGCCTCCATCGTCGAGTCTGTGACAGTGTCCTGCTTGGAACTCTTCCAACAGACCGCCCCTCCGTTAAGGGTAAACACAAAACCCGAGACAGACTTGCTGTCATCCTTGTCACTCTGGAAGCTCAAATCAGTAAAAGACTCCACCTGGAGGTCCCTATTACCAAATACCAGGAACATTTCTTTAGTCCTTCTCAGGTACTTCAGAATGTTCTTAACAGCTGTCCAGTGGTTCTCACCTGGGTTAGAATGATACCGGCTCACCACGCTAAGCGCGTAAGCTACATCTGGTCGGGTACATAGCATCACATATATTATAGATCCTACCGCCAAAGCGTAGGATATAGTGCTCATGTGAACCCTCTCCTCATTAGTCTTGGCAGACATCTCCTTGGAGAGGGTGATTCCGTGCAATGCGGGTATGTTACCTCGCTTGGAATCTTCCATACTAAATCTCTTTATTATGGTCTCTATGTACCTGGACTGTGAAAGTCCCAGTAATCTCTTGATATATCTCTGTAGATCTTGATCCCCAGAATGTACGAGGCATCACCCAGGTCCTTCATGGAGAACCTTTGTGATAAGAATAGCTTGACCGATTATAGTATAGGAATATCATTTCCTATCTAAAGAATGTCGTCCACGTACAGGACTAGGAACACGACAGTTCATCCTACAATCTTCTTATATATACAAGGCTCGTCCTCGTTCTTGAAGAAGTCAAATCCCTTGACTATTTCATCAAAACAGATGTTCCAGCTCCGCGATGCCTGCTTTAATCCATAAATGGATTTAAGCAACTTGCACACCTTTCCGCTACTCCCACTGTCTATGAAACCTTCCGGCTGATCCATATAAACGCATACTTCTAAACTTCCGTTCAGAAAAGCCATTTTTACGTCCGTCTGCCAGATCGCATAGTCATGGAAGATAGTAATGACAAGTAGGATTCGAATGGATTTGAGCATAGCCACTGGAGAAAAAGTTTCGTCATAGTCCACACCTGGTCTTTGGCGAAAACCTTTTACATCAAGTCTAGCCTTATAGGTTTCCACCTGCCCATCTACACCAAATTTCTTTTTGTAGATCCATTTGCATCCAACGGGTTTTACCCCAGGTGGAGCAATTTCCAAGGTCCACACTTTATTGGTGTACATGGACTCCATTTCGGATCGCATAGCATCCAGCCATTTATCAGAGTCCCTACTGATAATGGCCTGCCTGAAACTAGTAGGATCATTTTCTTCCAAGATGCAATCCTCTCGATCCCCATCTATGAGAAAACCGTAGTATCTCTCGGGCGGATGAGAAATCCTACTAGATCTGCGGAGTGGCTGAGGTTCGTCTGGGATTATCGAACCTTGAGGTTCTACCAAATCCTCAGTTTGAGTTTGTGGTTCAGACATTTCACCCAGTTTTACCGTGCTCCCACTTATTTCTTTTGCAATAAATTGCCACACTAAAAATGTGGCATGACGAGTAATGAACACTTTCTGTTCCTCGGTGTGGTAGAACAGATATCCCAGAGAATTTTTAGGATATCACACAAACTTGCATAAAACTAACTGTGCCTGAAGTTTGTCTGGATTTTGTACTTTTACATAGGCCGAACAACCCCATATCTTAATACGTTCAAGATACGGTCTTTTACCACTCCATATTTCATATAGAGTCTTAGGCACAGATTTGGATGGAACCTGATTCAATAGATATGCTGTTGTCTGAAGTGCATGTCCCCAAAAGGAAAGAGACAACTCAGCGTTACTCATCATGGAGCGAACCATGTCCAAAAAGGTACGATTCCTCCGCTCCGATACACCGTTGTGATGTGGCGTATACGGAGGAGTAAGCTGAGAGAGAATTACATTCTCCTTTAGCTAATCTAGGAATTCCGTGCTTAAGTACTCCCATCCTCTATCAGATCGGAGGATCTTGATACTTTTGCCAATCTGGCTCTCTACTTCGTTTCTGAATTCTTTGAATTTCTCAAAAGCTTCATATATATGTTTCATGAGATACAGATATCCGAACCTAGAGAGATCGTCAGTGAATGTGATGAAGTACGAGAACCCTCCCTTTGCATGTATAGACATTGAACCACATACATCACTGTGTATTAGTCCCAAGAGCTCTGCTGCTCTTTCTCCATGTCCGGTGAACGGAGATTTGGTCCTTTCCTTTGAGACAAGATTGACAAGTTTCATAAGATTAAAATTCGAACGTATCCAAAAGTCCATCTTTATGCAACTTACTCAGTCTATTCTCTCTGATATGACCAAGTCTACAATTCCACAAGTAGGATTCGTTCACGTCTGAACTCTTCCTCTTGCGTGTGTTTTGTATACTGAGAACTGTGTTTTGATTAAGAACATAGATACTATTACACAGTGTACCTTCTACAACCAATACCTGATTAAGGTAAATGTTCATGATATTTCTATCAAGAATAAACGTATATCCATCTTTATTGAGTAAAGATACTGATATGATGTTGCAAACCATGGAAGGTACATAGTAGCAATTGTTCAAAATCAGTGTATCGCCATTTGGTAATACTGAGTGATATTCACCGACGGCAGAAGCATCAACTTGTGCTCCATTCCCTACTCTGAGGGACATATCACCAGGTCCAACCATTCTACTTTTTCTCAGTCCCCGTAATAAATTACAGATATGAGATCCTGATCTAGTATCTAGTACCCAGGAGGTAGGACTGACCGAAAAACAGTTCTCAATAACAAGAACACCAGAAGAAGACGCAATAGTATGCTTCTTCATCGATGGGGTCATCAAGGAATTCATGCAATCCTCTTTCCTCTGCTCATACTCATGACTGTTGTCATAGGTTAGAGCCAAATCGACGTTCCCCAGCCCCGAATAAGAATTCGAATCGGTCAAGCGATGCATTTTATTATCTTGATTAGGGCATGAAGTGATTGCTACCTGGAAAGAGAGAGAAGAAATACTCAGCATGCGCTCTTGCAAGATTAGATTGGTTATTAGTTTATCTAATCAGGATGGCTCTCACTGTTTCCTCGAATTCTTCTTCAAACCTAAAAAGAAGAATTAGTTAGGATTAATCTCACGTCACAATACTTTCTTAACCTTTCGGCCAGGCTAGTGTCGGTACTTCGAGGGAGGTTTTCCAATGCTTTCGCGAAGTTCCTTAATTATATAACCTCTTTTCCCCGGTGGCGTTGCCCCGCTAACACCGTTCTAGACACCTACTTAGTTTATAGCATTGATTGTTAAGTGAAAAAATCTCCGAGGAGTAATCCTACTCATCAGTGGGATCGGGATCCAACTATCATTGCGTGATAACCTAGATGGAAGCCACTCTAGTTACCACACTCCAAAACGTATGCAACGCTAGCAAGTTTCCTGTATATTTGAAACCCCCGATGTGGTTTTTTCCCCTAACGACTTTATGACCTTGACAATGCCAACATATCATAAGCCGCTAGTCAAGTTCCGTCATAATCTTGATTAACTTAGACCCACCCGCATAACCCTTGACAATGCCAACATAGCTATGCGACTGTCCTAAATAATCGGAAACAAAGCTACAAACAAGCAATACTCAGCTACCGATCACTACGCCTTAACAATGCCAAAATACGTAGCTCGAATACTGAGTAGTACTTGTAGGAAATGACGGAGGGCTACGGCTGGGTTTTTGGCGAAAAAACCGTTAACGTAATAAACTTGATATTGTTGAAAGAACCTGAGCAGTTTTGAAAAGGAGTGGTTTAGGCTCCGCTTTTTGAAAAACTTCTGTTTTTGAAAAAACCGAGTAATCTACAGTATAGACTTTCGCTCAAGTGGTCACTCCCTGTGAAGGGATCTCGGCTCTTGCCTCCTGGAATGAGGTGCTGGATATTCATGACCGAATACTACTGTGCAAAGTGAAAGAATATAACTACAGTTTTTCGAAATTTGTTCCAACGACATCTTTTAGGTTTTCTTATCTTGCATTAATCAAAATTAATGCGGTCTGATTGATCTTATTTCTTGTTGTGTTGGTTTAGAAAATGAATAGAAATCACAATCAAAGAATTATTTGACCGCAATCAATAACGGTGTCGGTTTGTAGCGCGTTAGTAAGTGCGGATCGTCCACAGGGATTGTGCGATTCGTTCGTAGTTGTTTTGTTTTGAATTGAAAATTTAATAGAAAAGAAAAGAAAGTGATTCAAGATTTATATCAATGAATTTCACGAATCAACTAGATCTAATCAAGAATCAAGAAAGCGTTAAACATCAAGAATCAAGAAGGATAGAATTCCAATCGATTTAAGTTTCAAGAATTGAAATGTAGCTCGTAGGAGTCGATTAGATCTTAGATGTGAAGAAGACTAGAAATTACTTTTTCTTATCCATTAACGAATTGATGCTAAATCGATGTCGATTCATCGAGGATTAAGGATCTTGCAAGAATTAGGGTTTCTTCATCCTATCCTTTGTCCTTTCGATGAATCACATTCACAAGATAGCTTCTAGGAAATCGAATGATCGATTATTGATCTCTAGATCCGTGCAAAAATAATCAAGAATGCATTTCACATCGATCTAGATCATCGATCATTCAATTTTCAAGAATTTACAATCGTTATAGGACTTAAGAAAATGTTTAAAGATTCATCAACATCATCATTCTACCGATCGTTTCGACTCCTCCACGAGCGGAGTTTTATTCAAGCATCATCACAAAGATTACATTCAAGAATCGAAGTTGAATCATAATGCTTGAATTGAAATATGAGCAAGTTAAAAGAATCGTCACCTTTATTTATTCAACAACTTGTTACACATTGCTCAAGACTACAAGAATTTGAGAAGGAACAAGATTATCGAATCTAGCGTTGTATCGGCTCCTTGAGTCGCGGATCGGCTTGGATCTCATGCTCCGATGAAGACCGGCTTCGCTTCTAAAGGATGGTTGAAGGCTTGCTTTGCTTGTACTCAAAGAATCTTGAACTTTGGTTTCTTGATTGGATTAAGGTTAGGGTTTGGAGGTGGCAAGTGTTGGGTTGAAGAGATGATAGAATTTCAACAACAATCAACAACCTTTTCAAGTGAGGCCTAGGGTCCTTTTTATAGGTTTGGGAATGATTAGCTTCCTTAAGAAGCTTAGATTAGGTTAGCTTCACTTGTAAGCTAGTTAGTTAGGTAGAAACCTCTAGAACTAGTTAGTTAGGGTTTAGCTTCCACCCTAAGCTAGGAGGTTAGGGAGAAGGTTCTAGGCTCTTAAGATAGTTTAGGTGAAGCTTGTTTAGGAAGCTTGGACATCATTAGCTTGCACAAGGAACCTTGCTGATCTGGAAGAATGTTCAGGAGTCTTCTGGAAATTGCAGTGTCTTGCTGAGGTGTACACACTAAGAGAGAGATTCTGAAGCAAAGCAGGGGAGCTGACGTGGCAAGGCCACCGCGGATCCGCGGCGCAAGCCGGCTCCAGCCGCGGATCCGCGGCCATGTGGGAGTCTTAGGGCTTCAGTTTTCATGTAGTATCTTCTTCTGTCTTTAGGTGTACTTTCTGATATGTTTATTCCCTGAATTCCTTCTAGATCATTTCCAGATTTCAAATCCTTGAGTTGGCGTCTTTTTTAACAGCACTTGTTTCACAAATTTGACCATTCTCCTGGAATTTTCCTGCACAGACTTCGAAACACAAGTTGCACTACACAAGAATGATGCGATGCCATGGAAAACAGTCAATTTCCCTTAAAGTGCCGGTTTTAAAGTATAACACATGCAATCTGGTATTTCAGAGATGTTTTGCTAATATGTGCAATATGAATACAAAACACTTCTAGATGAATGCAAATGGGAGGGAAATTGTCGTGTTAAAAATGCAGTATTTTCGACTGATCAAATTCCCCCAAACTTATTTTCGATCGTCTCGAGCGAACCGTTTTATTAAAAATAGATGGAGAAAATAAAGAAAGAGAAAAACTAACTAGCACACTTTCGTAGGCAACACGATTGCACTGAGCACGTGCAACAAGCCTTTAAACCTCTAGGTGTCCCTAGTAGGAGGAGTGTTATCTCCTGAGGGTTTTCAGCGGATTGCATCCACAAAATTCAATAATAAAAGGAAGATCATGAATATTACATTTAAAGAAGAGAATTGTAAAAGAAAAGCCTTGAAAATTAGGGTTTCCAACTAAGCTAGCTTTTCTGTTGTCATGAGCCCTATCTTAATAGTCATGAAAAGATGTCAGAAATCACGTCCTCCCTCAATAAAACATCGTCTTATTTTTCATTCCTATCTTTCTTCCAAACATCAATCATATAACCCTGCGTGTGTGTAAAGACATCCCTACACCCGGAGAATTCAATTCAAGCTATCATACTCTTGCCCATCAGCCTCAGTACTTTTTTAATTAATGAATATTTAGATGAGATTGCTCACACACTTTCATGCGACCGTTAATACTTCTTGAGGTACTAACCGACCGATTACTCATGTGCTTGCTTATTAGGTGTATTTTCCTCGTCTTGCACCACCTAAGGCTTAGCAGTGACTCCCAGACCAGTTGGCCTTAGGGCACTAGGTAAAGAGGCACCCTCGCTATATTTTTTTATTGCTGCCTTGGCGATAACAAAACCAGTGTTCATTTTTTTTCACCATTTTATATTTTATTCACTTTTTTTATTTCCTTCATACATCGGCTTTAAGACAAGAGCATTTCAAGGTATCCTCCACTATCCCGGGCTTCAAGACGTGTATAAGTGCGAATAGTAGGGTATCAACGTTCAAAATGTTTGGCTTCCAGAATAGAAAATATTTTTCAGATTTATTTTTATCCTCAGATTAGTGACTTCTTTCATCTTACTAACCCTTGGGACAACGGTTCATAACTACTTATTACTAGTTCGTATAAGAAAACTTCCAATTTTCTTGGTTTTCTTAAATTTTTCTAATCTTATGGATTTAATTTTTCACTATCTAATCTTTTATTATCTTATTTATGTACAAAAAATGTTAAATATTAAATATATTTATATTTTAATTTTTTTTTTAATTTTTATGGGTTTTGAAATTTTTTAAATTTTTATAGGTTTTTAAAGAAATGTTTTGTGCTTATGCAAATGATATGCAAATGATGCAAAAATAAGCACAAAACTCCCCCAAACTTGTTTTCAACAGTGTCCTCACTGTTGCCAACCGCTATATCTACAAAACCTGTAAGCCTGGGAGGAATTTATTAGTAGGGGCAAAATATATAAGTGAAGATCCTCCCCCAAACTTATTCTTTTCACTCACCTCCATTCAAAAAGATGATGCAGTGATATACAGGATATGGAGGTGAGATGGAGGAATTTTAATCAAGATAAAATGGCTCCCGTAAGAACAGGAGCTCCTCCGTGGGGTCAATGGAAAAATACGGCTTTAGTCTATGTCTATTCACTTTGAAAAATGTGTCGTTTTTAACATTTTCTACCTCTACTGCCCCGTGCGGGTATACAGACCGCACAACAAAAGGTCCCTTCCACCGAGATCGAAGCTTACCCGCGTGAAGGTGTAGTCGTGAATCATAAAGAAGGACATGCTGACCAGGTGTAAATGTTTTCCTCAAAATGTTTTTATCGTGAAAAACTTGGTCCTATTCTTTATGATTACAGCGTTATCATAAGCTTCATCGCGGAGTTCGCTTAGCTCATTTAATTGCAGCTTCCGAAAGTTGCAGGCTTGGTTTAGGTCAAAGTTGATTTCCTTAATAGCCCACAATGCTTTATGCTCAATCTCGACTGGCAAGTGACATGCCTTCCCAAACACTATCCTATATGGAGACATCCCTAGGTCGGTTTTAAATGCAGTTCGGAATGCCCAAAGAGCATCCGTCAGTTTGGTCGACCAATCTTTTCTATTCTTAGCAACAGTCTTCTCCAGGATTTGTTTGATCTGTCTATTTGAAATCTCAGCTTGCCCGCTCGTTTGGGGATGATAGGGTGTAGAAAGTCTGTGGTTGATTGCGTATTTCCGCATCAGAGTCTCGAAAGACCTGTTGCAGAAATGCGTCCCGTTATCGCTAATGATAGCGCGTGGGTGTCCAAATCGCGAAAAGATATTTTCTTTTAAGAACTTAATGACAACCTTCTTGTCATTAGTGCGACATGGAATGGCTTCAACCCACTTTGAGACGTAATCAACCGCAAGCAGTATGTACAAATTCCCAAAGGAGTTAGGAAATGGACCCATAAAGTCAATACCCCAAACATCGAAAATTTCAACCACTAAGATGGGTTGCTGAGGCATTTCATTTCTCCGGGAAATTCTACCCGTGTACTGACACCGTGTACAGGTTTTGCAATGCTCAAATGCGTCCTTGAACAAGGTCGGCCAATAAAATCCGCATTGCAAAACCTTCTCCGCCGTCTTTTTAGGACCGAAGTGACCCCCACAGGCCTGATCATGACAAAAAGATAGAACACTCTTGAACTCCTCATTCGGGACACACTGGCGAATGATCTGATCAGGACAATACTTAAACAGATATGGATCATCCCAGTAAAAGTGTTTTACTTGGGATAGAAAACGGTATTTGTCCTGTTTTGACCAATCGCTGGGTATAAGTCCCGTGACAAGATAGTTCACAATATCCCTGAACCAAGGTTCCTCGGATACGTTCAAGAGTTGTTTGTCTGGAAACGAATCATTGATCGGCAGGGTCACAGGGGAAGAAGAGATGCGTGAAAGATGGTCGGCTACAACTTTTTCACATCCTTTCTTATCTTTGATAACAAGATCATATTCTTGTAATAGAAGGATCCAACGTATTAGCCTACCTTTAGCATCCTTCTTCGCCAGAAGATGTTTCAAGGCGGAATGGTCAGTGTACACAACTATTGATGAGCCAATCAAGTAAGGCCTGAATTTTTCTAATGCAAATACAACCGCCAAAAGTTCTTTTTCGGTAGTTGTATAGTTGATTTGAGCATCATTCAGGGTCTTACTTGCGTAATAGATCACGTGTGGCATCTTTTCAATGTGTTGTCCTAAGACTGCACCAACTGCAAAATCTGATGCATCACACATAAGCTCAAAGGGGTAGTCCCAATTTGGAGACGATAGAACGAGGGCTGTAATGAGGGAGTGTTTGAGTGAGTCGAATGCTGCCTCACAATCCGAGTCAAAGTGGAAGGTCGTATCCTTGGCCAAGAGAAGAGTTAAAGGTCTAGCAATTTTGCTAAAATCCTTAATGAATCTCCTATAAAAGCCCGCATGGCCAAGGAATGATCGAATATCCTTGACGCTTTTGGGATGAGGAAGGTTTTGAATGACATCTATCTTAGCTTTGTCAACCTCAATGCCTTTATGTGAAATAACATGTCCAAGCACAATTCCCTCTTGGACCATGAAGTGGCATTTTTCCCAATTTAAGGTTAAGTTCTTCTCTTTGCAACGAGTAAGAACCGCGTCAAGATTCGCTAGGCAATCAGAAAAAAAGTCTCCAAAAATCGAGAAATCGTCCATAAAAATCTCCAAAAATTTCTTGACCATGTCAGAGAATATCCCCATCATACACCGCTGAAAGGTAGCGGGAGCATTGCATAACCCAAAGGGCATGCGTCTATAAGCAAAGGTACCAAAAGGACAAGTAAAAGTGGTTTTATCTTGATCCTTTTTAGCTATGGGGGCCTGATTATAGCCAGAGTATCCGTCCATAAAGCAATAATACTCACGTCCAGCTAAGCGTTCCAGCATCTGATCAATGAAAGGTAGAGGAAAATGGTCTTTCCTCGTGGCGGCATTGAGTTTTCTGTAATCAATACATACACGCCACCCAGTTTGGACGCGTGTCTGAATCAACTCATTTTCCTCATTGGTAATAACAGTGATGCCGGATTTCTTAGGGACGGCATGTATAGGACTCACCCTTTGGCTATCGGAGATTGGGTATATAATACCATTATCAAGACATTTGACGATCTCTTTCATCACCGCTTCCTTCATGACGGGGTTTAACCGTCTCTGTGGTTCTCGGGTTGGTCTGGCATCATCCATTACATGTATATGATGTTCTACTATCAATGGACTAACCCCTTTGATGTCCGCCATGGTCCAACCAAACGCCTCTCTATTAGATCTCAATACCGATAAAAGTGCATTCTCTTGCTCTGATGCTAGAGAAGTGGATATGATAACCGGTAAGGACTCATTCTCACCTAAATAATCGTATTTAAGATGAGAAGGTAAAATTTTGAGATCTAATGCTGGCGGAGAAATAATAGAAGGTGGGATCATCGAGTGATTTTCGGAGTCACAAAGAAGCTCATAGCCTGTGAAAGATACAGACTCAGGTGGTGATAAGTCAGGAGTGTCGGACTCAAGTGTGGGAAAGGTGTACTCACTAAGATCATGTGCAAGATCAAACAGTGATGTGGTAGTGTCGTCGAGATCTATAAAGCAAAGTTCATCAACTCCGCAACTTTCGGGAGCAATCTCGTGGACAGAGCACACATCAAGAATATGAGCAGAGGGTTCTGATGGCTGACTTCCAACTTTGTAGATGTTTAGTTCAATGGTCATATTTCCAAATGATAAGTTCATTGAACCATTTCTACAGTTAATAACAGCATTGGAAGTGGTAAGGAATGGTCGACCCAAAATCACCGGAATTTGGCTCCGGGGGTTTGCTACAGGTTGTGTATCGAGTACAATGAAGTCTACAGGGAATACAAATTCCCCGACCTTTATCAACACATCCTCTAGTTCACCTCTAGGTTTGGTGATTGAACGGTCTGCCATTTGGAGAGTGCAGTGAGCTGGTTTCAACTCTCCAATCCCTAGCTGCTCATGGACAGAATATGGAAGTAGGTTAACACTTGCGCCAAGGTCTAAAAGAGCACGGTTGATGTTTTTACCCCCAATAGAAATCGATATCGTAGGACATCCTGGGTCCTTACGTTTCTTTGGTAGCTTTGGGATAAAAGCAGTGCTAATATTATTAGACATGAATACCTTCTTCGGCACTTGAGTCTTCCTCTTCCTAGTGCACAAGTCCTTAAGAATTTTCGCATAAGCGGGTACTTGTTGAATAGCATCTAGGAGAGGGATGTTGATGTTAACCTGTTTGAACATTTCCATAATTTTCTCCATATGTGGACTCGATTTGTTACCCATTAACCGATTCGGGTAAGGAGCTTTAGCAATAAGCGCTGGGTCCATCATAGGAGAAGGAAGTGGGGGTAGACGTGATCCCAAAAGAGGAGTGGGGATCGTCTGTGGAGAACTAGAAGAGCTATACCGAGGTGTCGAGCCTAGTGGGAAATAGAGAATAGGCTCGTGAGAAGGCGGTAGGGTAGAAGAACAAGGATCAGAAGTAGAAGTGTGTGTGTGAGGAAAGGTCTCAGCCGGGGTGTTATTGATAGGATTTTCAATATCATCAATTTCTTTCCCAACATGGTTATTCAGCACTCGTCCTGATCTCAACGTTGTGACGGCATTTACATTGTAATGCCCAGGATTCGGTAGGGGTTGAGATGAAGTTTCCCTTTTTCTCTCGCACTCATTTCGGCTTTAAGTCGTGCAATTTCAGCTTCCATGGATCTGATACTCTCAGCCTGGGACGCTGAGTTTTTCTTTATCTCACTGACGGAAGATCTAACCTCAGCCGATACCTCTATGAAATTTGACAAGAGTGATTTCATGGTTTGAGTGAATTGAGAGAATTCGTCAGAACAGGTCATCTGCATAGGATTAGACGGTGCAGGAGTGTTGACCTGGTTTTGAAAATTTTGTGACTGGTAGGGGTGCTGAGTGAGTTGAAGTGGTTGCTGTTGTGGTAGAAGAGCCCTTTGGAAATTATTTTGGCTTGGAAACGTGTTTTGATGTTGTTGTTGTTGGTTCCAAGCAAAATTCGGGTGATTCCTCCAACCTTGATTGTACGTGGAAGAATATGGATCGTTTCTAGGTCTTTGAAATGCGGCATTGGTATGCTCGTGACCTTGAAACGGAGAGTTTAATGAACATTCTTCCGTTAAGTGAGAAGGATCAAAACAGCACCCACATACAGTTTTGGGGAGCGACATTGGGTTTAGGGAGGCCGCTGAAAATTTATGTTCCATAGCCTCGAGTTTCTTTTGCATTGCTGCCATCTCAGCTCGAACACCTATGGACACATCAATTTGGTGTACGCCACCCCTAGTCGATAACTGGGTTCCACTCTCCCACTGTAAGGATTTTTCAGCGAACTCTTCTAAAAATGTCCAAGCTTCCCCATCATCCTTGGTCATAAAGGTGCCTTGACACATGTTTTCAAGGTTCTGTTTAGTGTTTGGGTTAATGCCCTCATATATGATTCGGCAAAGATCCCATCTCGGGATGCCGTGATGTGGACATTGAACCAAAAGATCCTTGAAGCGTTCAAAGCATTTCGAGAATGGTTCAGTCGGAAGCTGGGAGAATTGATTTGTTCGCTACGGATTCGAGCTGTCTTTTGCATAGGGTAGAATTTCTTAAGGAATGCTGCAACGAATTCTTCCCAATTCGTAATGGAATGTGCGGTAGTGTTATATAGCCACTTCTCGGCTATATCGCACAAAGTAAATGGAAGAAGTCGTAGACGCATAGCATCCACAGAAAGTTGTGACGTACCCATCATTGCGCATACGTTTTCAAATTTGGTGATAAAGACGTATGCATCATCAGTCTCGAGACCGTGGAATTTGGGTAGAAGGTTGATGTATTGGGGTTTAATCTCAAAATTATCCCCGTTGGCTGGTGGAATGGATAAGCAGGTCGAAAGAGGACCTCGCAAAGGATAGCACCTCTCTTGGAGAGAGATGTGGGGTGGATTCTTCACACCAACGGACGGCGGCAGATTAGTGGTAAAGAAATTCGATGGAGACAGATCCATCGATGTGGTTGTGGTAGTGGGTAAAGAAGAAGTAAATGGAGAAATACCGACTTCGGAGTCGATGGGAGGAACGCGGAATAAACGGGCACTAGAATCCCGTGTCCAGCCTATCTTGTACTAAAAAGGGTTAGTACAAGTGGCAGCGTAACTTATAATTAGGGGAAATAAATGAATGCGGTGTTTGTTTTGAAAAATGATACGGATTTTTGAAAAGATGATGCAAATCACAACAAATGCAACAAGCAACCCTAAAATTTAGTGGTCTCCTAGGTCAAAGCTCTAGACCGCTCTTAACTGCCAAAAAACAAGTCGCAGGATCAATCCTCCACTGCCTCTTTGTCTCTCCTGTGGCCAGGTAAGTGCCAGGTAAGTGCCAGGTAAGCCACTACGTAAGTAGTGGGCCTAATTAAGTAACCACTAGCCTTCGACACACTTGCCTTAGACACCACAAAAGAAACGCGGATAAGCAATGAATTACTCACGGCCTTCTCTTGTCCTAAGTGAGCGCGACGGTCCTTAGAGTCATCTCTAGATATTTTTTAGTTAATGAGAGTAAATGCGGATGCAAGTTTGTGATTTTCGAGGCTTAGGAAGGGCAATGAACTCCCCACCTAATCTGGATTTGGTTGTGCCCCTTAATGTCCGTATTAATATGCAAACAACCACAAAACCAAAAACACGCACAATTTATTTTTCTTTTTGCGGCGCTGCGATTTTTTTGCAAAGAAACCTGCAGAAAATTGTTAACTGGAGCAGATAAGGAAGGAGATAAGAAAGTTAGAGACTCACAGAGCAAATTTCGTGCAGCGAAGCCTCAACCCCGCCGCGGTTCCGCCGCAATGAAGACCTTACACCGCGGTTCCGCCGCAATGTGAACAGTAACCTGCACAAAAATTGTACAGAGAGCTTCCTTCTACTCCCTCAGTCCTCTGGTATATTGTGAAAAAAATTTAAATTATCCACAGCTTCCAGATTTCCTCGTAATCAAATCACAACAACACGTTTAGATTTTGCGCGAATTTTGATCTCAAAATTGTAATGGAATAAATCTTTCAATTCAAATTTCAATAAAGAACGAATTAGCGCACGATCCTCGGCAACGGCGCCATTTGATTGATCTTATTTCTCGTTGTGTCGGTTTAGAAAATGAATAGAAATCACAATCAAAGAATTATTTGACCGCAATCAATAACGGTGTCGGTTTGTAGCGCGTTAGTAAGTGCGGATCGTCCACAGGGATTGTGCGATTCGTTCGTAGTTATTTTGTTTTGAATTGAAAATTTAATAGAAAAGAAAAGAAAGCGATTCAAGATTTATATCAATGAATTTCACGAATCAACTAGATCTAATCAAGAATCAAGAAAGCGTTAAACATCAAGAATCAAGAAGGATAGAATTCCAATCGATTTAAGTTTCAAGAATTGAAATGTAGCTCGTAGGAGTCGATTAAATCTTAGATGTGAAGAAGACTAGAAATTACTTTTTCTTATCCATTAACGAATTGATGCTAAATCGATGTCGATTCATCGAGGATTAAGGATCTTGCAAGAATTAGGGTTTCTTCATCCTATCCTTTGTCCTTTCGATGAATCACATTCACAAGATAGCTTCTAGGAAATCGAATGATCGATCGTTAATCTCTAGATCCGTGCGAAAATAATCAAGAATGCATTTCGCATCGATCTAGATCATCGATCATTCAATTTTCAAGAATTTACAATCGTTATAGGACTTAAGAAAATGTTTAAAGATTCATCAACATCATCATTCTACCGATCGTTTCGACTCCTCCACGAGCGGAGTTTTATTCAAGCATCATCAAAAAGAATATATTCAAGAATCAAAGTTGAATCATAATGCTTGAATTGAAATATGAGCAAGTTAAAAGAATCGTCACCTTTATTTATTAAACAACTTGGTACACATTGCTCAAGACTACAAGAATTTGAGAAGGAACAAGATTGTCGAATCTAGCGTTGCATCGGCTCCTTGAGTCGCGGATCGGCTTGGATCTCATGCTCCGATGAAGACCGGCTTCGCTTCTAAAGGATGGTTGAAGGCTTGCTTTGCTTGTACTCAAAGAATCTTGAACTTTGGTTTCTTGATTGGATTAGGGTTAGGGTTTGGAGGTGGCAAGTGTGGGGTTGAAGAGATGATAGAATTTCAACAACAATCAACAACCTTTTCAAGTGAGGCCTAGGGTCCTTTTTATAGGTTTGGGAATGATTAGCTTCCTTAAGAAGCTTGGATTAGGTTAGCTTCCCTTGTAATCTAGTTAGTTAGGTAGAAGCCTCTAGAACTAGTTAGTTAGGGTTTAGCTTCCACCCTAAGCTAGGAGGTTAGGGAGAATGTTCTAGGCTCTTAAGGTAGTTTAGGTGAAGCTTGTTTAGGAAGCTTGGACATCATTAGCTTGCACAAGGAACCTTGGTGATCTGGAAGAATGTTCAGGAGTCTTCTGGAAATTGCAGTGTCTTGCTGAGGTGTACACACTGAGAGAGAGATTCTGAAGCAAAGCAGGGGAGCTGACGTGGCAAGGCCGCCGCGGATCCGCGACGCAAGCCGGCTCCGGCCGCGGATCCGCGGCCATGTGGGAGTCTTAGGGCTTCAGTTTTCATGTAGTATCTTCTTCTGTCTTTAGGTGTACTTTCTGATATGTTTATTCCCTGAATTCCTTCTATATCATTTCCAGATTTCAAATCCTTGAGTTGGCGTCTTTTTTAACAGCACTTGTTTCACAAATTTGACCATTCTCCTGGAATTTTCCTGCACAGACTTCGAAACACAAGTTGCGCTACACAAGAATGATGCGATGCCATGGAAAACAATCAATTTCCTTTAAAGTGCCGGTTTTAAAGTATAACACATGCAATCTGGTATTTCAGAGATGTTTTGCTAATATGTGCAATATGAATACCGAACACTTCTAGATGAATGCAAATGGGAGGGAAATTGTCGTGTTAAAAATGCAGTATTTTCGACTGATCACGGTCCCATCAATTAATCCTATCACACCACATAAAGATCAAAAATACAATGTACGTATATGCCATCCGCATTCGCCACGGGGCCCCATCATCACCCGTTAGGTTACTTAACTAACGACGGAGCGGGGGTTGGACTAGCGCGGGTGCAAAACATATACAACATCTACTAGTATATATATAAGTATATATAATAATCATCCCAGGCATGATAACAAACAACATCACAGAATCTCAGCCAACAATACAGAAAGGTGGATAATCTTGGAGCCCCGGGTTTCATTTGAGCCAAAAATAAAACCCGACGTTCCCGGTCGTGTGGATAGACTGTGCAATGAAAACATGGAGCCCTACGAGTGCGGCAAGTTACCCGCCAATCCCAGAAGTGAGGCAACCCCCTTCAACAAAATGAATGGGCCACCCAGCAATTCACGAAATCCGATAACTTGGGCGTCCCTCCGTGGGTCATCCTATACCCCCTACGAGTGCGGCGAATAGACCGCCAATTCTATAATGAAGCCCCCTCTGTCTTAATGCCATGAGATGCAGGCTTGTTGCCTTCTAAAACCCGGCTATTCATGCACTCCACCGCGGGGTAATCCTAGTACAGAAAATGAAAATAATATGTACAAGGTGACATCAACCTCAACCCGGTCGTGCCCCAATCAAATAATATACAACACGACAGAGACAGCAGTCCACATGTCGGACGCTCGCCCCGCAATATCAAATGTACAAGTGAAACTAAACTGCACTACCATTGCACCCAAGGCTATCCATCACGACAATCCGCACAAACCATAACAAGATATATATCCACATAAACAAGTAACTGAAACAAGTGTGTAACCCCGTCTAATTGAGCATATAGAAATTAGACAACATTACCAACACATCCACGCATGTAAACAAATTCATGACATTTGAATTCCAAAACATAATTAGCGCACATCCTAAATATACTAAGGATAAAAAAAACAAGTGCACTAAACATCCAAAAAAGTCGAGTTTTGAGCCAATTCGTAGGTCCGAATAAAAAAGAAACGCGCCCAAACCTTCACGGGAAGTTATAGCATGAAATTAACTTCGAGTCGGAGGCCTAGAGGGGGTACCTCACCCCCGAGGCCACCACAAGGTGGCCAGAGGGTGAGGCAGATCCAAAACTGCCCATGGAGGGGCAGTTTCAGGTCCCCACCCCCAAGACCACCTTGTGGTGGTCTTAGGGAGTGGGCCCAGCCGTTTGGTTCCCCCCCCCGGGTCTCCCCGGGGTGCCCACGCACCACCCTGCGATTTCTCGATTCAAACCGAGAGCCCGCGAGATGTGCAAACATCTCGAAACTCAAAAATTCGGGACTGTTTTTGTGACAGTTTTCGATGCCCGAAAAAACGTGAATTCTAAGGTCGCAACTAGCTAGATTAAGGTGTATGGGTGACTCTGATACCATGTTGGGTTACCTTAACGCCCTAGCCATCGAACGTGGCGGTTTGCAGAACAAAAATTTTCTTAAGATTTCAAAAACGGCGCTAAGTTAACCCAATGAAAACCCGGATCTTTCCATAAACCTATCTAGCAAAACTAAAAGTGCTAATTATTATGAAGGAAGTCTCACCAAACAATCCAAGTCCTTCGGTCTTCTTTCCTCGTCGTTAGCTCCAAGTGACCACCTTGAACATGCTTGATCCTCTTTTCCCGCTCCATCGGTTCTTTGGGATCGAGCCTGTTCTTCGGTCCTCCTTTGTCGTAGATGATCCACTCGAGGGCTCTAGCTCCCAACTAAGTGTCAATAGGAGAAACTAGAGAACTTGGGTTGCTAATCCAAGTTGTCTAGGATATAGTATGGAGTTCTATGTGTTCTACTATCTCTATCTTGCCTCTTCACTTGTTTCTCAACTCATGAGAAGGTAGTGAAGAGGAAGATGATGAAGGTAGAGGAAACTCAAGAGGAGGGGGGAGAGTGAAGCAAAAATGGGAGCTCAAGAAGAATGAAGCATGCATGTGAGAGAAAATTCAACACAATGATTTTGTGTATGAATTTTCATAATAAAAAAATTAGCAACCATACTTCAATAGTTGATCCAAATGAATAAATAATTCATTTGTCAACTATTGAAGTCATGGCTCTCACAATTCCTCCCTCTCCTCCAATTTCCACCTCATTTCCATTTATCAATAAATAGAAAGTCCATGATGAGGTGTCAACCTTCTAGAAGGTAATCTGTAATAAAATACGGATTACAGTCTGCTGTATATACATACCCATATTCGGATAAAAACACGAATGCCCAAAGAGATAGAATAACACGAAGAATGTAATACTAGAATATACATATCGAAATAAATATATTTAAATTATCAATTCAATACCTGATATAACAATCCGGTTCAAACCCGAGCCGGCTAGTACTACCAACTGTCCGATCGAAAGTCCGGGTACAAAGTACATCAATCGATCGGAACCCTGCATGTATCAATACGGCTACTACATCATTTCGCCTGAACCAGGGAAACCCTCTGTATGGGACTTTAAAGAATCGACAGTACGCCGGCAGTGAGTTACTGGATAAATCCATAACCACAAGCACGTCAGTGGCATTAGCTATACGTAACGGCTACCGGGGTACCTGTCGAAATGGAAGGCCGACGAGCAAATTCATTCGGATCCCTACTGAGCCTATCTGTGACAATCTCCGTACAGTCCGGTCTCTTCGTCTGAGAGTATCGCATACCGGGTCTGGGGGGTGGTAAACGTCAGACCCTAATAACCCAGTAATTCGTGCTGATGTGGCTCAGGACCAATCCGGGAAACTACTAATCAGCCTATCTGTAAATCCCAACTGCCTTGGCCAAGGTCTTATGGTCCTGACCAATCGAACACAGTGCGATATCGACTCCCTATACCGGGAGAGACTAATCCCAGACAATCGCTCACTTCCTCCATGTGGCTCGGGACTGTACCCAACCAAAACCTGTTTGTACGACTCAGTAGAGCCGTGGTAGGGTAGTGATCAAAGCATAGTGGGAACTCACACGAGACAAATGCCGATCTCAGGTCTAAATACTAACCTGTACTCATGTCACCAGAGAACTTCCACCTGACGATAGGTATAGTACCATCTGGAAGTTCTCGGTGAGTCCGTCCGGTGTACTCACCCCCGGTGAGCACCTGTATACGATCTTAGGTGCGAAAGACCAATGGTTGCGAGACCATACCATCACCCTCGTCGGGGTCTAGAAACGTGTACACTAGTTTACTCCGGAATATCGATGCACAGTCTCGATACTCTCATGACTAGGAACCATTTAAGAATATGCGTACCGACTACCTACCTCCCACAAGTATGATCGCCATCACAATGCAGGTAGTCTAGCAATGAACCTACGGGCTTTATCAACATGTATAAAAGATATATAATAGCAAGTAAAACATACACATGTTAAGATAAAGGCAAACCAGATAGCATACTATCATATCGAGCAAGACTGTCATGTACATATATATATGTCCAAGCATCCAAATATATACATATACAATAATGGGCTCTAGGGAATACATCTCCAATAAAAACTTGGACTCCTTTCGTATACACTGATACTTTCTGTACCAAACTAAAAACAACTACGTTAACATAACAAACACATAATTTATCTATTCTATGCTTTTGACCTATCTATTTATATTCTATCACTTGGAACTTACCGAGCGCTAGTTCGCTGACGACATTCCTATCACTTCTTTCTTTGGAATGTTGTCAGGAGGACCCGACTCTCAAGAGATCGAGCCCAGCCAGGACGATTTGGAGTAGTTTACAGAGGAGCCAGAGTTCTAGTTTCTACTTGTACTTACTTTACTTTCAGTTCATATGCCATTGTTTAGGTATCGCTTTCTTTCATTGTACTTTACTTTTCAGATATATGTAAAGAATGGTTATCAATAAAAAGTTGTTGTTTTATTACATCTCTTGTCATTTTTGTGCTTTACATTTATATTGCTTATTTACGCTTACCGTATTTACTTTTGAGTAAATACGTCGCGGCCTCGCCATGTCTCCTTCCCCGTACACCGGGAAGCGGGGCGTGACAAAAGATTAACCTTCTTATCATTGAGGCTTAAGCCTTCTATCATGGAGATTAATCTCTTATCTTATCTCGGTTTATGAAAGGAAGAAGAAGAAGTTTGCAGAGAACAAAGAAATCTTAAGCTTTTTTATCTCAAGTTTATTGGTGGTCGGCTTTTTTTAAGAATTGATCTTATGGGTTCTTTATATAAGGGTATAAATCTGTTGAGCAAGTAGAGAAAATCTATCATTTAGTTTCTCTAATTGATCTTAAGATCAGTCCGGATGCTTAAGCATTGTTGGATTTTGATCCAAGGGTCTTTATTAACCCAATTGGTATTTTCTTTGTTTAGAAAAATACCTGATTGATTTATTTGTTTAGAAAGATGTGTAAAGAGATAATTACATATTATTCATATCAACTCAGGTGCCTAAGCACTGTTGGATTATATATCCAAGGGTCTTTATTAACCAATTTTATATTTTCATTTGTGTAAGAAATTATATGATTGATTTCTTATTAACAAGATTGGTATCTTTCTGTTTAGAAAGATGGGAGGAATTAATTTCCTATATATAAAGCTTAAGCTTTAAGTAACATAAAATTTTCCCTTTGGGGGATCTTCGGGATCTCTGGCGCTGGCATTTAATGTGCGCCAGAAAATCTTTAGCGCTGGCATTCAATGTGCGTCTGAGATAAAAAAAAATCAAGCTTAAACTTGTTATATTTTTTGCCAGAACAGCAGTGGTTGTGTTCGGCTACTTTTTATTAGTAAGAATTTATGTAATACTTTTCGTAAGCAATTAATAAAACTTTTGCTAGACTACACCGATTGTTTTGCGTGGAACTATGAGGAGCTCACCAGTTTAGACAGAGGGCTCGTTGAGAATAAACTTCCTTTGAAATAAAATTGTAAAACTCGAAAGCAACCACTGAGAAGAATGACATTAGATACTCTTCCTAAAATAAAAGAGGAGGTGGAACGACTGTTACAAGCCAGCTTCGTCCGGTAAGCTTGGTACCCTGATTGGGTTACCAATATCGTGCCGCTGCGAAAGAAGAATGGAAAGCTCAAAGTCTGTATCGACTTTAGGGACTTGAACGAAGTGACTCCTAAGGAAGAGTATCCGATGCCCGTGGTCCAATCGTTATTAGATGTCTCGGTAGGGCATGGAATGATGTCATTGATGGATGGACATTCGGGATACAACTAGATCTACATTTCAAAACAAAATGTAAGCAAGACGGCCTTCCGGTGTCCTAATCCGTTAGGGCTCTATGAATGGGTCGTTATGCCATTTGGATTGAAAAACGCTGGAGCCACTTACCAGCGTGCCATGAATCATATATTCTACGACACGATCACCAAATTCGTTGAAGTATATGTAGATGAAACTATTTTGAAATCAAAAGGAGAAGACGATCACTTGGCATATTTGAAGCAGTCTTTTGAAGGGATGCGACAACACAATTTATGACTCAATTCCCTGATATGCGCGTTTGGGGTTTCGGCAGGAAATTTCTTGGGCTTCCATTCCACCAGAAAAGAATAATGATCCATCAGAACAAGACCAAGGTGATAATTGAAGCGATAACGCCAAGCAATAAGAAGGATCTACAAAGATTGTTGGGGTAGGTCAATTATCTGCGGAGGTTCGTAGCAAATTTGGCTGATAAGGTAAGATGTTTTTCCCCGTTAGTCCGCCTGAAGAGTGACGCGGTATTCATCTGGGGGAAGATCAACAAAAGGATTTCAATGTCATTAAGGAGTACTTGACTAAACCGTCGGTCATAGTACCCCCAGTAGCCGACAAACCAATTAAAGTATATATATTAGCCACGAAAGAGTCTATCTGCAGGTTACTCGCTCAGGAGAACGAGAAGGAGCAGGAGTAGGTGATTTATTATTTGAGTAAAATCATATCCGATGTTGAGAAACGATATCAGCCGATAGAAAAGATGTGCTTATCTTTTTATAATATTTGCACAAAGTTGAGGCATTAACTCTTACCTTACGAGATTCAACTTATTAGCACAGTCGATATTTTGAAATATATGCTGACGAATCCTGGGTTGAAAGGACAAGTTGGGGTAATGGAAATTAGTTATGTCTGAGTTATTTATAAAATATGTACCAATGAGGGAAGTGAAGGGAAAGGCAATGGCAGATTTTCTGGCCAATCACCCATGCCTAACCACAGGGCTGGAGGATGATGAAGAGGTGATCGGCTACTTGGGAACCGAATCTTGGACCCTATACTTCGATGGATCCAGCACGAGGTAGCATGCCGGAGCAGGAGTCATCCTTGTATCACCATGTGGCCTTTTTTTATTATTCGGTAGCCATTGATGAAGATTGTACGAACAATCGGGCCGAGCACAAGGCTTTGATACTCGCCTTAGAAATTCTCATCGATAATATGGTTGTACTTAGCATAAGAATCTTTGGTAATTCTGAGGTGGTGATCAAACAAACATTTAGGAAGTTCCGGTGCTTAAGAGCGAACTTGATCAGATATGTGGAAAAGGTCAAAGGATTGCTCAAAAGTTTCGTTGAGGTTCGCGCACAGCATATCGACAGATAGTGCATTGTCAGAGCAAATGACCTTACTCAGCTGGCATCCGGCTTGGGAAGGATCTTAATGGAACCGGATACCATCTTGAAGGGCGGCCGAAGGGATGTAGATCCCGGGGGTACTACTTGGTTAGTAGGGGCAGTAGACGCCAGCAACGATTGGCTTAAACCTATATCCGAGTACCTAATGAATCCCAGTTCGAAGACCGACAAGAGGTTGCGAAGAATAGCCATGTGGTATATCTTAATTGAGGGAGTCTTGTACCATAAGTGCTATGATGGTTTGACACTTCGTTGCCTCGATAAAAGTGAGTCGATGACGGTAATAGGTGAAGTACACGGAGGAATATGTAGAGCCCATCAAGCTGGTATAAAGATGCATTGGTTAATTCGTCGATACAGCTACTACCGGCTGACCATATTCGCTAACTACCACCGCTATGCGAAGAGATGTCTGTTGGGATCCTACTGCTCTCTACGGTACAATAGCAGCCAAGGAGGAAATGCAAAATCAAAAATTTTAGAGAGAAATAACAACTAAACCAAGAAATCAATCCAAAAGATATCAACTTGAAAACGAAAAGAGCATACAAATAAACTAGAGAGGGTTTAGGATTGCTACAATCTTTGTAGCGTGTCCGATCTCCTATCGGAAGACCCTAACTAGACCCGTAAGCTCCCAAATGAACGTGGACGCCGACCGCCTCGCCGTAGATGATCCGCGGTGAAATCTCCCAAGCTCCAACCCTACTTCACAAGAGAACCAACTCTCCCTATGAACTCACTAGATTATAAAGGGAGCGATGTTGTGGGAGAAAAACTCTTTCTTTCTCTTTTTCATTTCTTTTTCCTCATCACAAAAAATCAAGAAGATGAAGAAGAAGGAGAAGCCATGCTCACAAAAAAAAAAAAGATGAAAAAGATAAAGAAGAAAAGAGAATAAATAAGCATCTTCTTTTTTCTTCTTTTCTTTTCTTTTCTCTTCTAATTTTTTTTTAAATATATATATTAAGAGTTTTAAAAACTCTTCTCTCCTCTTATGTCATCCAAAGAGAGAGCGAGAGAGAGGACCCCACATGCACTCTTTGTATATTTTTCAATAAAATGAGAATGTATTTGTATCAAAATACAAGTACACAATGTATCAAATACATAGTATGTATTATGTGTATCAAATACATATAAATGAGAGGGCATAAATTTATCTATATACATACACATATATAATCATATAGAGAAGAATATATGTATTCTACTCATAAAAAAATCTATTAAAATCATATACTAGTGGAAGAGCAAAGGAGAGTGTGTATTTTATACACATATACTAGAAACCATATTGCATATACGGTTATTAAGTCAACACTTGACTTAATATTCCGGTTTATAAATAGACCGGCCAGTATAGAAACCGTCCGATTAAATCATGCGTATCACATACATGTATGTCCATTTATTACTTATTTATATACACATTGTGTTCTAACCATTATACTAGTAATTCATAGCCATCCCTCAGCCGATATGTCCATTTTTTACCTGTTTATATACACATTTTGTTCTAACCTTTACACCTGTAATTCATAGCGATCCCTCAGCCGATATGCATTAGGCTCTTAAATTTGGTCATATATCCCATGGAAACATCAAAGTGAACCTTATTATTTGATATTTAGGGTAAATTGTCAGGAAAAAAAAAAACCTGTCCACTTCAAACTTTTGTAAAAACGCCTGGGCCCAATAAAAAAAACCCTTTATGCTAGTTGTTTGTAATATTTAAGCAATTGACTATAATATCATCTAAGCAGTTGTTTGTAATATCTAAACGGTTGGAGGGATTAAAGGCCTAAATGACATATAGCCTGGACTTTTTCACAAAGATTTTGAACTCCTATACAATTTAATAATCTCTTAAGTTGTTACAATGAATATAGTCAAGTATATTGTGACAAATTGTCCTGAGACTATTTATTTTAAAATCGTGATTTATAGGATAAATCAAATTATAGACTATGAAAATATCTAACTTTTTTTATGGACTATGAAAATATCAAATTATGGACCAGTCTGGATAGCCGGAGCCCAGGGGCCAGTCCGGATAGCCGGAGCCCGAGATATTGAGACTTTGAGATACTGAGATTATATGATATGAGCCAGTCCGGATAGTCGGAGCCCGAGATTTTGGATATTTGGATATGTATTTTTTGTCGATGCTTGACACGGATTTTATGTTGATTTCATTGATGATACCTCGATTTTTATATACAGAAATCTCACCAAATAATGAAAACAGTTTTCGCATTATAATGTATTCTGTCTTCATGCATTCATACATCATATATATTATTTGTTGCTATCTGAGGTACTGACACGAGCACGTGGTATTACACTTATGTGTAGATGGTTCAGGATATTGTATTGAGGATATAGTATTATCGTATGACCTAGGATTGAGTCATACATGCGATTTCTGCTCGGTGATGTTTTCTACTCACGAGTTGGCAACCCACCCCCGTTGTGCCACAGTTTCTTGTAGGTTTTGCAATACAGGTTTTCCTGGCGGCTTTGCTCGCACACTGCTTCTTTCCGGGTGATTGTTTTGGTAGGTGGGTTCACTTGCATCGTGACCACCATTGTATTTTATTTATATTCTGTTGTATCTAGAAACTCCATCAACCAGATTTGTATATTTATTAGACCTAGAAGACCAGTTGTATATTCTTTCGACCTTAGAGTCGCGCGCTGTATTATTATTGTTTTCTCGATGACATTGGTTTTCCTTTTGAGTTTTGATCATCGCCCTTCGGCGTTGTATATTATATTGCTTGCGTGGTTTGTGACCGCCAATTGGCGAAGAGCTAGCTCCAGCTTGGGGATGCTTTTATTCATATTATTCATGTTTGTACCCGTTTGGGGCCAGTATTTACAAAGGAGGCTCTGCCCAAATTTTCGGAAAAGACTTGATGTTTTAAAAAGGTTTACTACGACTTTTCAAAGTGATTATATGCAAACTTTAAAACAAGTTTTCCTTCACTTCTTTCTTTTAAATGGTTTAGATTTCTGGGATTTTTTGCTTACTTGAATTAGATAGTGTTCTATAGACTTCATATGATTGAAGTGCCAGTCACGTGCTATTTCGGGTCGTGACAAAGTGAGGCAAACAACCTATACAAGTGTGCTAGAATAATATAGATTGATGAAGTGGGTTAGTTCCCACAAAAAATCCTTTCTTTTTCTTTCTCATTTACTTACTAGGAAAAAGGTAGAGAGCTAGAGGAAGAAGATGAAGAAATGGTTAGGCTTGAGATAATAATTCATCTGAGAGAAAGAGTCACACTCACACAATAAATATGTACCATGGAAAATATCTTAGATATTTTATGAGAGTGAGTTAGTGGAGGGATTAAAATAATGAACCATGGTTAGTGGGATATTTTAAGAAGAGTGCAGAACTATGACTTCATTATTCAATTTCCATTTTCTCAAAATCCTTAAACATCTAATATACTTCCATGTGAGTATAGCATAGCCATGTCCAATGTATCATCCACCATGATACATGCACACATGTATATATATGTATATAAATCCATATAAATATATACATACATGCACACATAAAGAAAGGAATTATTAATGAGCAATTAGTCATTATATTAAATCAACACTTGATTTAATAATCTGATCATATCACATATAACCCGACTAATAGAAAACGCCAGATTAAAATACGGCATCATATACTCATATTTAATCAAGCTCCTGCACATATCTCTATATGTGCCCCCACTTAGTTTCGCCTGAGCTCGGAAACCCCTATGTGGGACTCTTAGACTGGTCAATACGCTGGCAGTAGGCAGTGATCATATCAGATACCTATAAACCGTCAGCGGTACTAGCTGCACGTAACGGCTATTCAGATATTGGGCGAACAGAAGAACAACAAGCGAACTTTTCCAAAATCCCGTAGAGCCAACCAGCAACACTTATCGTACAGTCTGGTCTCTTTGTCCGATATGTTGCATATTGAGTCTAGGGACGGTATCGTCGACCCCAATAACTCAATAATTCATGCCGATGTATGGCCTATAACAGGTCGAGAAACTACTGATAACACTTATCAGTAAATCTCATCAGCCCTGGCCAGGGACATCCAGTTATAGCCAATCGCGCATAGTACAACATCAACTCCCAATACCGGGAGAGACGAAACCCCTCCTATCGCTCATTGCCTCCATGTGTATCGAGAATGTATCTAAAAGTCACCTGTTTGCACGACTCAAGTGAGAAATGGTAGGGTGGAAATCAAACCACAGTGGGAGAACTCACAAGACTCTTTGACGATCTTAGGTCTACAGACTAACATGTATAAATGTCACCTGAGAACTGCTATTCGACGATGGATATAATACCATATAGGAGTTCTCGGCGAGTCCGTTCAGTGTACTCAGTCTTCAATGAGCACCTGTATACAATCTTTGATGTCAAATACCAATGGATATGGGATCATCCATCGCCCCCTCAACTCGGTCAAGAAACGTATACGCTAGTCTACTCTGGAATATCGATGCCTCGTCTCGATATACCCACGACTAGGAAGAATTAAGGATATGCTTATAGACTACACATGCCCCACTAGTATGATCTGCATCATAATCATGGTAGTCAAGCTGATATACTAAGGGCTTTATCAACATGTAACAAATGAACAGTATACACAATCAAGTGAACATATTAAGATAAAGAGCAACCAGATAGCATACTATCATGTCGAGTAAGAAAGTCCTTTATATATATACATGTCCAAGCGTCCACTATACAAATAATGGCCTCTAGGGCATACATATATCCAACAGCTCACACACACATCATCGATAATTGCCACGCCACGTACACAGATAGAACTCGCTACGCTACCGCATCATACTATACTTTGCTTTATACATTCTTAACTTGTCCACACGGGACAAATCTATGGGTTACCATACGATTGAATTTTCTCGTCGCGTAGACTATACGACGGTTGTTAGTATCGAGCTATACTGTCCGATATTTAACAACCTTCGTATAGTTCTAGGTCACGACGAGCATCGCACGTATGTTAACCGATAGACGGGGACTAAGTGGCGCTTTTAGTTTCATATACGGGTATCGATGGGAATATGAAGGTTTCATATCATCATATATTGGTTTTAACCCGAACATCTCGAGTCGCTCTCTGATTATGCGTTTGTATGTATGTGTTCCGGCTGTCGGGGGTAGGCTTCTATCCCATTAAGAATGTATAGAGCGAACGCCCATCACTTGTGCTTTCAACCGTTTCGAGTAAATTTCGGCAGCACCTCCCCGCTGTTCTCCGAGTACACTGTAATAGAATAGATAATCATTTCAAAGCTGTGAAACAACGTTGAAATGAACATCTAATCTATCTTTGTACACGGAGAACCAGCGGAAAGGTACCGACGAAATATCTCGAAACGGATGAAAACACAAGTGAATGAAGGCGTTTGCTTTATACATTCTTAACTTGTCCACACGGGACAAATCTATGGGTTACCATACGATTGAATTTTCTCGTCGCGCAGACTATACGACGGTTGTTAGTATCGAGCTATACTGTCCGATATTTAACAACCTTCGTATAGTTCTAGGTCACGACGAGCATCGCACGTATGTTAACCGATAGACGGGGACTAAGTGGCGCTTTAGTTTCATATACGGGTATCGATGGGAATATGAAGGTTTCATATCATCATCAAGTATCATATATTGGTTTTAACCCGAACATCTCGAGTCGCTCTCTAATTATGCGTTTGTATGTATGTGTTCCGGCTGTCGGGGGTAGGATTCTATCCCATTAAGAAAAAATGGAGTGTATTTCGCTGTGAGAGACTCTTCAAAGAAATGGAGGAAGAAGCACTAAAGAAAAAAGAGAGAAAAATAAGAATATAAAGTTGAAACTAAACTTGAGCTATCCGCTGAAATCATAAAGCATAGGAATATATTTTTCTTCCCATGCAACTTGTGATTAGAGTTCACATATTAAGAATATTCCTTTGATTATATGACTTCAAATGTTTTAAATTTATTCCATTTATTCTTGACTTTTTCATAAACACTAGTTATATATTTGATTATCATCTTGATATCGGTCTAATCTATCCTTTAACTTTCATATGAATATATTTCTAAAAATAAATAGAATGAAGATATAGAGATATAAATGGTTGCAATTATCTATGGAGGAATAAACTAAGTAATTTCCCTTATTCGTTTACTAAAGTATATCTTATAGATCCTTATAGAGAAATCAAATTTCATTTTATTTCTATAAACTAATTTATCTATTTTTAGTTTTGAATCTCCTTAGTTACATTCTCATTTAGGTTTTGACGCTTGCAACTAAACGTGATGATATTTAAAAAGAACACCCAAATATTCAATTCTCTTGGCCGTTATTCCATAACATCTGTTTTACCTATATCATTTCTTGCATTAAGTACGATATATATATATATATATATATATATATATATATATGTATATATATATATATATATATATATATATATATATATATATCTCTATCATTTCCTTATATCGATCTCATCTTTCAAATGATTAATTAAACGATTTATTCTTATTATGTTTACTTGATTACTTGCGATGTTCACATTGAAATTTTATCCATCCACCTACATATTCACATTGCGATCTGCTCTCCCTTATCTTTCCTTTATTTTTAAATTACTGTAATTCATTCCTTAATTTCCCATATGGTTATTTTCTATCTTGGGTTGCTAAAATCTTTGTTTCACTGTCTTAGCAAAAAATTTAGAAGGTTAATTATTGCCTTTTCTTTAATATTTCCGACTTTATTTATGGTTCAAAATGTTTTGATCATTATATTCCGGTTGGCTCTATTCCTGAAATTGTTTTAATATTTTTGAAACCAAAAAACCATATGATGTTTTCCAAAGTAACCCTACCCCAGCCCCAACCCTAACCCCAGCCCACCGTAACCCTACCCCAGCCCCACAGTAACCCTAACCCCAGCCCCACCCCAGCAGCAGCCGAACCCCAACCCTAACCCTACCCCGACCCCGACCCCGACCCCGACCCCGACCGCCATCGCGCCCCTGCCCAAACCCAACTCTCGCGCGCGCAACCCAGACCCAGCCATGAATAATCCAAAAATGCTTTAATTTACCTCGAGATTTATACCTGAACGGGTGCGCTGGTGGGCTGGAGCGACGACGGTGGCGAATTGGCGAAGAAACCGGCGGTGGCGACGACGGTGGCGACGAAACCGGCGGTGACGACGACGGTGGCGACGAAATCGGCGGTGGCGACGACGGTGGCGACTCTGCCCAACGACGGTGGCGACGCGAGGGTGGCGATTTAGGGTTTTTCGCGCGCGTTTGAGGGAGAGAGAGAAAATGAGCGTAGGCTTTTCGATCTGGCTTTGTTTTAAAACGATATTTACTTGCCCCTACGGATATATCCGTAGGTCCTTTGTTTGCGCCACCGTAGGGGCAAACACCAAATTAAGAATTAATTTTTTTATTCTTGAACGTCAGAGCCCGTAGGGGCAACCCTTTAGCCCTACGGAGTAATCCGTAGGGCCAAGTAAAATCTGCCCCAACGGATAATTCCATCCGTAGGGGCAACCCCCTATTTTACTAGTGGGAGAGGGTCCTGAGTTCGAACTCAGGACCCTTAAGCCCTATATATATATATATATATATATATATATATATATATATATATATATATATATATATATATATATATATATGTCGCACACCGCACGGGTTCGCGAGGAGGCGGAATATTTTAAAAACGATTTTCAAAGCTCGCAATATCGACTTGAACTCCAGGAAAACTCATGGCAGACACCAGTAGCGACTTGCTGGCACATTCTTCTTTTAGGTGATTTGCTTGGTAGGTGGGTTACACTATAGATCGTAACCACTATTGTATATTTTATATTCATTATATCTGGTTAAAAGTTCTATCAACCAGACTATGTATATTGAGGACTTAGAGACCAGTTGTATATTTTTTGGACTTAGTGACAAGATTTGTATGTTATTTGGATATGGTTGATTTGATGATGTTTTGGTTTTCTTTATTCTTTTTTAAGTTGATCTTTGTCTTACGCGTCGTAAATTTACTTACGTGGTTATGTTTTCCGCCGATTGGTCTATAGACTTCACGTGATTCAAATGTCGGGCACGTGTCGTTTCCGGGCCGTGACAATACTATACAGATGTAGACCCTGTGGGTGGAACCGGTGAAATTGTTGAGGTCGGCGAGAACAAGAAGGAGGCAAAGAGGGCAACACCAGATCAGGACAATGATATCAAATCAAAATAAAGGTCCGCGATCGAATCGATTCGGAGAAGCAGACGATGCTAAGTTTCCTCATGAGTAGAAGCAGACGATGCTAAAAAAAACCCCAAGATTTGGCGGTGAGATGAGAAATCTACTCTGATATACTTGAATTAGGTATAGTATATACTAGTAGTAAAAAAGAAATTAGTTGTATGCTAAGTTTCCTCATGAGTTTAAACAGGAAGTACGGTGCTGGACAAAAAGAAGCATATATATATATGGACTAACTGGATTTACAATATATTATTTCTTTTTTTATATATATTTTAATTATAAACTTACGGTATTTCTTCTTCTAAAAAAAACATAAATACAGAAAACAGAAAGCAAAACCAAAATAAAAAAATTGTGGTATTGATTTGAATTATCTTAAAAATTTTGAAATAATTAGTCCTAGCATGACTACATGAGTTTTAATTTGTATCCTAGCTTTCAATCTTGATCAAAACAGCCAAGATATGGGGAAAAAAAGGGAAAAGGGAAGAAAATTACATAAGCACAAACTTATAGGATCGAGTATGGTCCAAGTCTGATCCATTGTCTACCTTAGCCAAGATATGTGAATCCCGTATCGGCCGGACATATTAGTAATTCAAAGCCATCCATTTATTACTTGTTTATATACACATTTTGTTCTAACCATTACGCTTGTAATTGTCAAAAGTGAATCTTATTATTTGATATTTAGGTTAAATTGTCAAAAAAAAAAAAAAATTAATAATCTCTTAAGTTGTTACAATGAATATAGTCAAGTATATTGTGAGAAAATGTCCTGAGACTATTTATTTTAAAATCGTGATTTATCAGGATAAATCAAATTATAGAATATGAAAATATCTAACTTTTTTTATGGACTATGAAAATATCAAATTATGGACAATATTTATGGACTTAGCTGCGATATCTAATGACTTAGCTGCAATATCTATCCAGATAACTGCAATATCTAACTTTTTTTGAGCAGGTTTAATTTCATGCAATATCATATATAATATTCTTCTGAATATCTGTTTCTTTTCTTGCAATATCTATGAAAACACCTTAGAGAGATATTTTTCTTTTTCATAACTAATTAATGAGCTTGGGGGCGTGATAATAATAAGTAATTAATTACAGAAGATTGAGATCAAAGCAGTTATTCATTCGGTTGGTAGCTTGCAACCGACGCCGACCCCATGCGCAAAACTCTTCTTAGGGCATAAGTAACAATCCCCAGCCACACAAAACGGTTAGAAAACTGCGGTGGCGGCAGCGGCGGCTGCGGCAGCTCTCTCTGTTGTTTCGCCTCCTCTTCTTCAATTTCAATTTTCTCAATCATTGATCGATGGGTTGTAAGGGAGGGAGAGGACGGCGCAAGGTCCCCTTGGTGAAGATCACCGACAACAAATCCCTCGTCCGGACATTCAACAGGCGCCACAGGACTCTCATCCACAAATCCGAGCAGCTCTCCGTCCTCTGCGGGGTTCGAGTGGCCGTCTCGATCCAGTCTCCTCAGACCACCACCGGAGATTTCATCGAAGCCGCATTTGATGGGTCCTCCTCCTCCTCATCTTCTCCGATGATGATTATTGCAGAGGAGGAGGAGGAGGATGCGGAGGAGCGTGGAAAGGGGAGGAGGAAGAAAATCGAGAAGATCGGAAACAGAGAGTCCCTCAACGTCACCTTTTCTAAGCGAAGGAGCGGGCTTTTCAAGCTGGCAGAGGAGCTCTCTGTTCTATGTGGCGTTCGTGTGGCTCTCTCTGTTCGTTCTCCTGGCGGGAGACTCGTTGAGAAGACCTTCCGTCGTGGTGGTGGTGGTGATGACATGGATGATCAATCGCAGAAGCAGCATCACGTAGTGCTTGAGACGACTCCTGCTTGTGATCATCAGGCCCTTTCCCCGACTTCTTCTTCTTCTCTTGAGCACCAGCAGCCACAACAACTAGACATTGTCGACAGTCACGAGTTCATTGATGAAGGAGGAATTACATATCTTTCGCTGGATGAGACGATTGATGAAATTATGGGCTGGGAAGAACCCTTGATGGAGGCTGGGGCGCCGCCTCATGATGATGACTACAATGCTGCTGCTGCTGCTGCTGCTGGCTTAAGGGATATTGGGTGGTCCTCCGACGATCTGGCTTATTTCGACCAAATCAGGAATGCATGGGCAGAGGGTGTGGCATTCGCAGATTCCTGTTTCTCCCCTCTTCTCGATTGCTATTGATCTTATACGTACGTGTTTGCCTCAACACCGGCCCCAATTGACTGTTTTGGGATTCTCGTTTGGCGGGATCAATTGGGTTCACACTTTCCATCTATATGTATGGTGTTTGATGTAATTTTTTTTGTTGTCTATTAAGTAAAGTTAAGTGATTTTTTTGTTGTTTAAGTACTTGTAGCCTCGAGAACAATTCTTGCAAAAATTGGGAAGGATGGAACATGAAAATTTCCAGACATGGTTTCCTACCAAACAAGTGAACGTGCAGAACGGACCAATTTTCCGCTAACCATTTCCTTGCTGCTGTTATCTTTATCTATTAGTATTTGGTCGACGCCTTTATGGTCTATTTTACATTTCGAGGTCATCGTTTGCTGCTTGAGTATTTAGACGTTGAAATTTTAATAGCGATGCTAAAATAAAGCTGCTTCTGATTTATTTGCCAGATTCGCTGTTAAGTTCAAATTTGGAAAATCGATGGTAAGGGTATACAACTCATCAGTAAAGTGATAAATTGTCCATGGGGAACAAAAGCAAAAATTTTAATAGCGCATGAAGTCTCCAAGCGTGCATCGTAAATTAGCATCATTCACAGTTCTCCAGCATGCACAAGAAACATGCACAGATAATATATCACGATATAATATTTGATAAGCTTGCACACACTACCTTATCCTCAGCACATGTTACAACCTTGAATCTGGAAGCCTATGGTAATTTAAATGTGAGCTATCATTCCAGAATTTTCATTCAAAATTTTTGGACCCCAGTCGTCATTTTGTCTGATTATTTATAAGTTTATACCGACAGATATGAATCATCATATCTAGTGACTTATATCAATTGCAATTTACTCGACTTTAAAAACTGTCTACTTAAATCATATCGAGTGATCATAGTAAGAGATTTATATCAATTGCAAAGCAAAGTACACAACGTAAATGCCCTGTACTGCCGATCTCTGCATTTATGCTGCATCTCTTGAACCATTTATTCCAAAAAGATAAGAAAAAAATCCATAATTTTAATTATCATTTCGAGTTCGTAAACCATCGTAGGCCGATATAAAAACTGTAAATCTGATATTGGATAAACAGAGGAATAAATAGAAAGATTGAACAATTAATGTACTGCAAAATTCCGACCGCCCTGCAGCAACTAATAAGTTTGAGGTTAATACAGGATACAAAATGCACTTAGGATAAAAGGAAGAAAAGAGTTAATAATAAATCAGGATAAATCATGCCAAAATATCACCTTGTTAGTCTACTGGTCCCAATGTTCCCCATATAAAATGTGACTGCTTCTTCCTTTATTTTAAATAAGTCAGGCATCTTATCAAGCAGCTGGGTTGCTTCCCCAACATTGTTTGGTTTGCATCGACCCTTTGACAAGAGAACTCAATATTACTACACCGCGGCATCGCCGCTGCAATTTCCATTTCATTATCGATAACTGAATAGAAGAGTAGTTGAACAAAGAATTGGCTTTAATGATTGCTCGGATTTTCGAGAAGACGGAAACGAGACAGATCTCTCTTGTATAAGAACAATTATGTTTTCACAAATTTCATCTAAAAATAAAAGAAAATTAGTGTTATCTCTATTGTTACATGGTAAAAGGAAGGGGTCATTTAATCTTATATTTTCAGAAAAATTGAAAGAAAAAAAGCATCATTGTTTTTTGTGCAATGCACGTAATTAAATGTCACGTCATTATTATTTTGCAAATGCATAACTAAATTTTCATGCCATTATTGTTGTAAAATTACGATGCACGTAGTGAAATTAATTAAGAAATTTATCATATTTTTTTTATAATTATGTGCAAAGCTCGTGCGTAAAGAAATTTATCATAATTTATTTAAGTGTAAATTGTTGATAAACCACCCGGTCTTTTTTAATGACTTATGGATTTTCATAATCCAATTTTTAGTTTTGATGATGTTGCAAAATATTAATAGTTATATACGTGTGTTTCTATATTGCATATTTAATAACACTGTATATGAGATTGGTCGTGTTTGAGATTGGGTTTTCAGGAAATTCTCATGATTCAAGCATATAATGGAGGATGTAGGCTATTGAGCTAAAATTACAAATCTATTGAAGGTTGGAGACTATTGAGCTAAAATTGCAAATCTATTCCTCAAAAGGACAATTTCAAGCTTCAACATGTTAAGAAGTCGAAGTCCAAGAGAAGATTACTCAAGAAGTCGAAGATTAAAGAATTCAAGAGTTCGAGCCGATATTGTAATCTCTAAGATATCGATATAAGTACTTCATGGCCTATGAGATTAACCTATAAGAGCTCAAGCACACACAATCTTCTGCATGAAACATTTGGTTTATGTCTTGCATGGTATTTTTATTCAAAACCATTTTTATTTTCAAAGAAAAGTTTTCTGATTTTTTTTCTAGGTCTGCCCATAACAATTGCAGACGTCTGCCTACTGTTCTTTTTCAAAATATCAAACATGTCAGAAATTTTCATGCTACACAACGTCTGAAGGTGTTTTCAGCCAGACGATTGAAGGCTTAAAATAAAGTTTTTAAAAATGGTGTTTTTGAACTTCAGACGTCTGCCAAATTGAACTTCAGATGTCTGGAATGCGCTCTTTTATTTTGAGACCAATAGTCAAACGTCTATAGCTCTTCATGATAGACGTCTGCAGTGTATTTTCAGTTGTGACATTCCTTCTTCATACGTCTGCCCATTTTGATGATCATAACGGCTATATTTTTTAGACAACTGACGTCTGTCCCGATATACTTCAGGCATCTGGTGTCACTGTCAATTGTGCATTAAATGCTATAACGGCTAGTTTTTTGTGTGTGGGTTTATAAGGATGTTTGGTGGGAATTTATTGTAAGAATTTTACTGAGCTTTGCATTGAATTATTCTCATCTTTCTCAACCACCAAAATACATATTTACTTGAGCTTTTATTGGCAAATCTTATACTCATTGAAGTATTCTTAGAGCTTTAATTGTAAACGCTTGAGAGAGCGATTCTTGTTTTAAAAAGCCACTCGGTTTTCTTTAAAAGAAACTTTTAAATGCGAAGCCTACACCACTCTTTTTAAAAACTATTTAGTTTCTTCGACTATATCAAGTTCATTACGTTCACAGTTTTCGCCAAAACCAGCCGTAACCCTCCGTCATTTCAGATAGGTATCCACCAGTATTCAAGCTATATATTTTGACCTTTGTCAAAACATAGTGATTGATAGCTAATGGATATTTCTCTGTAGTATAGATAGATACGTTAATCTAGGACAAGCGTACATCCATTTTGCCTTTCTTCTAGGGTTTGTACGAATGGGTCTAGGTTAATAGGACAATGACGGGTAGAACTTCACTTGTGACTTATGATATTTTAGCCTTCATCAAGGTCATAAGCGCTTGTGGCAAAAACCACATCGGGAGTTTCAAAGGAAAAGGAAATTTGCTAGTTTTGCATACTTTCTAGAGTGTGATGATTTTGGTAGGATTCTTTCAAAGTTATCACACAATGATAGTTGGATTCCGGTCCTACTGTGAGTAATTATTATTACTTTTCGGGAGATTTTTTCACTTTACAATCAATACAACAACCCGTATGTGTCTAAAATGGTGTTAGCGGGGCAACGCCTCTAAAGAAAAAAGATTATTTAATTAAGGAATATCACGAAAGCGTTGTAAAACCTCTCTCGAAGTATCGGCACTAGCCTGACCGAAAGGTTAAAACAAGAATTGTAGGGTGCGATTAATCCCGATTAATTCTTCTTTTATGGTTTGAAGGAGAATTCGAGAAAATAGTGGGAGCTATCCTGTTTAGATAAACTAAAACCCAATCTAAACATGTAAGAGCATCTGTGCTAAGTATTTCTTCTCTCTCCTAATTGCATCGACCAAGATGACCGGGCTTAAATTACTATTAGATAAAAATATATTGACGAGGCCGAACTATAAAGATTGGCTAAGAAATTTCCAGATGACCATTACTTATGATAAGTTGGATTACCTACTTACTACTAAAACCCCTGCCGTTCTAGGTCCAGATTCCACCGTCGCTGACATTCAGATCCGTAAGACTTAGGATATTGACTGTGCGAAAACCAAGTGCTTCATGCTGGCCTCTATGGATAATGAACATTGGAGGCGACACGAGAAGATGGGCCTTACTTCTATCTTTTTCCATACCAAGGATTTATATAGAGATCAATCTCGTATTGCAAGATACGGGATCTCGAAGAAATTTTTTCAGGCGAGGTAGGCTGTCGGGTCATCTGTAGGGGACTACATCCTTAAGATGATCGGCTTCATTGAAAAGCTCGTGGACCTTAAGACCATGTTGGAGAAAGAGTTGTACACAGACTTGATTCTACAGTCCTTCCCTCTACCTATTTCCAGTTTATATTGAATTTTACTATACAAGTAAAAAAAGTTACACTTCCATACCTTCTCAACATATTGAAGAGTGTAAAAGGAACCCAAAAGAAATCTAGGAAGATACCCACTATGCTTATTAGGATACCTTCTTCCTCTAAATCCAGGGAAAAAGTCAAGGGGAAGAAGAAAAAGACCCCAACCAAGCCAAAAGGAGGTGTCATTAAGGTAAAGGGGAAGAGAAAAGTATAAGTTAGGGAACTAACAGTAGAAAAGGAGGAATGTTTCTACTGTCACAAGAAAGGTCATTGGAAGAAGGACTGCAGGGCTTGAAAAGCCAAGAACCAGGATTCGAAATAAGTTGTGGTTTTAGATTCAGGCGTGTTTATGATTGAGAACTGTTTGTCAATAAACTCTACTTTCTGGGTATTGGATACCGGTTCAGGATCTTATATCTGTAATTCTTTACCAGCACTGAGAAACCGTAGAGTTTTGAAGGCAGGTAATATAGCCCTCAGAGTTGCAAATGGAGCGAGCGTGGATACTATTTCCGTAGGGTAATATCACTTTGGATTGACAAGTGGAAACATTTTGATATTGCGTAATTGTGTTTGTGTACCTAGCATGACATATAATATCATCTCTGTATCTTTACTATCTAAAAAAGGTTATGATTTTACATTTGTAAGCGATGTTGTTAACATTCACCTTAATCATAGCTTGATTGGGTCCGGTACACTAGTCAACGGTATATACATATTAAATCAACATCAAGTTTTCAATGTCTTGAACACACTTAAAAAATATAATTCAGAATTAAATCAAGTTTTCTTATGGTATTGTAGACTAGGTCATATCAATGAAACACGCTTGACGAAGTTACATTAAGATGGATATTTGGATCTGTTTGAGTATCTATCTTATGCAATTTGTCAATCATATATCAAAGGAAAAATGACAAAGACTCCGTTCATTGGACACGGAGAAAGAGTTACCAAGCTCTTGTGACTCATACATAACGACGTGTGTGGTCCAATGTCTACACATGCAAAAAGTGGTTTTTCTTATTTCATTACTTTTACCGATGATTTCTCAAGGTATGGACATGCAATCTTGATGAAACATAAATCCGAGGCCTTTAAGAAATTCCAGAAGTATAAGAATGAAATGGAAAAAACAAATAAGCAAAAGTGTCAAGACGCTTCGATCTGATCGGGATGGTGAATACTTGAGTGCCGAGTTCCTGGGATATTTAAAAGAGAATGGAATTCTCTCTCAGCTTACTCCTCCATACACACTACAACACAACGGTGTATCGAAAAGGCAGATCCACACCTTACTAGATATGGTGCATTCCATAATAAGTAATGCAGAGTTACCGCGATCCTTCTGGGATTACGCACTAGAATCTGCTGCATACTTTTTGAACAAAATTCCAACTAAGTCAGTGCCTACCACTCCATATGAAATGTGGAGTGGGAAGAAACTCTGTCTTAAGTATCTTAAGATACGAGGATGTTCAGTTTTTGTCAGGCATACAGACAAACTCGAGGCACGATCAGTATTGTGCAAGTTTATGAGATACCCAAGAAATTCCAGAGGGTATCTTTTTTATTATGGTGAGGAGAAAAAGGTTTTTGTTTCTCGACATACCCACTTTCCGAAGACACAATTTCTTAAAAAAGAAATAAGTGGGAGGGCAACAGAACTAGAAGAAATTCCAAAACCACAATCTATTACTGAAAGCTTAGTAGAACCCGAAGTTTCAAAAGAACTGGAGGTCCCTGCGCCACTCCGCAAATCTAATAGGCAGACTCATCCGTCCGAGAGATACTACGGTTTTCTCGTAGACGGGAATAGAGAGGATTGCATCATCGATGATGATGAGCCTACTAGTTTTCAGCAGGCCATTACGATCAGAGACTCAGTAAAGTGGATGGATGCTATGTAGTTTGAGATTGAATCCATGTACACTAATAAAGTTTGGACTTTAGACGTTTCACCTCCAGGGGTAAAACCCGTAGGCTGCAGATGGATTTTCAAAAAGAAAATTGGTGCAGATGAACAGGTTGAAACTTATAAAGCTAGATTTGTAGCAAAAGGTTTTCGTCAAATACCTGGCTTGGACTATGATGAAACCTTTTCTCTAGTGGCTATGCTTAAATCCATTCGGATTTTACTATCCATTGCTGCCTTCTATGATTATGAAATCTGGAAGATGGACGTAAATACCGCTTTTCTGAATGGACGTTTGGAAAAGTGTGTTTATATGGATCAACCAGAGGGTTTCTTAAATCCATTTATGGAATAAAATGGGCATCATGGAGTTGGAACATCTGCTTTAATGAGACGTTCAAAGAATTCGACTTTATCAAAAATATATACGAAACATGCATTTATAAGAAAATTGTAGGAAGAACTGTGGTATTTCTCATCTTGTACGTGGATGACATTCTTTTGATAGTAAATGACATTCCTATATTACAATCGGTCAAAAGTTTCTTGTCACGGAAGTTCTCCATAAAAGACATGGGAGATGCATGTTCCCCTCCGAAGGATGGCGCACAGGACCGCGATGTCCTGACACTGAGATTCGGCGCAGATGCTATTTGGTTTTATCCGTCCACCTCTCCGAAGATGCCAAGTTGATTTATGGCACCGTGTATCGGAGGTTTAGACGGATGCGGCCGATGTAGCAGACTTCGTCAGATTCCCCCTCGCTTGAGGGGTTTTTGATTGTGGGGACGCTCTTCCCTGCAGGCGCAAGCCCCTGCAGTTAATTACGCTACCGCATCGCGGTAACAACTTTCTCCTTCTCCAGAATTTCACTTCGTGTCGTGTGTGTTTGTTTTGTTCGTGGTTGCCCGTGGATTGTATACGTAGATTGAGTAATGCCGTCGCCCGTAGGACGTGGATTAGTCCAAATCCGTATTTACTTAGATTTGGGTTTGGTGTTTTTAGTTTAAGGATGCATTAGTCGCGTTGCGGCTAAGATCAACTTAAACGCTCGTTAAGGATACGTTAGTCCTGTTTTAGACTAAGATCACCTTAACGTAGTGATCCATTTAATATATGGTCGTCAAGACTCGTCATCTCTCTGATATCGTTGAATGATTACAACGACATGTGTCAGAGGAGCTCGGAGATGTACCCTCGAACCAGAGATGATTTGGAATTTTATAATCCATTTGAATGTTTAAGGATACGTTAGCCGTGTTTGGGGCTAAGATCGACTTAAACGGGATCGTTTAGATCCGGTAAAAGAGCATTTGGAGGCTCTATTGTTCCAGTTTAGGGACGTGGTGGTCCATACTCCAGTTTAGGGACGTGGTGGTCCACTTTCCAGTTTAGGGACGTGGTGGTCTATCGCCAGTTTAGGGACGTGGTGGTTGATTGAAAAGGATTTCGGATTGTGTAGTATTTGAAATTTGTAAAGAAATCACAACCAAAAATTATTTGACCGCAATCAACTACGGTGTCGGATTGTAGTTAGTATGTGAGTGCGGATCGTCCACAGGGAAAGTGTAATCGTTCGTCTTTTGAATTAGATGAATTGAAACTTTAATGAAAGAAAACAAAACAATTCAAGATTTATAGTTGATGTTCAAGAATGAGAAAAAACTAGATCTAAGAAAGCATTAAAAGATAGAATCAAGAATTGATCGTTTGTTGATTTTTCCAAACCAAATCTCAAGAATCGAAATGAGGCTCGTAGGAATCGATCGGATCTATAGATGTGATGTAATCTTACAATTACGTATTCTTATCCTTCGATGAATTGATACTAGATCGATGATCATCGATGAGAATTAGGGATTTCTTGTGAAACTAGGGTTTCATCTTATCCCTTGTTCTTTCGTCGATGTCATTCACATTCTAGCCTCTAGTAAATTCAAGAAACGAACGTAGATCCCTAATTTCGAGCGATCACAATCAAGAAAGCATCGCTACGAAACTAGGTCATCGATTCTTAAACTTGCTAGGGTTTACAAAACTCGTAGGACTTAAAAATAGTATTAGAATTTGTTACATCATCATTCTACAATCGTCTCGACTCCTTAACGAGCGGAGTTTTACTCGAACATCATAACAAGAACAACAATTACAAATTGAGATCTAATCATGATGCAAGAATTAAAAGAAAGCAAGATTAACGAATTTCACCTTTTATTTATATCGATAATTTTATTACATTCGCTCAAGAACTACAAGAGGAGGAATTTGATCGTTGACTTGGCTTCGCTCGTCTCCGTGGATCGCGGATCGGCTTGGATCACTTGCCCGATTGAAGATCGGCTCGGCTCCTAAAAGGTTGAAGGCTTCTCGCTTGATTTGGTACTCAAGATCTTGGATTTAGAGTGGAATTAGGGTTAGGGTTTCGCACAAGCCTTGTCACGAGACTTGTGGAAGAAGATGATGAAAGAGGGATTATTTTTAACTAATGGTGAACTAATGGTCCTAATGATGAACAACCTCAACCCTTAGATTTAGGCTCCTATTTATAGATAACTAACCCTAGATCTAGGATTTCAAATTCTAATTTTCCCTCCAAAAGTTTGTTGAGGGAATTCAAATTTCCCTCCAAAAGTTAGTTAGGGGAGAAGGTTCTAGATGTAATTAGTTAGGAGGAGCTTCTAGAATAGGATTAATTAGGTGCTTAATTAGGATTAGCCTTCTTAATCTTCATTTCTGATCTGGCAGTAGCTTTGATATAGTTCTGGACTTTGAAGTATCAGAATGGGATGTGGGACCAGAGAAATGAATAGTGCCCAAAACTTGACGGCTGACGTGGCAGAACCGCCGCGCTTGCGCGGCGCAAGCCTACTCCTGCCGCGCAAGCGCGGCGCTCTTGGGGCTTTGGGGCTTGTGCTTTCTGTGGGTTGCTGGGCCTGATGTATGGGCCTCTATTGGATATATATAATTGTATTTCTCCCTCTGAAATGCTACCAGATCTGAAATGATTTAGCTGGCGTAATGTTGATCAGCTCTTTGGTTTTCCTTCCGTATTTCCTGCACATACTCAAGACAAGTGTTGCGCAAATACAGAAATGATGCGATGCCATGAAATGCGGTTAATTTCCTTTAAAGTGTCGGTTTAAAAGTCTAGTACATGCAATCTCATATTTTGTGACAGATTTGCTAATATGTAGAATATGAATGCCGAACACTTCTAAGTGTATGCAAATGTTAAGGAAATTGCTGGCTAAAATATACAATATTTTCGACTGATCAAATACCCCCAAACTTAATTTCGATCGTCTCGAGCGAATGTTTTATTAAAAAGAGAAGGAGAAAACAAAGAAAGAGAAAAACTAACTAGCACACTTTCGTAGGCAACACGATTGCACTGAGCACGTGCAACAAGCCTTTAAACCTCTAGGTGTCCCTAGTAGGAGGAGTGTTGTCTCCTGAGGGTTTTCAGCGGATTGCACCCACAAAATCCAATAATAAAAGAAAGATCATGAATATTACATTTAAAGACAAGAATTGTAAAAGAAAGACTTTGAAAATTAGGGTTTCCAACTAATCTAGCTTTTCGGTTGTCATGAGCCCTATCTTAATGGTCATGAAAAGATGTTAGAAATCACGTCCTCTCTCAATAAAACATCGTCTTATTTTTCATTCCTATCTTTATTCCAAACATCGATCATATCACCCTGCGTGTGTGTAAAGACATCCCTACACCCGGAGAATTCAATTCAAGCTATCATACTCTTGCCCATCAACCTCAGTACTTTTTGATAAACGAGATTGCTTACACACTTTCATGCGACCGTTAATACTTCTTGAGGTACTAACCGACCGATTACTAATGTGCTTGCATGCTTGGTGTATTTTCCTAATCTTGCACCACCTCAGGCATAGCAGTGACTCCCAGACCAGTTGACCTTGGGGCACTAGGTGAAGAAGCACCCTTTTGCTATATATTTTTATTGCCCTTGGTGATACAAAACCAGTGTCCATTTTTCTCACCACTTTAAAACACATTTTTTTTTTCATACTTTTGGCTTTAAGACAAGAGCATTTCAAGGTATCCTCTACTATCCCAGGCTTTAAGACGTGTGTAAGTGCGAATAGCAGGGTAGCAACGTTCAAAATGTTTGGCTTCCAGAATAGAAACTATTTTTCAGACTTATTTTTATCCTCAGATTAGTGACGTCCTTCATCTTACTAACCCTTGGAACAACGGCTCATAACTACTTATTACTAGTTCGTATAAGAAAACTTCTAATTTTCTTAGTTTTCTTAAATTTTTCTAATCTCATGGATGTAATTGTTCACTATCTAATCTTTTATTATCTTATTTATGTACAAAAATTATTTTTTTATAGTTTTGAAATTTTTTTAAATTTTTATAGGTTTTCAAAAATGTTTTGTGCTTATGCAAATGATATGCAAATGATGCGAAAATAAGCACAAACCTCCCCCAAACTTGTTTTCAACAGTGTCCTCACTGTTGCCTTCTGCTAAATCTCGAAAAACCTGTAAGCTTGGGAGGAATTTATTAGTGGGGGCAAAATATATAAGTGAAGAACCTCCCTCAAACTTATTTTTGGCTCAAAATTTTGTAAAATTTCTTTTTAGGAGCCAGAAAAACATACCCCCCAAACTTGAGTTATGCAATGTTAATCTTTTAAAATCACAAGTGGGGTCAAAAAATCATTGGTCGATGCCAAGCTTTGCAAAGACCAAAAGTTAACACCAACCATTCAAAAATTTTATCAATGCAGTGCTCGGGTTGGTGGAAGAAGAAGTGGGGAAAGGTTAAGTGGTGGAAGAGAAAGTGTGTGCGTCTCATTTTGGAGAGACGATGCAGTGAATGTGATGGATAACTCGCATTCTTTTTATAGTTCAGAAGAAGGGGTGGAGGTTCAATTTCAATGATTGGGAGATGATTCATCTCAACACCCGTGTCATTTAAAAATGCGAGTTCATCAGCGAAGATCTCCTCAAAAGTTCCATCTATACCCCGGTGAATAATGTCATCACAAAGTGCGGGGTGATCTTCAGACTCTGAAAGCAGTTCATAATCGGTGTTAATTGTTGACCCGGACATCTCGGTGGAAGAGTCCGTATGTGTATAATACATAGTTGGGTCAAACAACAACATATGAAAAGAGTCTAGATCGGTATCAGGAGGATCATCAAATTCGCTGCTGTCGACATCCATTAAGTTGACAGAACATGCCTGAGCAATAGGTTCGGAGGGTACACTTCCCAACTTGTAAATGTTCAGCTCAATTGACCTATTCCCGAAGGATAAGGTCATAGAACCGTTACGACAATTGATGATAGGATTGGAAGTGGCCAAAAAGGGGCGACCTAAAATCACCGGAATTTGATTCCGTGAGTTCGCTACAGGTTGTGTATCAATTACAATAAAGTCCACAGGGAATATGAATTCCCCGATTTTTATTAACACATCCTCCAGTTCACTCCTAGGTTTGGTGATAGATCGGTCAGCCATCTGGAGAGTGCAATTGGTTGGCTTCAACTCTCCAATACCTAATTGCTCATAGACTGAGTATGGAAGCAAGTTAACACTAGCGCCAAGATCTAATAGAGCACGGTTAATGTGTTTTTCCCCAATAGAAACGGAAATAGTAGGATATCCAGGATCCTTACGTTTCCTCGGTAATTGTTGGGGGAAAGCCGTGTCTATTGTCTTTTCCATGAAAATCTTCTTGGGCACTGGATTCTTCCTCTTCCTAGTGCACAAGTTCTTAAGAGTTTTAGCATAAGAAGGAACTTGTTGGATAGCATCTAGGAGAGGGATGTTGGTGTTTACTTGCTTAAAAATGTTCATAATCTTCTCCATATGTGGACTCGGTGTGTTAGCCCTTAACCGATTAGGATAAGGTGCTTTAGCAATAAGTGCTGGGTCCATCATAGGAGAAGAAAGTGTGTGTGGAACCGATCCCGGAATAGAAGTGGGGATCGTCCGTGGAGGGGTAAAAGAGGTGGGCTGTAGTGGCGAGCCTTTTGGGAAATGAAGAATAGGCTCGGAAGAAAATGGTAGGGTAGAAGAACTGGGGTAAGAAGTGTGTGTGTGTGGAAAGGTCTCAGCCGGGGTGTTATTGATTGATTTATCAGTATCATCAAACTCTTCCCCAACGTGAGTGTCAAGCACTCTTCCAGATCTCAACGTGATTGCATCCACATCATGTGAATAGCTAGAATTGGGTAAAGGTTGAGCTGGAAGTTTCCCTTTCTCTCTTGCACTCATTTCGGCTTTTAGTTGTGCAATTTGTTCTTCCATCGATTTGATGTTCTCATTTTGAGAGATAATGATCTTCATTACATTCTCGATGGAAGATTGCAAACTTGCCGTCCCTTGGATGGATTGTTTCATGAAAGTATCCAAGGTTTGTGCTAGTGCAGAGATATTATTTGTACCGGTCAATTGCAAAAAGTTTTCATGTGGTGCAAAAGTGTTGGCCGGATTTTGGAAATTTTGTGCTTGGAAGGGGTGCTGACTCAATAGAAGTTGTGGGTGCTGTTGTGGTGGAGGGACCCCTTGGAAATTGTTTTGGGTTGGAACCGTGTTTTGAAATTGTGATTGGTTCCAAGCAAAGTTAGGGTTATTCCTCCAACCCTGATCATATGTGGAGGAAGATGGATCGTTTCTAGGTCTTTGAAATGATGAATTGGTATGCTCAGGACCTTGAAACGGACATTCTTCCGTCAAGTGAGACGGATCAGAACAACAACCACATACAGTTTTGGAGAGTGATATTTGATTTAGGGCGGCAGCTAAAAATTTATTTTCCATAGTCTCAAGTTTCTTGTGTAAAGCTGAAATTTCAGCTCTAATTTCTATGGAAATATCATTGCCATCCTTAGACGATTGACTCATACCCTCCCACTGTAAGGATTTTTCAGCGAAATCTTCTAGAAATTTCCAGGCTTCCATATCATCTTTGGTCATAAAATTGCCTTGACACATGGATTCAAGGGTCTGTCTTGAGTAAGGAGTAATGCCCTCATAAATGATTCGGCACAGTTCCCATCTCGGGATGCCGTAATGTGGACATTGGAGTAACAGATCCTTGAAACGGTCAAGACATTTTGAAAATGTTTCATTTGGAAGCTGGGTGAATTGATAGATTTCGCTACGGACTCGAGCTGTCTTTTGATGTGAGTAGAATTTCTTAAGGAATGCTTTAACGAATTCGTCCCAATTTGAAATGGAATGTGCGGTAGTGTTATATAGCCACTTCTCGGCTAAATCGCACAAAGTGAATGGGAGAAGACGTAG